>LPNX010405962.1:163562-248814 GCA_001517045.1 Pseudotsuga menziesii | reverse complement strand
TCATAGGAAGCCTACTAAATGTGACAACTACAAGACCATAAGTGATGCTAGTTGTAGGATTGGTTGGTAGATTTCAATCAGATACCAAAGAAATACATGTGACAACAGTAAAAATAATTTTCAGATATTTAAAAGGCACTCTGGAGTATGTTTTATGGTACCCAAAATGTCAAGACTTCACTTTAAGAGCATTCACTCATGAAGATTGGGAAGGAAGTGTGATGACCGAAAGAGTACCAGTGGAGCAACATTATTTTTGGGAAATTGTTTGGTATCATGGTTAAGCAAGAAACAATCCTCCATAGCACTATCTACAATAGAGGATGAATATATTGATGTTGCATCATGTTGTACTCAAGTTATTTAGATGAAGCAGACATTGAAAGACTTACTTGTGAAGTATGAGCATCCAATAGTGATAAATTGTGACAAATCAAGTGCCATAAACATATCAGAAAATCATTTCATGCACTACAAGACAAACCACATACCAATAAAATATCACTTTCTAAGAGATCAAGTGTCCCAAAAAATGGTCAAATTGGAATATATTGATACTAAAGAACAGATTGATGATGTATTCACTAATCCACTACCCAAGTTGGGAGTAATATACTTATAGTGAATGAAATGGAGAAAATGTAGAATTTCAGGGGAAGATATGTTAACAGGGGGAGCTGTCAAAAGGAAACATTTGTCATTAATGTCAAATGGGGAGAAAATTGGAAAATTGATAAATTGTTGCCATCAATGCCAAAGGGGGAGAATGTTGAGTATGGTTGTCATTGATATCAACGAAGTTTAGTAATAAAAAAGGAATAACCTTGGACATGATGACATGGCATGTAGGATGAAGTTAGCATAGATAAAATCAGCATGTTGTCCCCCATGATTTGGATACTTTGCCTTCCAAGTTTGATGAAAGTAAGAATCCACCCTAGGTGACCTAAGGTTTTGAAAAATTGTGTAAGGGTCAACACAGAAGTTCATAAGAAAAAATTTCAAATGCCCACCAAATGTAATCTTTGTGTAAATAAAATGATCAAATAACATGAGTTTGTTCTTTGGTGATATGTCTGTCTATCCATAGTTTTTAGCTTTCTTTCGTGTGCTCACATGTGCCAAAAGTAAACCTTCCCAAATGGGAAAAAGCATGTTTTGACAAGGGTCAAATATAGAAGATTAAGAGGACATTTTTAGATGAAAATCGATGAGGAGGATTGATCTATTCTCTTATCAGTTAATTGAGTTCTAAAATAACCATGGTACAGGGTCAGTGATCAACCATCGATCACTGTAAGGATCAATGGAGATCCAAACACTAAATAGTGCTTTAAGTCTTACCTGGATGAATGGTCGAGGAAAAGGAAAGGTAGAGATCGATGGTTAGGATTGAATCCGACACAAGAAGATACGATCTTGTTGAAATTCTAGATAAATTATAACAATTCAAGTTATATCAGACAATCGAAGTACTGCAATCCAAGAGTGATCATCAACGACTGAGGAAGGATACAGAGATCGAACGTGCAATAATGTTAAACATGCGGAAGCCTTAATCCGCAATAAATATATACCGACGATGTATTGATACGAAGTCTGATATATATATCATATCACTAACTATTTCTGCAAATTAAATTAAAATTCCTAATATGACACTTGCAAACACTTAGTAAAATTTAAGACTAGGAAAATGAGGTATTTTGCTAAGAAATTCATAAGTATATAAACAGACAAAGGAAAGAAACCAAAGTAAGTTTCAGAACAGTGAATTCATAATCCCCAACACATTTACATCAATACAATTTAGGTTTCAAATTTTGCTAGGATAAAATTAATCCCCCGTTTCTGGGTCACCCAACCGTGAAACTAGGAATAATTATTTAGTCCTTTCGACCAGGGGCTTGGGAAAATACACAATGATTTTTTATGAAATTTATACAGTAGAAAATGAGGTTCAAGACATTCTGACACAGTTCTGGAGAAATTGGTAGAGTCTAGAAGTGAATTGGGAATTTTTGGCAATTTTAGACTAGAGGAATCCTGCACAATGGAGGCTATCAAAACAATGTAAGACCTCAATTTATTTTTAATATGGATGTATGTATGAATATAAGGGTATGTAAATGACCCACAACAACTTTCAGAATATAAAATGAGAGTATATATCTCATATATTTGCAAAAACAGTAAGACTGAGTTAATTTTAACTATTCATCTAGCTAGAGTGCTTAATATAGCATGAAATTCATGTCAAAAGTGATTTAGATATGATAATTGGAATAAAAGAGAATAATAAATCTGATATCAACACATCACATCCCTCATAAACATCCTCACGGTCTTAACTCATTCATTATTTCATTTATTTCACCAAAAACCCTCATTTAAGCATGGATTGGAGGTCATTAACAGAAGATGTTATATCTAAACTAATTGGAAAGTATGTTTATAGTAATACAGATATATTTAACAAATTTATTTGACTGGTGCATAAAAAAGGGAAGTGGTCGCACTGACCACTCCAAAATAGAGCTCAAAACAATGGGCAGGAGGCCCAAAATCATACATAAGAATTGTTGGGAGCATAGGTGAAGCTTGTGCTTCACTGAAGCTCGAATTTTTTGAACATGATGGTTGCAATAGGAATGATATGAATCTGATATCATGGGATTATCTTCAGATTCTCCAATACCTGTAAAGAAAATGAATGGGAGGAAGAAGAATGGGGAAGGAAGGAATTGGGGCACATCACCCAATGTCTGAGGCACAACACTCAATTGAAGCAATGCTTCACATAAACATGAATCAACAATAAGACAAGCTAAGTAAATGAGCTCTAATTCTTCTTTAATATATATCTAGGTGACTTGCTTAGCAATTAAATGCAATAGGTGACCCTTGAGAGTAAGTCATCCACCTAGAAGCCCTAACCCTAGCCACATATGCACCCTCCTTGAGAAAATTGGAATGTAGGACCATGTGGAGATGTTTCCTTGTCCAAGTCATCCATATGACTTAGAAATTGGGCCCTCATTATTCAAATATTTGTTGCTTTTATCCCTGAAAACTTTAGGCTTTTTTCTGCTTTTGAGACTGAGTCTCCAAAAGGAAACTGCGCCCTCCTTTGCCAAAACTTTTCTTCTTTTGTTCTGACAGCTTTTCCGAGTCTCCAAAAGGAAACTGCGCCCTCCTTTGTCAATTGTTTCCTATTTTTTATTTGACTTATTTTTTCATAGTTTTTGGGAACTTTCCCTTTTATCTCTAGCTTGCTTTTGTCATAGAGTTTCCACCTTTCCTCCTTGGGAAGTTGGCTTTCCAATTGCGCCCTCCTGACATGGAAAGTTCAATTCTACATGTTATTTGCACAATAATTAATTAAAATAAAGTACATGCATTAATAATAATTATTTATGTTATAAAATTAATCCATCATTAGTACCTTAGTTAGACTAATTAATCATTTTTTTTAAACCTTTAATACACTTTGAGGTGGACTAGGGGTGCTTAGGTGGACATATGCCAAGTCAAGTTGAGGTTCTATGACCCACATGGGTACTCTAGCGTAGTCAACTAGCCACATATGCATAGACATAATTGTTGGTGCACTCCCATTCATTGAATGTGGAAAGGCAAGTTGACTTGGGGCGTTAGAGTGGGATTTTCCCCAAATTTGACTTGATTTGGTGCAATTAATGTTGCATTGAGACTCTAAACCATCCAGTTTTCCACACCCATGTTTCCAAAGGTGTAATAATTAACCCATCACACATAATACATGCCACTTCAGCAATTCATGGCCATTTGGAGAGATTTTGGATGAGATTGGCCCACCTAGGGGGGTTTGATGCCAATTTGGCAATTTTGGGATTTTTGCTCACAATTGTCTTCCAAATCCATTCAAAAATATTATCATGTATTTATAAACCTGTTAATAACAATTTTAAAGTTAGACAGTCCTAAATTATCTTGTTTCTGACTATCATTGTGTGTAATTTAACTGTAATTTGATGGTTTTTGTTAAATCTTGCACCCAAATTTGATTTGTGAACCTAACTAATTCTCCTAGATTCTCCTGTGGTTCAAATTACTCACTTTTTGGTTCAAATTTATCACATGGTATCAGATATGGTTGGATATTTTTGAGTTGCAGACCAAATTCTTAGTGGATTTAAGCTGCTTTGTCAATGAATTCCAGATAAAATTGAATTGCTAAGTGTAAACTAGTTATAAATTTCACCACCATTAGCGTAGGAAGTAAAGGAGGCTACCCACATCATGCTAACACCCTTCAACTTCTTTGAATGGAAGGCAGAGATGGTGATTCAATTGAGAGCCAAGGGGCTTTTCAGAGTTACCATGGGCACTGAAGTGGAACCAAATTCTGTTGTAGAAAAAACCAAGTATTTTCACAAATTGGATGAAGCATATGGTTTGTTTTGTCTGATAATATCAAGAGATTTGTTGTTCCACCTTGACAGTTTGACATCACCAAAGGAGGTTTGGGAGAAGCTTGAGTCTCTATTTGGAAAAACTGATGAACTATGTGGTCACCAGATTGAGAATGAGATGATAAGCTTGAGCCCAATGCACTATGACACAATCTAGGAATTCTTCACCAAGTTCAAATCACTTGTATTGTAGTTAAAATAATGTGGGATTGAGAATACGGAAGATCAACTAATATTGTCTATACTTTCGAAGTTGGGGCCAGAGTTCTCAGTCTTTGTGAGCACATTTCACTCAGGCAAACTCACCCTTAGAAATTGGAAAATTCCAAGTCTGGAAAATTTCATGGAGTCACTCACTCAAGAGGAGGACAAATTTTTCCAAATGGTTTCCATCATGACCAAATATCAAGCACTAGTAGTGGGGGTTTCGAATTCAGCAAAGGGAAAACCCAAGTCCAATAATTCGAAGTTGATGGACAAGAAGAAATAAAAAAAACCCAAATCCAGTGAGGGAGATACGAATCCACCCAAAGAAAAGGAGAAGAAAGGAAAAGAGAAGGCCAAATGCTCTTATTTCCACAAGGGATGGCATCTATAAATCTCATGCATGAAGAAAACCATAGACACCATGGTGCAACTGCTGGAGAAGAACAACATTCCAGTTCCTGACAGCGCAAGGAAGAAAGATGGCAACTCTAGGTCAAGCGAAGGAAAGGAGAAATGTCATGCATTGGTGGCAGGTACTTCTAATTCCTCATCCTTTATTATTGATTCAGGTGCTTCTAGGCATATGGTATCCATGAGAGAATTATTCTCCTCCATGAGTTTGAATGCTAGCCCAGCAATTCGAATGGGAGATGATTTTGAACTCCATACCAAAGGGATTGGGAGAATTGATTTATACCATGGGTTCTTCAATGATGTACTATATGTACCTGAACTTGCAACAAATTTGTTGTCAGTCTACCAGATGACCCATACAGGAGGTACAAAGAAAGTAATCTTTACTCCTGACTCTATAGAGATTTTTGAAATCTCAACAGACCATGTTGTTGCAGTTGGGTATGCTGATCATCATGAGAGAATGTACAAATTCTCTAATTTCCTCCCTACTTCCAATGATCAAGCACTTCACTCATATGC
The DNA here is from genome assembly GCA_001517045.1 of Pseudotsuga menziesii. Classification (NCBI taxonomy): domain Eukaryota; kingdom Viridiplantae; phylum Streptophyta; class Pinopsida; order Pinales; family Pinaceae; genus Pseudotsuga; species Pseudotsuga menziesii. The sequence goes on along the minus strand of LPNX010405962.1, from coordinate 243,217 downwards.
CAGTGAAGTTTCTAAACTATGGCATGAGAGGTTTGGCTACATGAATTACAGCTATCTCCAAACATTGCACAAAGAAGGAATGGTGGTCTTCCACAAATTCAACCATCTACTGGAGCGTATTGGATGTGATTGGGAAGCATACTGAGCAGAGCTATGAGAAGGGGAAGGCAAGGAGAGAAATACAACCACTTGGGTTGGTGCATTCTGATCTGATTGGTCCACTACCCACTGCCTCATATGGTGGATCTAGGTATGTGCTTACATTTATTGATGACTACTCTCGATTTTGCTGGGTGTATTTTCTGAAATTGAAATCTGAGGTGTTTGAGCAACTCAAAGTTTGGAAAGCACTAGTAGAGAATCAGAGTGGGAAGAAGATAAAAGTCCTGAGGACTGATAATGGAAAGGAATATGTGAATAAGAATCTACATCAACTTTGTGACGAATGTGGCATCCAAATGCAACACTCAACTCCCTACACACCACAGCAAAATGGTGTGGCAGAGAGAAAGAATAGATCTCTCAAAGAGATGGCAACTTGCATGATAGAAGTGAGGGAAATTAATCCCAAGCTATGGGATGAATCCATTAGATGTGCTGCTCACATTTAGAATAGATCCTTCCATAAATCAATGAAAGGGATGACACCCTATGAGGCATGGTTTGGTGAAAAACCACATGTCTCAAATTTCAGGATATTCGAGACAAAAGCATGGGCAAAAAATCCCTTTAGAGAAGAGGAAAGCCTTGCATCCACAAAGCAAGGACTGTATCATGGTTGGATATGGTGAGGAAACCAAAGGGTACAAGCTCTTTGACACATCCATCGACAAAAATTTTGTTGAAACAAGTGTCAAATTTGAAGAAGAGCCAATTCCATATTTTGAACTTGCACTGGGGGATTGCTCCTCTCCTCAACCATTCGAAGATGTAAGTGATGACACATGCTCTATTTTTTCTGATAATTCTGATATGAATGTTGCTAAAGATGATATTTTTGTATATGACTCACCATCTAGGCTCAAATGGGCTGAAAAAATTGTGCAAGCACCTGGAGAATTGGCAGGAAATCCCCAAGAGCCTAGGAAAACTAGATCACAAACTAGTAAGGCTTCATTTGCAAGTGATAGTGCTCTTGCTGAGTACTGTTACATGCTGATCAGTTCTAACTTATAGACATATCAGCAAGCTTGTACAGACCCAATATGGAAGTCAGCAATGGAATATGAGCTTCAGTCCCTCCAAGAAAACAATACATAGGAATTGGTTCCCCTTCCTCCCAAGAAGAAAGTTGTTCAATGTAAATGGGTCTTCCAAACCAAAATTGATACTGATATAAAACATAAGACTAGATTAGTGGCTAAGGGCTATTCTCAGGTCCGTGGAGTTGATTACACAAAGACATTTACACTGGTTGCAAAGATGGACTCAATTAGACTAGTTCTTGCACTAGCAGTTAGTAAGTGTTGGAAAGTTCACCACATGGATGTAAAAAGTGATTTCTTGCATGGTGAACTACAGGAGGAGATATATATGAAGCAGCATGAAGGTTTCTAAAAGGATACTTCATTGGTATGCAGGCTAAAAAAATCATTGTATGGACTCAAGCAAGCCCCCAGGGCTTGGTATGCAAAAATGGATGCTTTCTTGCTTTCGATTAGCTTGATAAGATGCAAATCAGACCCTAATGTGTATTTGCAGAGAAATGATGTTAATTTGCAGGACATTTTTATTTATGTTGATGATATTCTTATTATAGGTTTCTGCACCAATTCAATTGGCCAAAATAAAAACTCTTTGCACAGTGAATTTGCTATGACAGACATAGGGTTGCTAAGGTAATTTTTGGGCTTAGAAATTGAGAAAAATGGTAAGGGAATCATGCTGAGTTAGCCACAGTATGTGCTAGACCTGCTGAATAATTTTAATATGGCTGAGTGTAAGGAAGCCAAGTCTCCCTTTCTTTCTGGTATTAAAATGCATGAATTTGGAAATTCCCCAATGGGGGATATCACCACGGGGGCTTCACTTGTTGGCCAATATCCTATCACATTAGTTCATATTGCGGGTTTTAAAATTATCAAAAATCGAACCAATATATTGTAGGTATTGGGGGGATGAGGGGTTTAAGGTGGGGGTGGGTAGGGTGGTTTATAAGGATTGAGGTACAAAAAGGGGTGAGAAGGAGGTTTTAAGTATTGGGAGGGGGTTTCAACAAAAGGCGTTTGAGTCAATATCTCTCGAAATTAAGGGTATTATTTAATATCCTATGATCGCACGTGCTATGTGAGAGGTTCACTAACTGAAGTCCCCGTGGATATCACACTCTACAGGCAACTAGTGGGCAGCTTGCTCTACCTCACTCATACAAGACCTGATTTGTCTTATGTTGTGAGTGCTGTAGAAAGAAACATGCACCAGCCACATGATCTTCATTGGAGGGATGTAAAGAGAATTCTTCAGTATGTCCAGGCAACTAAGAAATTCAGGGTGCACTACACAGCTAGTTCCTCACTTCAACTAGCTGGATTTTCTTATTCAGATTGGGCCAGTGATCCAATTGACAGAAAGTCAACATCAGGTTTTGTCTTAATGTTTCCTAAGGGTCCCATTTTTTGGTCAAGTAAGAAACAACACACCATCTCACTTTCATTAGCAGAGGCCGAATACAAGGCAGCAGTCAATGCTGCAACACAGTGTGTTTGGTTGCAAGGAATTCTCCGGGAGTTTGGTGTCACAATTGATTCTCCAACCAACATTTGGGTGGATAATCAGAGTTTCATAAAGATATATACTAATCCAGTACAAAGGCAGAGGACAAATCATATAGAGATCCACATGCATTACATTTAGGGCTTAGTGCATGACAGGGTGATCTCACTGTAGTATTTCCCATCCACCGAGCAAACTCCTAACAGTTTTACCAAGGATTTCACTAAGAAGACCTTCACTTACCTGAGATATTTGCTTGGGGTGAGTGAAGGATGGTAATTTTTTGTTATATCATTGTAGGTCCAACCCCATGTCCATTCTTGAGGGGAGGTTTTTCCCATGAGGTTTTCCTTCTTTCCTCGGTTCATATGGACAAATAAAAATTGTAATACTCGAGGTGACTTGAGCCATTGTTTATAAGGACTTCATCATTATGTGAGCATACTTAGTTGTTGGATTAAGGTAGGGTGTTAGGATATTAATCCATCATTAGTATCTTAGTTACACTAAGTAGTCAATTTTATTGCTTTTTTAAGCTTTAATACACTATGAGGTGGACTAGGGGTGCTTAGGTGGACATATGCCATGTCAAGTTGAGGTTCTATGACCCACATGGGTAATCCAACCTATTCAACCAGCCACATATGCACACCCATCATTGCTGGTGTGCTCCCATTCATTGAATGTGGATAGGCAAGTTGACTTGGGGCGCTAGAGTGGGATTTTGCCCAAATTTGGCTTGATTTGGTGCAATTAATGTTGCATTGAGACTCTAAACAATCCAAATTTCCACACCCATGCTATCCAAGGTGTAATCATTGACCCAGCCTACATCATCCATGCCACTTCAGTAATTCATGGCCATTTGGATAGATTTGGGATGAGATTGGCCCACCTAGTGGGGTTTGATGCCAATTTGGAAATTTTGGGATTTTTTATCACAATTGGATTCCAAAGCCGTTCAAAACTCTTATGATGTATTTATAAACCTGTTAATAATAATTTCAGAGTTAGACAGTCTACAATTATCTTGTTTCCAACAATCATTGTGTGTAATTTAACTATAATTTGATGGTTTTTGCTGAATATTGCACCCAAATTTGATTTGTGAACCTCACTAATGCTCCTATATTCTCCTATGGTTTGAATTACTCACTTTCTGGTTTGAATTTCTCACAATTAAAAAAAATTTCCCTATGCTAATTAATTAATGCCTCTTTTTCCCCTTGGGTGTTTTGCAAGGTCCACACATTTAGTGGTCAAAACGTGGGGACCTGACAGTCCTCGCCTCCCAAATATTCTTGTCCTCCAACAAAAGCACCCTAGAGTGTTGCAAATTGGTCCACTATGTAGGAGAACTAGAGCATGAACTGATGTGCAAAAAAAAAAATTGACTTGCTCCATCAAGCTAGCATGTAAAGTTTATTAAAAAAAAACAATGCTAAGGTCTCATTTCTTGCATTTCACTCCCTTTAGTGAGAATTCCTTCCAACACAACTTATCATACAAATATATGCATGGATCCCATTTCCTCAACTGTAAGTATCCAAATACTACTGCTCCATTTGGAAATTTGTCATCCCAAAAATGCTAGGGTCCTAAGGTATTTTATGCCTCATTCCACTTATCAGTAAAAACAACAAAATTCCATCATCACAGAAGATGAAAATCATGATGTGGAAATTATGCCACCGCACATAAAATTGAGAACTCCCCATGCAACATTGGAGATCTGTGAGTCTTCTCCAACCAACATAAAATTCTTTGTGTACTTGATGTATACTAGCACTGAAGCTCTCTATTTTGTTGCTGCAATGTCATAGGTGTGATTCCCATGTTTCAACACAACTATAGGCATCCTCCCACAACCATAGATTCCCAAATTGCCTAGAATAAGATGATGTATTACAATTTTCTCTAAGGATGTAAGCAAGAAATACAAATAAGTGTCCCCTCATCCAACCTGAGAAAGTACTAATGCTCCTGCCAAAGGGTCCATATGAACACTTCCAATGGCTCAACTCTCTACCACTGGTCAAAGGGTAAAAGAATCCATCCAACTGTGTGTATTTCCTCCACCAAGACCATCTTAGGCAAGATATTTTTCTCATCAAATCCTCTTGGATGTTTTCTCTCTCAACGGCCTTCCACGGTTCGTGAGAAGAAATATTTCTGCAAAAAGACTCTGTGTGTGACATGTAATCTTCCACCCAATCCATATGTGGCTGAATGGAATCAAGTGGCAACAATATGTGCCCATTTGTTTGTTGGGAGGGTGAAGGTGCATTCAATAAGTCATCATGAACACCTAGGAAATCCTCCATCTCTTCCCATTGCACCAACAAGGAAAATTCCTTCTCCCAATTTTCATCCCCACTTGATGAATATGAAATAGAGGTGTGGGTATAAATATGAATTAGATATCTACAATACTTATACACCCAACTTATGGCTGCCCCATATTCATCTTCATTTGAATCTTTCATGGGGAAGAGATTCTTCCCAGAAAACAATTCCAGTTTTTTCTGGAAAAGACCAAGAGCTTGGTTCTTATCAAACTTGTCTACACAACCCTCAAGCACCTACAAACCCAAGTGCATCTTATGATCCACCATCTCATGAGACTCCTCCCTCTGTTCAAGAATGAAATAAGCCTTGTGAATATGGTTGAATGGTGTGTAGGAGGGTAGGTGAGACCTTTGCAACTTCTCTTGAAGTTTCACTATCTCTATCTTGGACTCTTGGAGTGCACATTGAGTGCTCTTTAAGGAATATTTTCCGGTCAATAATTCTTGTGTGATATTGCAAATATCTTCTTCATCCTTCAAGGATTATCTATACAGCAACTCCACAAGCTTGAGGAGACTATCTCTGTCAGAAAGCAACTGTAGAAAATTACCTTTGGTGCTTTTCATGGCCTTCTGAAACTTCTCCATGTCTCCAATGGAATATTTATCCTCCAACATACAACAAAGATTTTTCATCAATATAGAGGTTATATGGAGAGTGTGTAAGTCCTATTTTATTTTTCACTCACTCACCTTTAGTGAGCCTACAAGAAAATGATGTTCTTGCAGAAGAACCTCTTCTGCTTGCCTCTCTCTAGAATCAACTTCATGGAACTGTAGTGGTGAAGTGGAAGTTGATCTTGGAACCTTTTATTCAAGTAAAATCTCTATGTGACAAACATATATATATGGACATCCCTTAGTAGATGTCTTGGTGAAATTTGAGCACCTTTCAGTAGGCACTCTTTCAACCATGTCCAGAGTGTTTCTCATCCCGCTCGATTGTTTTTCTACATCACTAGTGGTAGGGTCGAGTGAATGAACACTCTTCTCCTTTATTGCACAATTCTCACTAGTAAGGATTTCAGTTGTGTATTTCATGGCTGCAACATATCTCTCTGCATTCCCATGGGACACTTCTCCTTCTCCTTCATTGCAAATACCTTGCAGTAACTTGTGCTTCTCTTCATGAATCCTTATTTCAGCCTTCCTAGTTGCAAGACTAGGTGGTTCCTAGACCACCTCACTGATGATAGGGGGATGTTAATTCTTACCATTTCCAAGCCTCACTTCTAACGTGCCTACAACTTAATCTTGCTGCAAGAGAGTGCACAAATTTGAATTTTGTTCATCTTTCTGCATCATATTTTTCTCCTTCAATTTTCCTCGTTCACACCCAGCTGGTGGGGGTTTGTCTTCCAATTCCTTAGGAAGATCAACTGTTGATTTCAAATATGTTATATTTTATTCTTTTGGATATGATCCAAAATATTTATTCACCATATTATCACCATTGACACTCTCACTCTTCTTTGCATTGATTGTGTGATCACCAACAAGGAAACTAGAAGTGAATTTATCTCCCTTACAATTAGCCTTCCTTTTACAGTCCTCAGATGCAAGTGACGGCTTTTAATCTTTCCATGGATCAGATGGTTTCATGCGCACATGGATGCTGCAAAAATAAGAACTTTTATCATCCATGTTATTCACCTTATCCTCTTTCTGTATAGATATTTTGGTGGCATGCTCTTCAACCAAAATTCCTAGTTCACACCCAAGCGGCGTGGCCATGTTTTCTTCTTTTTTAGGTGGCTCCAAAGGTGACTATAACTCTTATTTGAAATATCCTTTTGGATCTGATGTAAAAGATTTCTATCCACCCATAGATGATCCCACATCTCTTTCATTTATTTGCAGATCACTCACAAAGAAATTGGAAGTGCATTCATTCTCCACACTACCAACAAGAAGATTTTTTACTGTTGGGTCTTCATCTGCACATGGATTCTCTTCCTCTTATTTCAAGGAAATTGAGGCTTTTTAATCTTGAGTGGTCCTCAACTCATAGATCTTGGACACTATTAAAATAAAAACCAAACATTCTCCTAATGCTTGGGAAAGAAAATGGCTTTAATGAATATTCCATTTTTGCTCCAGGTGATAAACAACTAGTCTCCACTTTCTGGCACACTTCATCAACCATGTGTGCAATATTTTTTATGTTTTCCCCATAGTGGGGATCTCATAATAGATTTTGTATCTCCAGAGTACAGAAATATAGCAAAGATAATACCTCCCTTATCCCTTCTTTCAAGGCACAGTATTCCAAGAAATACTGGGAATATTTCTTAGAGTTCTTCCCAATCAACACTTGACCATCGATACTAGTAAATTTATTCCAAATGGATTCATCATAATATGGAGGCAAAGAATCATCAGCATCATCCCTACATAATATACCAAAGGTACTGCATGTGGGATATTCTTAATCTTATTCTTCATATTGCTCAATGTCTTCTTCAATCATTGGTAGAAACCTCATAGCTGCAACTGGATTTAGTGATTTGCAAAATTTTAATCACTAAGAGATTACCTTCCACATGGGTGGAGGTAAGTGCTTTGATACCAATGTAATGATCCAAATTCTGATATACATATCATATCACTAACTATTGCTGCAAGTTAAATTAAAATTCCTTATATGACACTTCCAAACACTTAGTAAAATTTCAGACTAGGAAAATGAGGTATTTTGCTGGGAAATTCATAAGTATGGAAATAGGAAGAGGGAAGAAACCAAAGTAAGATTCAGAAAAGTGAATTCATATTCCCTAACACATTTATATCGAGGACCATTGAGGTTTCAAATTCCTCTATGCAAAAACTTAATCCCCCGCTTCTGGGTCACCCAACCGTGAAACTAGGAAGACTTATTCAGCCGTTTCGAACAGAGGATTGGGGAAAGGAATAGTGATGTTTTCTGACATTTATAAAGCATAAAATTAGGTTTAGGACAATATGGGATAATTCTGGAGAAGTTGGGAGAGTTTATGAATAAATTGGGAATTTTTGGCAATTTTGGACTAGAGGAGTCATACACAATGGAGGCTACCAAAACATTGTACGACATCAACAAATTTTCAATATGAAAGTGTGTGTGGATATAGGGGTATTCCAGTTACCCAAAACAACTTGTAGAATAAAAAATGAGTGTACATATCTCATATAATTGCAGAAACAATAAGACTAGTTAATTTTAACTAGTCATCTAGCTAGGGTGCTTCATATAGCATGAAGTTCATTGAAGAAGTGCTTCAGATATGATAATTGGAATAAAAGATCCTAGTAAAATTTATATCAACACATCAAATCCCTCATAAACATCCTCATGTCCTTAAATCATTCATTATTGCATTTATTTGACCAAAACCCCTCATTTAAGCATGGATTGGAGCTCATTAAAAAAAGATGTGATATATGAACTAATTGGATAGTACGTTGACATTAATATAGAGATATTTAACAGATTTATTTTACTGGTGCATAAATTAAGGGAAGTGGGGGACTTACCACTCCAAAATAGATCTCAAAGCAATGGGCAGGAGGCCAAAAATCAGACATAAGATTAGCTGGGAGCGTAGGTGAAGCTTGGGATTCACTAGAGCTTGTTGCCGCATTTCACACACTTGGGGGGGACGTGGCAGAAATATTCAAGCCAACCGATGTGTCCTTGGGGGAAATTCTTGAGTCAAGGCTGTCACCTTGTTCTTGACTCCTTCGTTTAGGATCAACTCGTGACGAGAAAAAGGGGGGTAGACCCTATTAAGTTACTAAGGCTAATTACTTTAGTATAATGGTATTAAATTGAATAAGTTACGTAGGAGTTTGAAGTTAACAATTGAGAACCAAAGATAACAAGATGAAAAATAAACACAAGTAAGCACAATGATGACACACAATATATATATCGAAAGAAGTAAACAAATAACCAGTGCCTTAAAATGGAGTCGAAAAATGATTAAATGTGCTTGCATGTGCTTGGAGTGAATGTTTTGCAATTGTCTCTTGGTACGTTTTAAGTTAATATGAAAAAATGAGTGGATTAAATTAGTCGAAGGGGGACTCCAGATATACCCGGGGGGTACTTGGAGTATGTCCAAAAATAAAACCTTCATAGCTACCTGCAAGGAATGTGTGGGATAAATAGAGTCTCTAAGACTGTGTTCATAATACACCTGCTAGGGTGTAACAAATATCAGCGCCTCGAGGTCACTGTCCATTAGTTCCCCCTTCCTTTGGGTATTTTTCCACCGTTTACGGTTTTATTGAGGCGTTGGATTTTCGCTTGATGGTGGTTAATTGGGGAAGGTGAAACCTAATTAATTTAGTCACTCACGTTGCTTTTGATGTAGCTTGACTGATTGGCTGAACCACAGCCAAAAGGCAGAGCATACACGCCGGAGTCTTTGTAATTTTTAGTAAGTTTTAATCGATGTGTTTTTATTAAAAAAGAAAACCCTCCAGGAACCTCTTTCTATCCAAGTGGACCTAAATAGGGGAATCAAGGTCTGGGTTGATTTTAAATGATTGCTTGTAGAAATAAACAATAAATAATGAAGCATCAAAAATAAAAAATACCACAGGTTCTCTAATTAAATCTACCACGATCCTCTTTCACCTTTCAGTTCAATCGGGATTCGTGGGGTAAGTATTCAAGTTACTTTGACTTTATAATATGGAAAATATGTTGAAAGTAATCAAAGTACACTATTTTTCATAAAGGAAACTAATCTAGAGCAAAAAAATAAGAAAAATGCAAAAAGGAAAAAGGGCGTGAATCCCCCCAGGGGGGATGGGGAATGGGCTCGAAAGAGCCTATTCAAAATTATTTTTTATTACCAGTGATTACAATATCATAAAATTGATATAATTCTTCTTGTTTCTTATACAGAACGAGCCCAAGAGCTTACAAAGTGCAAAAATTAAAGATTTTGGGAAAAGGGGAGACCCTTGGGGGGTTCCGGATGGCCCAAAAGTGACTTCTCGGACAGCACCTCCTCCTATTTTATTTTATACCTGTTAGAAACCATAAATATTATTAAACTGAAATATTCCCAAAATAACTTTGAAAGTACCTTTGGGTCAGCCTACTTTTAACCAAAAAGAGTAAGTCAAAACTAGTTAATAAAAAGGTGAAAAAGGAACCAAGGAAACAAGATTTCCTTAGGATATTGGATTTCCTTTCGGGAAGCCAATATGATGTGCAATGATTTCTGTATTTATATTTTATAACAAAAAACAAAAATCTAATGCATGCAAGTTACAAATTTTCTTTAAAATTCCATGCAAAAAGGACGATTTCCCCAAAGCTAGATCTAGAATGCTTATGAAACCTTTTAAGAACAAGATCTAGATTATGAGCTTTAAGAAGATAGATCTATGTTAAACTTTACTCTAAGATGATAGATCTAAACAAATCAAAGCTATGAAACAAGTAAACCAGTAGATTTTAAAATGTAAGAGGAGAAAGAGAAGAAGGCAAGCTTGTAGCCTTTAAGATCAACTATGGAACCTTCCGGTGGAATGTCGAGGGACTATGCCTTTGAGAAATTTTTGGAGAAAGCGAGGAAGCAAACTATATCAGCACCCTCTCCAAGCTAGCAACCTGCAACTAATCCAAAGGCTTGCCAAGATGCTTGTGAGATCCGGTTAATACATAAACAGAGATATTATAATAGCATGCATATAATCTTATAAAGCATGTTAAATCTAGATCTCTAGACATGCATAAAAGAAAAAGAGATAGCCAATAAACTTATTAACAAATCCATTTCCTGTCAAGATCATAATAAACCTATTATCAATCTTATAGCACTAGATCCACAATATCAAAATAAGCAAGTTTTGAACACAAATACATGTTACCTCAGTGAAACATGGAAATGCTCATCCACACATAATAACATGACACCAACTTGTCTCCAAAGCTTCTCTTTATTTCAAATGAAAAATAGCAACAGTACAATAGCAACAACTCTTCAATCCAACTCTAACTATCTTGGAATAGGAAAATTGTGCTTTATTTATAACAAAAACTACAACCCTAGCCTAGAGGGGGTGCAATTCCCAAGGAGAGAGAGACTGCAACTGCATGAGGAGTCAAGCTGAGCTTGATCTGAGTCTAACTGAGTCTGATCTGAGTCTCACTGAGTCTCACTGACAATCGAAGTGCTAATCAGACTGACACCTCAACCGGTTAACTGAAACATCAACCAAATCACATCCAGATGATCCCACACGTGTGGAGGAGAGAGAGAGGGTGCAAATTCCAAGAACCCTGGCTATGGTGCACTCCCTCTTCAGCCCAGATCAACTCCTTCTGTTAAGGAATGGTCAGCTCTAGTAAATCCAAAGTCGATGAGATTGATTTCAGTCAAATCAGAGAAAATTCCACCAATTTAGGAATTTGAATTTTCTCCATTATTTAATTAAATTATCAATTAAAATAATCAATATTTGATTTTTAGGGTTTTCTAACCAAGTGATGGGAAAATCACTCAAAACTTAGGAAAACTGGGTTGATGGGTTTACCTGGTGCTCTGTGTTAGAAAATGAACACCCCCATGAATGAAACTGACTTCTGAACCCACTTTTATTACAAAACCGATTTTTCCATTTAAACTATAAAAAAATAGCCTAAGTTTTGGAAAATATAAAACTTAAAAAAAACTTAAAAAACTAAAAAAAATAAAACCTAGGGGGACTTAGACATGTTCATATGACTCGACCATAATGCCTAGCATGTTTATACATTGACACATAGACTCTACTAACCTCAATAGGCCTAAATTCCAAGCCGCCCACCCCAACTTTGGAGTTATTGAGTGAAAAACTCTGAAATTATCAGTCGTTTATTCAACAACCAATAATAACCAAGGGAAAAAACACTCTGGGCTGATCGGATTGACAAATAAATTCCAAGAGACCGAGTCTTTTATAGACACTATCATGCTAGAACATTTTATTACAAATCCCCTACGGGGTATGAACATGTGATATAGTACAACAAACAGTTCCCAGAAGCAATTCTAAAGGTCTTTTGAAGTCCGAACAAATCACCTTTGTCTGATTCATCGGGCTCACTTGATAAAAAAAACACTAAGTACAACTTAAATGGTAACAAAGCTCAAATTTTCTGAACATTATGAATGAAATAGGACTGATCTGAATCTTATCTCATGGGCTGATATTTTAGCTTCTCCAATACCTGCAAAGAAAATGGAGAGGAAGAAGAATGGGGAATGAAGGAATTAGCACACATCACCCAATGCCCAAGGAACGACACTCAGTTGAAGCAATGCTTCACATAAACATGAATAAATAATAATAAAAACTAAGAAAATGAGATATAAGTTTTCTTTAATAGATCTCTGGGTGACTTTCTTAGCAAGTTAAGGCAATAGCTGACCTGTGAGAACAAGTCATCCACCTAGAATCCCTAACCCTAGCCACATATGCACCCTCCTTGAGAAAATTGGAATGTATGACCATGTGGAGATGTTTTCTAGTCCAAGTCATCCATATGAATTAGCAACTGCACCCTCTTTAATCAAAGAGTTGTTTCTTTTATCCCTAAAAGATTTATGCTTTTCCCTTCTTTTGAGACTGAGTCTCCAAAAGGAAACCGCTTCCTCCTTTGCCAAAACTTTCCTTCTTTTGTTCTGATAGTTTTTCTGAGTCTCCAAAATGAAACTCTTCCCTCCTTTTTCAATTGTTTCCTCTTTTGTATCTGACTTCTTTTGTCGTAGCTTTTGGGAACTTTTGCTTTTCTCTCTAAATTTCTTTTGTCATAGAGTTTCCACTTTTCCTCCTTGGCAAGTTGGCTTGCCAATTGCAGCCTCCTAACATGCAAGCTCAATTCTACATGTTATTTTCACAATAAATTAATTAATGGAATTAATTAAATTCAAGTACATGCCTCAATAATAATTATTTATCAAAATTTCCCTAGGCTAATTAATTAATGTCTTTTTGTCTCCATAGGTGTTTAGCAAGGTCCACACATTTGGTGATCAAAATGTGGGGACAAGACAAATGACAAGGAAAGGATACACAAAGTAAATGTGCATGGAAGATAACATTTCGGAGTGCCAAAGTGAAGTTTCATGTTCGATAGCTAATCAACAGACGTGGATGATTCCGCAAGCGATTGACGATTCACAAGATTTGTGGAAAGAGATTTGTGGGAGGATATTGTGGAAGCCCATTTCGGAAAAAGTTGGAAGGAACATAAACAATCCGCAACCCTACTGTGAAAACAATGTTGCGGCCGCATAATTGTGGAAGTCATTTTTGAAATTTGGGAAATGCATACCCACAATCCGCAACCCGCAATTACGAAAGTTAATTGCATAAGGAGATTGCAGAAACATCACTATGGAAGGAACATTGCAGAATCCAATTGCGGGAGGCAATTGCGAAGGCATTCCCGCAACCCATAACCTGCAATTGCGGAAAGGAAATGACAGAAATATTTATGTTTTGAAAAGGTCGTTGGAGAAGTATTTTTGTTGTGAAAAGTTCGTTGTGGAAAGACAATTGCAGAAGGATTTATGTTCACTGTTCTGAAATCGCACGAAAAATATCTGAAGAGTCGTAATGAACATACATGACTACTAGATGAAGAAGCACATGTCCATAATGAAAGGATGTGAGTTTTGAATGTTTATGACTGTGAAAAGACACAAGTTTCTAAGATTGAAGAGAAGTGGTGAGATGTGTGTTAAAGATATTTATAAATAGAGGTTTGAGAGGAAGAAAGCATCTCTATAGTCCATATCATATCAATAACTAATAGAGGTAGAGACTAGTGAAATGAATAATTATTTGTGATAGAGTTGAATAAAAATGGATCTGGAAGATTGATAAAAATATATTAGGGTGGTAGGGTGGTAGGGTGGTGCTATGGCAGGCTACAGGCCTGTAATGGGTTTGTAGCCTCCTTCAAGTAGAAGCTGGTAAATAAGAGTGTCATAGCATCATGTTAGTTGTAGCTAACAAATAGGGCACTGTATCCTCCTTCTAGTGGTAGCATCATTGTCCATTGTAGCAGGACAAAATATGAGGTGCTGGTACATCCTCTTTGTAGCAACATATAAACAATTTTGTAAAATTCATCTTATTAATGAGTTTGAGTTTGTTGTTTTCTCCTTGATTTTTCCACGATAAAATTTGTGTCCTAAATTGTTTGATTATTTGTGTGTCTTGTACTAATTGTTTTAATAAAAGAAAAAGAAGGCAATATTGATTCACCCCCCCTCTGAGTAATGCTGGATAATCCAACAGGATCCTCCTTCTAGCTTTCACTAGTAAATATAATTTGGGTGTTGTAGAATCATTTCCGTTGGAGAATATAAAACCTAGAGGGTTGGATCCTCCTTCCATTTGGTGCCAGAGAATATAATTAAAATTTTTGTGCTTCCATAAATCATAGAGAAAATTTAATCCATAGTTTGGATCTTGAAGCCATGGGTCACAATATGCACAATGAGATGTATACCTATTTAGGTCAATGCCTAAAGTTCATGAGTCAATGCTCATGCAGATTGAAGTTATTGGAGGTCGCTGCAAATAATTTGCATATTGTACTTGAGGATTAGGTCAACATCTGAAATAAGTGGGTTCTCATGTTTGGAAATTGCAATCTCCCACTGATGTAATAATTCATATATATTTATAGATATACAATTATTCTCAGAAATTTATGTGCTATTGTATTTGTTAGTGTGTTGCTGAAAAGTATTTAATTAGTAAAAGTTTGCTCAAGTGTAATAATATACATATATCTGCTATTAATGATTCACCTAGCACTCAGTAGTAAGATAAAACTAAAAATTAGTATCATAGCGGGTGTCTTTAGTTACATACTAACATGTGGAAGAAGAATCCATGATAGATATGGATAAGCATGAAGGTTTATCCGCCAACTGAGCTCCAAGATTTGATGGCTCCAATTATGCTATCTAGAAAATACAAATAGAATTTTATATGTTGTCCCTTGGTATGGATGTTTGGAAATAAGTGGAAGATTGATATAAGTTCCCAAAATATACCACAAATGATTCAAAAGAAACCTATAACCACAATACCTCCACAACAGTGTTGGTTGATCTTGAAAATAGAAGACAATATGACTACAATGCATGAGCGAAAAATTCCATACTGTGTGGGCCAGTAGATACCGAGTTTACCAAAGTGATGCAGTGCACTGCAATGAAATAAGTCTAAGACAAGTAAAAGAGTATTTATAATGATGATGGAAAAATCAATAAGGCCAAATTATAAACATTCTTGGCAGAATTTGAAACACTCGAGATGAAGGAGGATGAATATCTTGCCACATACTTTCTCAGAGTTGATAAGATATTAAATTCTAAAGCAAGACTTGGAGCAACAATTGAAGAAAAATCAAATGTACAAAAAATCATGAGAAACCTTCTTGAATGGTTCAATTCAAAATTTTTGGCCTTATAAGACAGATCTGAATTAGAAAACTTGACCAAGGATTAGCTCTTTAGAATTCTCATAGCATATGAAATGATATCAGAACCTGAGAATGTCTCCTAGAGTAATACCCCGGTTTTGACCCCATGGTATTGAAATTGTACATGATGTATATATTGTATTTAAATCATGGTAGGGAGCTCAAGGCCAAGGCCCTGCCATCGATTTGGTGTTTTGTGTATAGGTGATCAAGGTTGATTCCTATGGTTATGGTGTTGAGTCAGACACTATATATTTTGATGTATCATATAAATATGCAATTAATAAAATACCACAGCTAGCTATGGGACTGCAATGTAAAATAGATGGGGGCATGATTTCACAAGGAATGGGGAGGGGACTTAGTCAAACTCCTGAGCCAATAGGGTGAGACTAGATGTCAATGGGGGAAACCATGAACCCTCAGCTACATTTTTGTCCTCTGTCCTCAATAATTCATTTCTTCAAGAAGTTAGTTGAGGAAGTTAGTACCTTGGGCAGATCAAGGCATGGCACTCTAATTGTGTGTCTAAGAAATCCTACAAGTCTACAGTCTCCAAAGCAAGAAAACCATGGATTGTGTGCCCAGTCCAGTTTCTCATGGGTTTCATTTGGGGGGTTATTCTTCCATCTCGCAGTTATGGGTTTCATCTATCAATCATGACGATTCATTCATGCAGGGCGGTTATTCATTCACGATTATGTGTTGTTCATCGGGGAGAGTCACAGAACATTTTTGGTTTTAGCAGATCATTGCTACACATTTCTGCAAGTATTTTCCTTTATTGAACCCTGGTTGTGGGATTATAGTGTTATCTTGAACTATAGAGTGGTATGATTCTCTCTTTTCTCCAATTTATGGAGTAAAACCTGTGTTGTTGGTTTCCTTTTGGGTTGTTGTGATGTGCATCCCTGTTTTAGTCTGAAGAATTAGGAGTGGAAGAGGCCCAGAATCGGCTAATAACCCTAGTGAAGAGAGGAACCTCACAAACAGATCAAGAGGAGCTAGAAAATCCTTTATGCACACCCTAAAGAGAATTGGAAGGGAAGGTATGGCATGAGGGAACTGTGTAGCAGTTAAGAGAATACTTCCTTGTGTTGGGTGTCTAGCTATTATGGAATTCCAAGCTGGATAGATCTAGTGTAGGTGTCCTTAGCTCTGTGGTTGAGCTCACCATATTAGAAATTATAATTCCCCACTGCCTTAGTAGCCTAATAATCCCAACTGTTAGTTGGTTTGACTGAGTCTTGGTGTGCATTTGACCAAGTGTGCGTCATTGCTTTGGAATCCTGATAAATCCAACTGTAGGTTGGTTTGATTGTGTTTTGATGTGTGGTGTCTATGTGTGAGCGTGTTGTTCCCTAGTTCCTTGTGAAAATCATGCCCAAATCGGGGGTGGAAGTGGTGTTAAGAGGTTAATGAACATACTAACCTATGGTTGGGTGGAACGTTGCAGTGACATAGCTAGTTGAGGGACAACTTCATCATTCAAGATAAGTATTCTCTGTTATCTTATTTCTGCAATGTATTTTCTTATGAATGAAATGATTATGTTGAATTCTTATGAATGACTTAAAGTAGAGGTTATTGTTAAATGAATGTCCCTGCATTTGCATTTGTTTATGCCTTGTATGTTTTAATGCATTTTTTCTAAGTTCATGGAGGTTAGAATTCTGTTACATAGTCGAAATGCATCTGACTTAGCGTTTCTTCCCTTGAAATCCATCTGGAGCAGGTGAAAGGAGGAAATCAAAAAATAGAAGTACCCCAGGATCCTCCTTCGGAAGGCAGGAAGTAGAAAATGGGAAAAAGGTTAAGGTCAAACGTTATGTTTATGACTTCCAAAGGTGGAAGGGCGAAATGCAGAACAGTGGTTGAAGGACTCCGTCAAATGTTATGTTTCCAAGTTCTGAGTTTCAAAGGAGGAAGGAGGAAGTGCAGAAGGTGGAAGGTGGAGCCATGGTTGAAGGAATCCATCGAACGTTATGTTTTCGAATTCCAAGTTCTGAAGGAGGAAGTAAGAAGGGTGAAAGGCAGAAACGTGGTTTGGATGACCCCATCACACGCTATGTCTCTAACTCTTGATTCTGTAGCAGAAGGAGAAAAGGGGGATGCAGAAGGCGGAGGGAAGAAAGGATAGGTTCAATGTGGAAAAGGTGTTTTTGGTCACAAAAGGGTTCTGAAAAGGGAAGAATGACTATTACAATGGTTTCTAAGCCTAAGAATGAATGTTGAAGAGTGTGTTAACATCCATGCCCTATGTTTTGAAAGGATAACAAAGGTTCTTGAATCAAAAATTTTAATTTGTCCTCATTATGGGGTATGGGGACATTACAGATTGGTATCATAGATTTTGGTTGCAGTACTAGGGCCTATATGGGCCAAGTTAAATAGTTAACATAGCTGTTGGTTACAAAATTGGGCCTAGATGCGAAAAGTGAGAGTTGGTAAGTGTTTTTGAATTATGAGATTGTTTAACATTGTGTTTTATTAAGACATTTTTGCAGATTCATAGTGCTGATTGGAAGAGTTGGTTTTTGTTTCATCCATGAGAACCTACGACATGAATGATGCGCAGAGTCCCTATGAGCATGCGGAGGATGATATGGGGGAAAATTTTCACATTGGAAATGTTGAAATAGATTCCAACAAAAGGATATTTAAAGAGACTCTCCAGGTTTTGCAGACACCATGAGAATCCTAAGGGTGGAGATGCAAATCTATAGAGAAGATAATGAGAGGCTGATTAAAGATCAGGAAGAGCAGAATCAACTAGGAGGCGGACGAACACTGAGCATCAGGAAGTAAATCCAAAAGGAAGTAGGAGCAGTTCTAGAAGAAGAAAAAGGTGTTCTAGTGGATCATCTGACTCTGAAGGATCCAATGGGGATTTAATTTCTTCTTCTCATAGAAATAAGAAAAAGAGGCACTACCAGAACAGTTCATCTGATGAATTCGAGAAGGATAAGCCTCCTACGTTTGATGGTGAGGTAAAGAACGGTCAAGAAGCTGAAGCTTGGCTTCTTGGTCTGAGAAAATATTTCCAAGTCCAAAACTACTCTGGAAATATGAAGGCTAGGGTATCCATCTTCAATTTGACTGGAAGAGCATCCATATGGTGGGAGCACTACAGGAAAGTGAAGAACATCAATGAAAGGAAGATTGTGTGGAAACAATTCCAAAAGTATTTCATGAAGAAGTACCTCTCTGAAAGGTACTATGATGATAAGATTAAAGAATTCCATGAGGTGAGATTAGGACAACTGACCAAGGAAGAATATGAAAATAAATTCTTGGAGTTGTTGGGGTATGTCAGGTACACCAGAAATGATAAAGTGAAAATCCATCATTTCCTAAGTGGACTACCTTAGTCTTTAAAAGACTGGATTGAGTTTGATGAATCTCAAACTCTACAAGAGGATATCAGAAAGTCCAAGTATTGCTATGAACAGAATAAAGGCAAACCTAATGTTAGATTTTTAACATTAAGCTAGAATTATATTAGGATCTTTTAACTAAGAGAATAACAAGAACAGCAATCAAACACAAGAGACAATGAACACAGTGTTTTTCCTCGGGGAAACCACAAATGGAGAAAACCCTGCAACTTCCTCAGAGATAGAATCAACATCAAAAGTAAAACCCAAAACAGTAAGATGATCTCCCAACAGTAGTAGCCTCTTTCTTTCTATCCCCAACAACTTGTTCTCCCTCAGGTATGCACTACAATTGAGTGTGAGTGAATGTGTAATAAATAGAGAGTCTCTCTCTCTATTTATACTAATTTTCGACTTGACAATAACTCACTAGGGCCGAATTCCCTAGGTGATTCTAACAACCCTAGGCCCCTGGAACTGCAGGGACTTTAACCCTTGAACAATAGGAGGGTTACCCACATTAACCTGACATGACTTGTTTATATTATAGAAACTCCTGATAGAAACATTGGGGCATGACATGACTCAATTACATTACAAACACTTTCCGAAATAAACATCGGGGTACAATACATAAGAAATACAAGTGAATACATTCCAAAGTTACAATTATATCAACACTCCCTCTTAACTAGGAAGGTATTCTCTTGACACAATTTATCAGCACAAGTCTTCTTCTCTGTATCATCTAGATCATCATCAAGTCCTCGTCATCTTCAAATCATCTTCATCTGTATCTGGATCATCACTCGATCTGGATCATCTATGGTTCTGGAACATCTCTGTTGGATCATCATCACAGGTGCTATCTCTTGATTCTTCTCATCATAGGAAGTTCTACAGAGCCAGCCCTTTTTCATGCTGGTTGTATGCCTAGCCTCCATGTATGTCTTTTCCATCACTTATATATAACACTAAGTCAGAATATCCCACCCAACACTTATATCTGATCATGTAGGAACCAATCCTATAATCATATCAGAAAGGCACGCCCACCACTCAGATCTGACAATGTGGAAACACATCCCACATCCCTGTTAGAAAGGCCCAACACTCACATTTGACAACTAATGTCAGAATGGCCCAGCACTTACATTCGACCAAGCAAGGAACCAATCCTCCATGCCGAAAGGGCTTTGCACTTACATCTGACAACCAATGTCAGAAAGGCTCGGCACTTACATTCGACCATGTGAGGAACCAATCCTCCATGCTGAAAGGGATCTGCACTTACATTTGATCATTGTAGGAATCAATCCTACAATCACCTCAGAATGGGTCTGCACACACATATGATCATGTAGGAACCAATCCTATAGTCACATCAAAACGACCCTCAGTCCCAGACTGAGCTTTCCTGGTAACTGAACTGTGCCTCCATTCCAAGAATGGAATTCAACACTTATATATGATCATGTAGGAACCAATACTACAGTCACATCAGAATGGATCAACACTCATATCTGACATATGAGGAACCAATCCTCTCATCATGATAGAATGGCTCAGCCCCTACATGTGACCATGGAAGGAACCAATCCTCTCACCATGTCAGAATGGCTCACGGACTCATCACTTCCCTTTGGATGGAAGCTCGATCTGGAGAACACCAAGATTCTCCCTGAAGTACTCAAACTTCACTCTAGCCAATGGCTTTGTCAACACATCAGCTATATGTTCATCCGTTGCAACATACTAGAGCTTCACTACTCCCCTCTGCACCATATCCCTGATATAGTGAGACTTGATCTCGATATGCTTTGAATTGTCATGGAACACTGGGTTCTCTGACAAATTCACACAACTCTGGTTTTCACAATATATACAAGTAGTATCCAACTGGAGATCAAATAAATCATACAGTAGCTTCCTCAGCCATACTGCCTCATAATTAGCTGAACAAGCTACGACATACTCTACTTTAGTTGTACTCATTGCCACACATGATTTATTCCTACTAAACCAAGAGATCAAACCTGATCCGATACTGAAGCAACACCCTGAACCAACTTCTTCTTATGTAAGGCCTTAGGCTCATATTCCTCTAGAACTGGAACCTCCTCATTGATGTAGGAATCCAACTCATTTTCGTCTAGGACCAAGGAGATCCTATACTTCCAAGCTCAGAAGTTATCAGCTCCCTCAAGATTTTCATCAAGATTGGTATGATGAGACATCTTAACTGAGAAACTCAAATGGAAATACAAAATATTTCGATATTACCAAGTTAAGATGTCAGATCTGGATTTGGAGCTGAATTTCTGCAGTGCTAGTTCAGGAACAGATTAGGGTTTGAATTTCCTAGAGTTCTATCCAACCAAATTCTTTGATCTTGATCTCCAAACTTCGATTTTGGGGAGGAGACTAATCCAGGCCTAGGATCACTCAAAAATTCCACTTTTGTGGAAAGCCCTAATTTCCAGTAGTAGTGTCGGGTCCAAAACTAGAAAAGCTCATAATCATATTCTGTTTTGACATAAAGATGCACCCTAGGGAGGAGAGTCAGCCCAACCTTCTTTTGCTGAAAATATGTGGAGAGAGATCCAAAAAGTAGGAATCCCTAGTTCCCACAGCTATANAGATTTTTAACATTAAGCTAGCATTATATTAGGATCTTTTAACTGAGAGAATAACAAGCACAACAATCAAACACAAGAGACAATGAACACAATGTTTTTCCTCGGAGAAACCATAAATGGAGAAAACCCCACAACTTCCTCGGAGATAGAATCAGCACCAAAATTAAAACCCAAAACAGTATGATGATCTCGCGACAGCAGTAGCCTCTTTCTTTCTATCCCCAACAACTTCTGCTCCCTCAGCTATGTGCTACAACTGAGTGTGAGTGAGTGTGTGATAAATAAATAGGCTCACTCTCTATTTATACTAATTCCCAACTTGAAAATAACTCACTAGGGCCGACTTCACTAGGTGAATCTAAAATCCCAAGGGCCCCAGAACTGCGGGGACTTAAACCCTTGAACAATAGGAGGGTTACTCACATTGACATGACATGACTTGTTTATATTATAAGAACTCTCGATCGGAACATCATGGTGTGACATGACTCAATTCCATTACAAACACTTCCCAGAATAAACATCGAGGCACAATACATAAGAAATACAAGTGAATACATTCTGAAGTTACAATTACATCAACACTTAATATCCATAAGGCATGGAAGGATAAGAATAATGAAAATGTTGGTTAAAGGAAGAAAGGTTTCAAATATTTTCCCTTCCGAAATGAGCATAGGCATCCATCACAAGTCGTGACTCAGCCAACTAGAGTGATGGGAGACATGCCAAGAGATCCAAAGGAGATCAAAGAACCACTCCAATGTTGGAGATGTGGAGGAGCCCATCTGCGTAGGAACTGTCTGCTTCGGAATGGGAATGTGAGTCAAGATCACAACATTCAAGAAGTAGAAACTGTGTTTCAAGTGGAAAGGACTGTCCCTAGAATTTATGCAGCGCTAGAGGACTAGTAGGCAGATCATCAGTCAACTGTGGTTGAAGTTGTAGGTAAGATTGTTGAGCAATCTCTTTCTATTTTGATCGACCCTGGATCTACTCACAGTTATATTACTCCTAGATTTGTTGATATTTGTGCTTTTAGCAAGTTAAAACATAGCCAATCATGGTTAGTTCAGCTATCCACTAGGACTAAGAGAAAGGATTGTGAAGTGGTAGAGATATTTCCATTGGTTATGGATGGATTGGTCACTTATGCATATCTGAATGTTCTACCACTTGGTTCCTAGGATGTTCTCATTGCAATGGATTTGGTTGGAAGCTCACAGATTTAAGATTTATTGTTACTATAAGACTTTTGAATGCATGGATGAAGGAAATCCAAGGGTTGTAAAAGCCATTCCAAAGGTGATCTTTGTTAGGAATATTTCAGCAATGTAGCTGAAGAAGTTCTGTAGGAAAGGTTGCAGATTGTATGCATCCCATGTGTTGGAGGCAGTAGAGAATGAAACTCCTAAGTTGGAGTACTTTCTTGTACTATAGGAATTTAGGGATGTTTTTCCTAATGAAATTGTAGGGATTCCTCCAAAAAGGGACATTGATTTTACAATTGAACTTGTGCCAGGAGCAGTACCAATTTCTAAGACACCGTACATAATGAGTACACCAGAATTGCTAGAGATGAAGATGCAGTTGCAAGAGTTGTTGGAGAAGAAGTATATCAGGACAAGTGTCCCCATGTGGAGCACTAGTGTTGTTTGTGAAAAAATAAGATGGTACACTCAGGTTGTGTATTGATTATAGGCAGCTGAACAAAGTCACTGTGAAGAATACATACCCTTTACCTCAAATTGATGATCTGTTTGATCAAATGAGAGGAGAAAATGTATTTTCCAAGATTGACTTAAGTTCTGGTTACCATTAGGTAAGCATCAAGGATGAAGATATTCATAAGACAACCTTCAGAACAAGGTATGGACATTCTGAGTTTGTAGTGGTACTATTTGGTCTCACAAATTCACCAGCTACATTTATGTGTCTCATGAATAGTGTCTTCAACAAGTTTTTGGACAAGTTTGTTCTTGTTTTCCTTGATGGAATTCTTATTTATTCTAAGAATGAGGAAGAGCATGAAGAACATATGAGGTTGACATTGCAAATGCTAAGAGACCATAAGGTGTATACAAAGTTGATCAAATGTGACTTCTATAAAGATAGAATTCATTATTTGGGTCACATTATCTCAAGTGAAGGAATATCTGTGGACCCTAGAAAGATTGAATCCATTATGAATTCACCAACATGAAGAAATGTGACATATGTGAGGTCTTTTATGGGACTTGCAAGATACTATAGGAGATTCATTCAAGGATTCTCCAAGGTTGCACATTCCATCACTTCTTTGTAAAAGAAGGGGATAAAGTTTGAATAGACACCAAGGTGTGAAGAAAGCTTCCAGCAGTTGAAGAATCTTCTCACAAGTGCACCAGATTTAAAAATTGCATACCCTGAAAAATATTTTGTGGTGTGTACGAATGCATGCAATCAAGGACTTGGAGGAGTTCTTATGTGAAACAACCATGTGGTATGTTATGAGTCAATAAAGTTGAAATATCATGAGAAGAACTATCCTACCCATGACTTAGAACTTGCAGCCATAGTACATGCTCTCAAGATGTGGAGGAATTACTTAATGGGTAGAAAATCTGAGTTAAGGACAAACCACTATGGTCTGAAATATTTGTTTCATCAACCAACTCTAAATGCTAGGCAAGCTAGATGTCTGGAGTTTCTATGTGAGTTTGATTTTGAAATCAAACACATAAAAAGAAAAGAAAACAAAGTGGCTGATACACTCAGCAGGAGGGTGCATGGAATGCATGTAGCATCTCTTAGTATTTGTTAATCAGATTTGACACAACAGATTGTTAATCATACGGCTGAAGATGAAATGTATCTACAGATAAAGAACAAATTGCAACAACATACTCTTGAGAAGAGGTATGAGGGATATAAATTGGAAGAATATGGACTTTTTACTTATAAAAACAGAATTTATATTCCAAATGTAGTATATTTGAGGAGAATTGTTATGGATGCGATCCATCAGACTCCGTATTTTGGTCACCCAGGATATCAGAAGGAAATTGCTATAGCCAGAAAGCAGTATTTTTGGCCAAGAATGAAGAAATACATTGCTAAGTATATTTCAAAGTGCATGAAATGTCAGCAAGTGAAGGTTGAACATCAACACCCAGCAGGTTTGTTGCAGCCTTTTCCAGTCCTAGAATGGAAATGGGAAGTTGTTTCCATGGATTTTATTATGGGATTTCCAATGACTTGGAAACAACATGATTCTATCATGGTTGTGGTGCACAAGTTGAAAAAGGCATCACATTTTATACCGATTAAGTCCACATATAAAATTGATGCCATGGAAAAAATCTTCAAGAATGATATTTTCAAATTGCGTGGATTGCATAAGGTAATAGTTTCTGATAGGGATCCATGTTCACTTCCAATTTTTGGAAGGGTCTGTTTGTATATTTCGGTACCAAGTTGAACTTCAGCACTACCTACCATCGTCATACTGATGGACAAATAGAGAGATTGAATCAAGTGCTTGAAGACATGCTCCGCATGTATGTGATGGACAAACCATCAAAGTGGGAGGATTATTTACACTTGGTAGATTTTTCTTATTATAATGGACAGCAAGCATCCTTGGGGATGAGTCCATATGAAGCCTTGTATGGGAGAGGGTGTAGGACACTAGTGACTTGGGATAATCCAATAAATATGATTGTGCTTGATCCAAAATTGCTTAAGGAAATGGAGCAAGAGGCTACAAAGATCAGACAAAACCTGAAAGGAGCCCAATATAGACATAAAAGATATGAAGACAAGCATAGAGTGCATAGAGAGTTTAGTGTTGGGGATCATGTTTAGCTCAGAGTGAGGGAAATAAAGAGTTCCGTGAAGCTTGGAAGTTGTGCCAAGTTGTCACCTAGATACTGTGGGCTGTTTGAAGTGCTTGAAAGAATAGGGCTAGTTTCATATAGGCTTGCATTTCCTGCTATCAGTAAAGCTCATAATTGTTTTTCATGTTTCTTTTATTAAGAAATATGTACATGATCCTAACCATGTGATAAATTGGGATGTGATTCAGGTGGAACTTGAGGGATATTTGCAAACCAAGCCATTGCACATCCTCTACAGGAAGGTCACAGTGCTCTGGAATCGAGTCGTTGGACAAGTGACGGTGCAGTGGAAGAACTACGGTCCTGAAGACGCTACATGGGATCTAAAGGATTCCATGCGATTACAACATCCATTTTTGTTCAATTTTTTAAAGCACTGAGGACAGTGCTATTGTAAGGGGGAGGGGAATGTAATACCCTAGTTTTGACCCCATAGTATTGAAATTGTACATGATGTATATATTGTATTTAAATCATGGGAGGGAGTTTAAGGCCAAATCCCTGCCATCAATTTGGTGTTTTGTGTATAGGTGATCAAGGTCGATGCCTATGGTTATGGTGTTGAGTAAGACACTGTATATTTTGATGTATCATGTAAATACACAATTAATAAAATACCACAACTAGCTATGGGATTGTAACTTGAAAGAGATGGGGGCATGATTTCACAAGGAATAGGGAG
This sequence comes from Pseudotsuga menziesii, assembly GCA_001517045.1. NCBI lineage: Eukaryota > Viridiplantae > Streptophyta > Pinopsida > Pinales > Pinaceae > Pseudotsuga > Pseudotsuga menziesii. The sequence goes on along the minus strand of LPNX010405962.1, from coordinate 217,095 downwards.
GGGAGTTAGTCAAACTCCTAAGCCAATAGGGTGCGACCAAATGTTAATGGGGGAAACCATGAACCCTCAACTACATTTTTTTCCTCCGTCCTCAATCATTCATTTCTTCCAGAAGTTAGTTGAGGCAGTTAATGCCTTGGGCAGAGTAAGGCATGGTAATCTGATTGTGTGTCTGAGCAAGCCTTTAAGTCCGAAGTCTGGGAAGTTGTGTTCTTGCTTTTGAAGCAAGAAAACCCTTGATTATGTGCCTAGTCTGGTTTCTCGTAGGTCGTGCTGAACGTTTACAAGATTATTCTTCCATCTTGTGGTTATGGGGTTCATCTACCAACCACGATGATTCATTCACGCAGGATGGTTATTCATTCACGATTATGCATTGTTCATTGAGGAGAGTCACGTAGCATTTTTTGTTTTAGCAGAGCGTTGCTACACATTTCTGCGAGTATTTTCCTTTGCCAAACACTGGTTGTGGGATTACAGTGTTATCCTGAATTACAGAGTGGTACGATATTATGTTTTCTCTTTTTTATAGAGTGAAACCTGTGTTGTCGGTTTCCTTGTGGATTGTTATGATGTGCCTCCAGGTTTTGTTATGAAGAATTAGTAGTGGAAGAGGCCCAAAATTGGCTGATAAACCTAGTGAAGAGAGGAACCTCACAGAAAGATCAAGTGGGGTTGGAAAATCCTTTATGCACACCCTGAAGAGAACTGGAAGGGAAGGTATGGCCTAAGGGAACTGTGTAGCAGTGAAGGGAATAATTCCTTGTGTTGGGTGTGTACGTATTGTGGAATGCCAAGATGGATAGATCTAGTGTAGGTGTCCTTTGCTCTGTGGTTAACCTCACCATATTAACAATTCTACCTCCCCACTGCATTAGCAGACTGATAGACCCAACAATTAGTTGGTTTGGATGAGTCTTGGTGTGAATTTGACCAGGTGTGATTCATTGCTTTGGCATCCTAATAAATCCAACTGTATGTTGGTTTGACTGTGTTTTGATGTGTACTAGCTAGGTGTGAGCCTTTTGTTCCCTATTTCTTTGTGGAAATCATGCCCCGCTTGAGGGTGGTAGTGGTTTTAAGAGATTAATGAACATACTGACCTATGGTTGGGTGGAACGTTGAAACGACATAGCTAGTTGCGGGACAACTTCATCATTCAAGGAAAGTATTCTTTGTTGTTTTATTTGTGCAATGTATTTGCTTATGAATGAAATGATTATGTTGAATGCTGATGAATGAGTTAAAGTAGAGGTTACTATTGAATTAATGTTCCCACATTTGCATTTGTTTATGCCTTATATGTTTTAATACATTTTTCCTAAGTTCATGGAGGCTAGAATCCTGTTACAGAGTCAGAATGCATCTGACTTAGCGTTTCTGACCCTTGAAATCCGCCTAAGGAAGGCGAAAGGCGGAAATCAAAAAAGAGAAGTGGAAACAGGGCAGAATGTGGGTTTTCTCACTTTGGTAGCCACTTACGGAAGGAGAAAGGAAGAAGTGGAGAAAGAACCGAAAATTCCAAGTTAGAGGTGTGTTTTCTACACCCTGGGATCCTCCTACGGAAGGTGGAAGGTGGGAGGCAAAAAATGGGAAAAAGGTTAAGGTCGAACATCATGTTTCCGACTTCCGACTTCTGAAGGAGGAAGGCGAAAGGTGGGAGCCTGAAAATGGGAAAAAGGTTAAGGTTGAACGTCATGTTCTGACTTTGGAACCATGGTTGAAGGACTCATTCGAACGTTATGTTTTTGACTTTCAATTTTCGACAGAGGAAGGAAGAAGGGCGGAAGGTAGAAGTAAGGAAGGTGGAAGGTGAAATCATGGTTGAAGGACTCCATCGAATGTTATGTTTCTGAATTCCAAGTTCCTAAGGAGGAAGACGGAAGGGTGAAAGGTGGAAGGCAAAACCGTGGTTTGGATGACCCCGTCGCACGTTATGTTTCTGACTCCCAATTCCATAGTGGAAGGAATAAAGAGGGATGCAGAAGGAAGAGTGCATAAAGGACAAGTTCAGTGCAGAAGAGGTGTTTCCGGTTGCAGAAGGGATATGTCAAAGGAAGAACGACTATTACAATGGTTTCTAATCCTAAGAATGAATGTTGAAGAGTGTGTTAATGTCCATGCCCTGTGTTTTGAAAGGAGAACAAGGGTTCTTGAAGAAAAATTGTTAATTTATTTGCATTATGGGGTATGGGGACTTTACAAATTGGTATTAGCGATGTTGGTTGTAGCACTAGGGCCTAGATGGGCCAAGTTGAACAGTTAACAAATTTGTTGGTTACATCATTGGGCCTAGATGGGCCAAGTGAATAGTTGGTAAGTGTTTTTGAATTATGTGATTGTCTATCAGTGTTTTTGATTAACACATTTTTGCAGAGTCATAGTGTCGATTGGAAGAGTTGGTTTTTCGCTCAGCCATGAGAACCTACGGCATGAATGATGCATAGAGTGCCTATGAGCGGAGGGAGGATTCTATGGGGGGGAATTTTCACATTGGAAATGTTGAAACAGAGTCCAACGAAAAGATATTTTAAGAGACTCCGCCAAATTTTGCAGCCACCATGAGAAGCCTAATGGTGGAAATGCAAAGCTACAGAGAAGATAATGAGAGAATGATTAAAGCTTAGGAAGAGCAGAATCAACTGAATGCAGCCATGTTGTAGATTTTGACAGATATCCAGAGGCAAATGAACTCTAAGCATCAGGCAATAAATCTAGAAGGAAGTAGGAGCGGTGCTAAAAGAAGAAAAAGGTATTCTAGTGGATCATCTGACTTTGAAGGATCCACTAGGGTTCAGGTTCTTCTTCCCATGGGAATAAGGAAAATAGGCACTACTAGAATATTTCACATGATGAATTCAAGAAGGCTAAGACTCCTACATTTGATGGTGAGGTAAAGAACGGTCAAGAATCTGAATCTTGGCTTCTTGGGACGAGAAAATATTTCCAAGTCCAAGACTACTCCGTAAATATGAAGGCTAGGGTATCCATCTTCAATTTGACTGAAAAAACATCCATATGGTGGGAGCACTACAGAAAAGTGAAGAATACCAGTGAAAGGAATATTGTGTGGAAGCAGATCCAGAAGTATTTCTGGCAGAAGTACCTCTTTGATAGGTACTATTATGATAAGATTAAAGAATTCCATGAGCTGAGATTGGGACAGCAGACCATCGAAGAACATGCAAATAAATTCTTGGAGTTGTTGAGGTATGTCAGGTACATCAGAGGTGATAAAGTGAAAATCCAGTGTTTCCTGAGTGGACTACCTCAGTCTTACAAAGACATGATTGATTATGATGAACCTCAAAGTCTAGAACAAGCTATCAGAAAGGCCAAGTATTGATATGAGCAGAATAAAGGATAAACTAATATCCATAAGGCATGGAAGGATAAGAAGAATGAAAAGTTGTATAAGAGGAAGAAAGGTTTCAAACCTTCTCACTTCCAAAATCAACAGAGGCAACCATCACAAGGCGCGACTTAGCCAGCTAGAGTGATGGGAGACGGACCAATAGATCCAAAGGAGATCAGAGCACCACTCCAATGTTGGGAATGTGGAGGAACCCATTTGCACAGGAAATGTTCTCATCGGAGTGGGAATGTGAGTCAAGATCACAACATTCAAGAAGTAGAAACTATCGGTCAAGTTGAAAGGAATGTTCCCTAGAATTTATGCAGCACTAGAGGACCGACAGACGGATCATCAGTCAACTGTGGTTGAAGTTGTAGGTAATATTTATGAGCAATCTTTTTCTGTTTTGATTGACCCTAGATCTACTCACAATTATATTACTCCTAGAGTTTTTGAGATTTGTGCTCTTAATAAGTTAAAGTATAGCAAATCATAGTTAGTTCAGCTATCCATTGGGACTAAGAGAAAGGCTAGTGGAGTGGTAGATAGGTGTCCATTTGTTATGGATGGATTTGTCACTTATGCATATCTGAATGTTCTACCACTTGGTTCCTAGGATGTTCTCATTGGAATCGATTGGTTTGAAGCTCAGAGAGTTAAGATTTCTTGTTACAATAAGACTTTTGAATGCATACATGAAAAAGGAAAACAAAGGGTTGTAAGAGGCATTCCAAAGGTGATCTTTGTTAGGTAGATTTTAGCAATGCAGCTGAAGAAGTTCTATAGGAAAGGTTGTAGATTGTATGCAGCCAATGTGTTGGAGGCAGTAGAAGATGAAACTCCCAGGTTGGAGGACTTTCCTGTGTTGCAAGAATTTAGGGATGTTTTTCCTAATGAAATTCCAGGGCTTCCTCCAAAAAGAGACATTGATTTTACAATTGACCTTTGTGCCAGGAGCAGCACCAGTGTCTAAGACACCCTACAGGATGAGTACATCATAATTGCTAGAGCTAAAGATGCAACTTCAAGAGTTGTTGGAGAAGAAGTATATAAGGACAAGTGTGTCCCCTTGGGGAGAAACAATGTTGCTTGTGAAAAATAAAGATGGTACACTCAGGTTATGTATTGATTACAGATAGCTGAACAAATTCACTGTGAAGAATAAATACCCTTTACCTCAAATTGATGACTTGTTTGATCAAATGAGAGGAGCAAAGGTAATTTCCTAGATTGACTTAAGGCCTAGTTACAATCAGGTAAGAATCAAGGATGAATATATTCATAAGACATCTTTCAGAACAAGGTATGGATATTATGAGTTTGTAGTGGTACCATTTGGTGTCACAAATGCACCAGCTACATTTATGTGTCTCATGAATAGTGTATTCAGCAAGTATTTGGACAAGTTTGTTCCTATTTTCCTTGATGACATTCTTATTTATTCTAAGAATGAGGAAGAGCATGAAGAACATCTGAGGTTGACATTGAAATTGCTAAGGGAGCATAAGCTGTATGTAAAGTTGAGAAAATTTGACTTTAATAAAGATAGCATTCATTATTTGGGTCACATTATCTCAAGTGAAGGAATATCTATGGACCCTCAAAATATTGAAGCCATTATGAATTAGTAGACCCCAAGAAATGTGATAGATGTCAGTTCTTTTATAGGACTTGCAGGATACTACAGGATATTCATTGAAGGATTCTTCAAGGTCAAATATTCCATCATTTCTTTGCAAAAGAAAGGGATAAATTTTGAATGGACACCAAGGTGTTAAGAAAGCTTCCAGTAGTTGAAGAATATTCTCAAAATTGCACCACTTTTAAAAATTGCAGACCCTGAAAAAAATTTGTGGTGTGTACGAATGCATGAAATCAAGGACTTGGAGGAGTTCTTATGCAAGACAACCATGTGGTATGTTATGAGTCAATAAAGTTGAAGGGTCAAGACAAGAAATATGCCACTCATGACTTAGAACTTGCAGCCATAATACATGCTCTCAATATGTGGATGAATTACTTAGTGGGCAGAAAATTTGAGTTAAGGACATGCCACTTTGGTCTAAAATATTTGTTTGATCACCCAACTCTAAATGCTAGGAAAGATAGATGGATGAAGTTTCTATGTGAGTTTGATTTTGAAATCAAACACACAAAAGGAAAAGAAAACAAAGTAGTTGATGCAATCAACAAGAAGGTGTGTGAAATGCATGTAGCATCTCTTAGTATTTGTCAATCAGATTTGAGACAGCAGATTGTTAATCATAATGCTGAAGATGAAATGTATGTGTAGATAAAGGACAAATTGCAGCAGCATAGTCTTGAGAAGAGGTATGAGGGATATAAATTGGAATAAGATGGAATTCTTACTTATAAAAACAAAATTTATATTCCAAATGTAGCAGATTTGAGGAGAATTGTTATTAATGAGATCCATCAGACTCTGCATTCTGGTCACCTAGGATATCAGAATACAATTGCTATAGCTAGAACATGGTATTTTTGTCCAGGAATGAAAAAGGAAATTTCTGAGTATATTTCAAAGTGCATGAAATCTTAGCAGGTGAAGGTTGAGCATCAACACCCAACAGGTTTGTTGCAGCCTTTGCCAGTCCCAGAATGGAAATTGGAAGTTGTTTCCATGGATTTTATCACAGGATTTCCGATGACTTGGAGACAATATCATTTCGTCATGGTTGTGGTGGACAAGTTGAAAAAGGAAACACATTTTATACTGGTTAAGTCCACATATAAAACTGATGCCATTGCAAAAATATTCATGACGAATATTTTCAAATTGCATGGATTGCCTCAGGCAATAGTTTCTGACATGGATCCCAAGTTCACTTCCAATTTTTGGAAGGGTCTGTTTGCATATTTGGGGACCAAGTTGAACTTCAGCACTGCGTACCATCCTCATACTGATGGAAATACATAGAGAGTAAATTAAGTGCTTGAAAATATGCTCTGCGTGTATGTGATGGACAAACCATCCAAGTGGGAGGATTATCTCACTTGGTAAATTTTGCTTATAATAATGGACAACAAGCATCCTTGGGGATGATTCCATATGAAGCCTTGTATGGGAGAAGGTGTAGGAAACCAATGGCTTGGGATAATATAGTAAACAGGATTATGTTTGGTCCATAATTTCTCAAGGAAATGGATCAGGAGGTTGCAAATATTAGACAGAACCTGAAAGCAGCCCAAGATAGATAGAAAATCTATGCAGACAAGCATAGAGTGCACAGAGAGTTCAGTGTTGGGGATCATGTTTACCTCAAAGTGAGGGCAAGGAAGAGATTCTTAAATCTTGGAATTTGTGCCAAGATGTCACCTAGATACCGTGGGATGTTTGAAGCACTTAAAAGAATATGGCCAGTTGCATATAGACTTGCGTTTCCTGCTAGCACTTGAGCTCATAATGTTTTTCATGTTTCTTTGCTTAAGAAATATGTACATGATCCTAACCATATGATAAATTAGGATGTCATTCAGGTGGAACCTGAGGGAGAGTTCCAAACCAAGCCATTGCGCATCCTCGACAGGAAGGTCACAGTGCTCCGTAATCGAGCCGTTGGACAGGTGAAGGTGCATTGGGAGCACTACAATCCTGAAAAGGCTACGTGGGAGTTGGAGGATGCCATGTGATTGGCACATCCATTTTTGTTCAATTTTGTAAAGCACTAAGGACAGTGCTATTGTAAGGGGAAGGGGAATGTAATACCCCAGTTTTGACCCCATGGTATTGAAATTGTACACGATGTATATATTGTATTTAAATCATGGCAGGTAGCTTAAGGATAAGGCCCTGCCATCGATTTGGTTTTTTGTGTAGACATAATCAAGTTCGATGCCTATGGTTATGGTGTTGAGTCAGACACTGTATATTTTGATGTATCATGTAAATACGTAATTAATAAATTACCACAACTAGCTATGGGACTGCAACATAAAAGTGATGGGGGCATGATTTCACAAGGAATAGGGAGGGGAGTTAATCAAACTCCTGACCCAATAGAGTGAGACCAGATGTTAATGGAGGAAAACATGGACCCTTAGCTACCTTTTTTTCCTCTGTCCTCAATCATTCATTTCTTCTAGAAGTTAGTTGAGGCAGTTAATTCCTTGGGCAGATAAAGGCATGGAATTCTGATTGTGTGTCTGAGAAATCTTGCAAGTCTGCATTTTGGGAAGATGCTTTCTTGCTTCTGAAGCAAGAAAACCTTGGATTGTGTGTCGAGTCCAGTTTCTTATGGGTCGCGCTGAATGTTTGGGGTGTTATTCTTCCATCCCAAGATTATGGGGTTCATCTATCCATCATGATGATTCGTTCACACAGGGTGGTTATTCACTCATGATTATGCGTTGTTCATCGGGGAGAGTCATAGAGCATTTTTTGTTTTAGTAGAGAGTTTGTACACGTTTCTGCAAGTATTTTCCTTTTTTGAACCCTGGTTGCAGGATTATAGTGTTATCCTGAATTACATAGTGGTATGAGACTTTGTTTTATCTATGTTTCAGAGTGAAACCTATGTTTTTGGTTTCCTTGTCAGTTGTTGTGATGTGCATCCTTGTTTTCGTATGAAGACTTAGGATTGGAAGAGGCCGAGAATTGGTTGATAAACCTAGAAGAGAGGAACCTCACAAAAAAATCAAGAGGGGATGGAAAATAATTTATTGACACCCTGAAGAGCACTGGAAGGGAAGGTATATCCTAAGGGAGCTGTGTAGCAGTGAAGGGAATACCTCCTTGTGTTATGTGTGTAGGTATTGTGGAATGCCAAGTTGGATAGATTTGGTGTAGGTGTCCTTAGCTTTGTGGTTGAGCTCACTAGCTTAGCAATTATACCTCTCCACTGCCTTAGCATCCTCATAAACCCAACCGTTAGCTAGTTTGGATGAGTCTTGGTGTGTATTCGACCAGGTGTGACTCATTTCTTTGGCAGTCTGAAAAATCCAACTGTTGGTTGGTTTGACTGTGTTTTGATGTGTGATGGCTATGTGTGAGCCTGTTGTTCCCTAGTTTCTTGTGGAAATCATGCCCACATCGGGGGTGGAAGTGGTGTTAATATATTAATAAATAGATTGGCCTGTGGTTGGGTGGAACGTTGCAACGACAAAGCTAGTTGTTGGAGAACTTCATCACTCAAGATAAGTATTCTCTATTGTGTTATTTCTGCAATGTATTTGCTTATGAATGAAATGATTATGTTGAATTCTTATGAATGAGTTAAAGTAGAAGTTACTGTTGAATGAATGTCCCTGCATTTGGATTTTTTTATGCCTTGTATGTTTTAATGCATTTTTCCTAAGTTCATGGAGGCTAGAAGCCTGTTGTAGAGTCGGAATGCATTTGACTTAGCGTTTTAGCCCCTTGAAATCCACCTGGGGAAGGCATAAGGAATAAATCGTAAAAGAGAAGTGGAAACATGGCAGAATGTGGGTTTCTGCACTCCAATATTTGTCTATAGAAGGCGGAAGGAAGAAGCGGAGAAAGAACCAAAAATTCCAAGGAATAGATTTGTTTTTCGTACCCTGGGATCCACCTGCGGAAGGCGGAAAATGGGAAAAAAGGTTAAGGTTGAATGTTATGTTTCCGAATTTGGAGTTCCGAAGGTGGAAGGTGGAAGGGCAGAAGGAGAAAGGTGGAACCATGGTTGAAGGACTACGTCGAATGTTATGTTTCTGACTTCCGACTTCCGAAGGAGGAAGGTGGAAGGCAGAATCGTGGTTCAAGGACTCTGTCGAACGTTATGTTTCCAACTAGCGAGTCCTGAAGGAGGAAGGTGGAATGGAGGAATGTTGAAGGCAAAACTATGGTTTAGATGACCCTATTGCACATTGTGTTTCTGACTCTCGATTTCGTAGAAGAAGGCAGAAAGGGGGATGTGAAAGGCGGAGGGAAGAAAGGACAGGTTCAATGCGGAAGAGGTGTTTTTGGTTGCAGAAGGGATATGTCAAGGGATAAATGACTATTACAGTGGTTTCTAATCCTGAGAATGAATTTTGACGAGTGTGTTAACATTCATTCCCTGTGTTTTGAAAAGAGAAAAAGGGTTCTTGAAGAAAACATTTTAATTTATCCGCGTTATGGGGTATGGGGATGTTACACCGAGAAGGAAGTTGCATTTAAATGCACGAGGAAGCCAAAATCCAGTAGGAATGAATGCAAGAATATCATTGATATGTTTGATGAAGAAGAGGATAATTTGTGAGAAAAATGAAAAGATATCAAAGAAAATATAAATGAAAGTTACCCTCCAAGTGTTTTAAATGTGGAAGAACTGGAAACTTCATTTTAAAATGTACATATGAATAAATAAAGATAGTGAAAGAGAAGAGGATTCATACTATCAAAGAAGAAATAAGTATCAGCAAAATAGAGGCATGGACAAAAATAAATTTCAAAGGTAGAAGAGAAGTTTGTACACTGAGGAGGACAATGTTTTAGAGGAAGAAGACAATAGTGAGTCAGGGGATGTATTTTTCATGGAATTGATTCAATAGTAAAACTCAATAAGATGTAAGTCTTCAACTAAGGGTGCTCTAGCCAATACATCGGAAATGACAAAGAAATGCACCTACAATGGAATTCACCTACCCTCTCCAAAGTATGAAGAAAATAAAAATTCAAGAAGCATAAAATAATTAGTAAAATCGGAGAAGACTATCGAAAATTTCCTCTAATGAAATCACTCCACTATTGTCGGAGTCTGAAGTGAGGGAAAAATTTAGTAGCACTGAAGAAAGTTCAAGGTTTAAATACAAGGACATTATTGAAATTGACTAGGAAGGTGAACTGATCAATGTACAAAAATATTTGAAGAAATCAAGAAAATACAACAAGGCATTGAAGGAACAATTGGAAAAGGTAGAAGAACAGGTTAAGAAAATTAAGGATCTACATGTAGCGATGGTGAAACAAATGAAGGTTAGAAAAGAGGATTTGATTTTTAGGAATGAAAGAATCAAGGAACTAGAAGAAAACAAGTGTTCTTGAAAAATCTTGGAAGGAGTGAGAATCAGTGAATGAGATCCTACCAAAAGAATTGTGCTAAAAGAGTCATAAATTTCAATCCTAGAAGCTAAGATAGATTGCACAATACAAGGGAAATCTAAAATGTACATTGGAGTAGATACTCAAATAAATTTTAACAACAACTCGTCAATCCTAGAGGAAATATTGAGCTTCCAAATGTATTTAGAGGACAAAACAAGAACTGGTTATACAAAGGAAAGTGATGTCATGTGCGACAAAGAAGAAATTGGTTCTAACCAACAGTTTAAATTTTGTATAAAATATGAACAACATAAGCAAACCAAGTATGGTAACTCCTTCAGGTGTAAAATTATCTTTAGTTTTGTAAAATGTTGGAGATGTAATCATGGTGGAGCTATACCAAGATAATGCCACACAATTAGATGCTATGTATGTGATGGATATAGGCATAAGGCTTCGTAATGTTTCATGAAAGTAGAACAAAAATATATGCCTATCTAGAACACATTTGTGGAAGAGAAAGCACCATAGACACAAAGGCCAATTATGTACCATAAGACATGGGAACAAAATGTATCTCAACAATGCATCAAAAATGTAAACAACATGAATACAATTCATTCGATTGTGTATAAAAAGATATGGGTAACGAAGGTATCTCAGGAGTGCGCAAAAGATGAAAATAACGACAACACAATTCTAGCAGCATGTAATTTCTTCCTATATTGCTAAGCTAAAGGGGTTATGCAAGATACTTGAGTCCAAATAGGTACATCAGAAAATCAAGGATTAAAGTAGTAAGTTGGTGTGCATTGATTTCATCTGAATAATTGTCATTCTATATTCTGAAATGTGTAGTTGTTATTACCAAAATGTTGATTGTCATGCATGAAAATTACTAGAAGACACATGTACACATATTACATAGTGATTGCGTAAATTAAAAGATTTATATTATATTCAATATGTGATTAGAAAATTTGGAACTTGGAAGCTCGTAGTACATCAAGACACAGATTGGAAATTAAAAAACAGAGATATGGAACCAAATAAAATTCAATCCGATAGAGTCATAGATGTAGTTCAATATCGATTTCTTCAACTTAACCGATAGGAAGTGGTGAAAGGTGCAAATATAAATACATTCAAGTTGGCTCTGCAACATCTGGAGACTGTAAAGGAGGAATAAGGTCCAGTGTCAAAGATGATGAATTGTAGGAAGTGTGAGCGACCCTAATTTGATTTAAAAGTGTCGAATGTTTGTTGTTGTTTCTATTACAACATATCAACTCACATACTCAAGTTGGAAAACATTTCATAAGTGATTTGGTTGAATTACGACTGATGTTACCATGGAATAAATTGGAATCTTATATCTAGTTCTACCAAGTATGCATATCCACCCACAACCTTCCCAAGTCTACTTGTTGTGACTAGACCACTAAATAAAGTTTGTCATGGAATTGGTTTAACCTATTATAGAAAGTTGTGATTGCGAATATGAAAAGGGAAGCTAAATAATGATAAATCAAGTTGAAAATTCTAGATCAAGGACCGACAAAGTATGAACCAGGGTGGTGAGATGAGTGAAAACAATGCCAAATTATAGAATTGGGAGATAACTCTTCATGCACTCGAACAAAAATTGAAGGGACATTGAAGTTTATGAATTCATGCATTGTGTAATCCAAGGGAGATCACGACGAGGTGAAAATTTAATGCATGGGTAGATAAAGGATGAAACAATGATCACTCGCAAGATACATTAAATAAGATACAAACAAAGGTGATAAAGCATAATAGATCAATGATCTAACGTAGAAATGATTAATATGTGACCTGGCACACAAGTAGCAAAGAAAAATAAGAGGAAGTGAGCACAAAACCATAAGGAGTCAACAAAGAAGAGAATCCATTTTCCATTGATATCAAAGGGAGAGAGAAAGAGAAATAGAAATCCCAATGACAAGAGGATAAATGAAAAAATCAAGGAATATTTTGATGCATAGAATAAGAGATTGAGTTCAGGAGGAGCTTATGACAGAGTTATAGTAAATTAAGGTTGACATCAATGACAAGGGGGGGATTGTTGAAGATGAATTGTCATTGATTTCAGAGGCATTGAATTGATGTCAAAGACATTAAATTGAAGTCAAAGGTATTGGATTGATGTCAAAGGCAGTGAATTGATATTGTTCAAAGGATCAAATTCCAAAGGCATTGAATTAATCAATGAACATGATCAAATACAAATGAGAGAATTAAGGAGATTGTTGAACAAGTTATAATGCTAAAGAATTCCTCACGCAAAACAATATTGAAATGCATTTGAAGCATGTGGAAGTACTATGAAACCAAATATCCCACCATGACATTCATCACATGTCCACAAATAGTAATCCACAAATAAGAACATTGAAAATGACATATATGCACAAAATGAACATTTGTGTGAGACTTGTGAATCCAGAGCAAGAAAAACAAACTGGTGTGCAATAGTCCCCCTATTAGGATCTATTATCCTCATTTGTACTTGTCTATTAGATTATATTTTCCTAACTTGGGATTCATTAATTAATATTGGGTCCACTAGCACAATTGGGTCCACTTGGGAAAATGGGGCGACTAGTACCAGTCACTAGAGTGTGGGGAACACATATAGAGGTTAACTACAACTAAATGCACCTTCATGCATCATTTTATGTGCCTCTGAGACCAATCCCTATAATTTAGGAGCCACTGGGAGTGCCACCACCAACCTCCTTTAGTTGTTGGTAATTGGTAACTAGTTACGCTAAGCTATGCTCCAGTTACATTCAGTTAGATGTCTTCTAGTTCAGTTAGCCCTAGTATTGCATGGATGCATCTGGAAAGGCGCCTATTCTCACCTACTTCTCACTACCATGTCATTTTAACTAGTTTAACTGATTATAACTTATTGAGAGACTGAATTAGACATCTGGATTTAGACTAGTGAACTTCGATAGTGATTTAGACACTTATATTTACCCATGCAGTCAGATTGAGTTTGTAGATTTGAATCATATCCACATGATTTGAATTATTATTTATGTAACATTGTTGTATACTGCTGGGATGAATGAAGTTTATACTAGAATTATACTAAGCAATACTTATCTATTTTCAGTGAAATTTGTATTGTTCAGTTTTTATTTTTCATTCCATTACACTACACAAATAATACAATTCAACTGCACTCATTTCCTGAAGATCAATGGAACAATAATTTCACGTGGTATCGAAGCCTACTCAAGAAAGCATCAATTCTGTCCAATCTCCATTATACACCAGAAGTAGTTGGGTTTCCACATAAGTCCTGCAAAGTGTGTATTGCTAACTCTAGATTTGTTTAAAGAAGTCTTTGCGGGTGTGACAAACCCTGAGAAAGTGTACATGTCAAGATGGAAGGCTTGATTCTAACATAGCACAAATTGTTTTTGATTTTGCAATGAATTCTTACAAGTGCTACATAGTTGAGTTGAAGAATTGACTGATTAGAAGGAAGAATTGATGGATGCTCCTACTTTCTTACCTGAGATCCTAACACCCTTCAACTATGTTGATTGGAGGGCAGATATGTAGGTATCCTTGTGCAATATTGGCTTATACGGGATGACTATGGGTAGAGAGAAAAAACCACATCATCCTACTAAGAAACACAAGTTCTTGAACCGGTTGGATGAAGCCTTTGGCTTCCTTTGTGCTCAAATCTGCAGAGATATCCTGTTTCATCTTGAGGGATTGAAGACTGCCAAAGAAGCTTGGGAGAAGATCGAATTATTGTTTGGAAAACAAGATGAGATTTAGGGACACATCTTGGTGAATGAGCTAATATAATTGCAACCTAGCAGTATCGATACTATCCAGCATTTTTTCACAAAATTCAAGTCTCTAGTAATAGAATGTAAGCAATACAAAATAGAGAGGAAGGATGAGAATCTCGTTCTCTCTTTTCTCAGAAAACTTGGTTCTGAGTACTATGTCTTCATCTCTACCTTCCATTCTATAAGAGCTTCCATTCCCAATTGGAAGATTCCTTCACTTGATATCTTTGTCGAGTATTTAATACATAAGTAGGATATGTTGGTCCAAATGGGAATCCTCCAAAACTCCAAGAACCAAGCTCTTCTTATGTCGGACTCAACCAATGCACAAGCTAAAGGGAAGCAGAAGGGGAAGGAGCCTAAAGCATCTAATCTGATGCTAAAAGAGAGTCAAAAGTAATCTGAAGGATCTTCGGGCTCCAAGAAGAAGAAAAAATTTGAAAAGAAAAAGCGTCCTTATTGTATGAGGGGCTTTCATCCTGAAATCCAATGCATGTAGAAACATATTGATGAGCTTTCTTCCCTCCTTGAAAATAACAAAAATTTTCTTCCACATGGAGCAAATAAGTCTGATGTTGGACCACAGACAGAATATCATGAGATATTCCATGCCCTGATGGCATGCCATACTCAGTCGAAAGCTTACTTGATTAATTCTAGGGAATCCAACCACATGGTTTCTTCCAAGGATTCCTTCTCCACTCTCACTCTATCAAAGGACCTAGAGTTCACATGGGATATGACTCTCAAATTCTAGCAAGAGAGGTTCAGTTAAAATCCAGCATGGTGAGTTCAAAAATGTTCTCTATGCTCCCTCCCTTGCAGCTAATTTGTTGTTTATTTATCAGATGAACCATATAGGCTCTCCCAAGAGATTTACATTCGACTCTGACTCGATTGAAATCATAGAAAAATCTACTGGAAATATCATAGGGAAAGGTATTTCCTATCATGCCCCTAAGGATTATGATTTCTCACATTTTTTGCATGTTTCACCTCCTACAACTCTATTGACTCATTCTAACAACACTAGCAAAATATGGCATGAGATTTGTGCATCTCAATTTCAAATATCTCTAGCAACTCCAAAATTATAAAATGGTTAAAGGCTCACCTCTCATCCAAACTTCTAATGGAGTATGTCCTGGTTGCTTGGTAGGTAAGCATCCAAAGAAGAGGTATGAAGTTGGGAAGGTACATAGAGCTTCCTCTATACTTGATTTGATTCACAATGGTGTGTCAGGACCAATACCTATAACATCAATTAATGGTTCCAGGTATTTCCTTACTTTTATTGATGATTGTTCTAGGTTCTGCAGGATATATTTCATGAAACAGAAATCAGAAGTATTTGGAGTTTTTTAAGTTTTTAAAGCTATGATTGAGAATAGTTTCAGGAAAAATATCAAGTCCATAAGATCAGATAAGGGAGGTGAATACATTAAAAGATACTTCTATCAGTATTGTGAATTAGAGGGGATTCGACTGGAACATTCAGTACCATACACACCACAACAAAATGGTGTGGCTGAAAGGAAAATAGATCATTGAAGGATATGGAAACATGTTTTCTCCAAGCCAAAAATATTCCTCCTTATGTTTGGGAAGAATTTGTAAACTGTGCTTCATACATACATAATAGGTTACCTCATAAATAAGTGGTTTGGGCCACTCCATTTGAAGCACTACATGAGAATAATCCCAATGTATCTCACTTGGGAGTTTTTGGTTCCAATGCTTGGGCCAGAATACCCATTGATAAGAGAAAGACCTTCCAAGCCCAGAGTAGTGAATGCATATTACTGGGATATGCAGAGGAGGAAAAAGAATACAAGTTGATGGAGGTTGTAACTAGGAAATGATTTCATTGAGCACAGTGTTCAGTTTGAAGAAGATCAGTTGTTTGATCCACCACCATCTGAAGAAAAAGAAGGTATAACCACTCTTCCACTGCCTTTTGATGAGGATGATTTGTCACATGTTTCATATTCAGACGAGGGGGAACAAGATCAAAATGATCTTGGTATTGAGGTTGAACCTCATGATATTCTAGATCCTGATCCAGCATCCATTCCAAGACAAATTCCTAAGCCTAGATGGGCCCAAACGATCATTGTTGCAGCTGGGGATGGTGTCAAGAATATAGAAGATAGAATGAGAACAAGGTTCCGGTATCAGAATGAGCATGTTGCTCTCTGTCTCACAGATTCACTCCCTACAAAGTGGTGCAACAAGGTTCCAGGAAAGTGCTATATGATGATAGTGAATGATGACTCACTTGGCCCAAAGAATAAGATATTTTATCATTCCTTTCTTCTTCCAGCAAGAAGAAATAAATACTACATCCATCAGTTCAGAAGTAAATTAATAGGTTCACATGCACAAATTCAAGATGTTGCTTCATAGTGCTGCAAATAGTAGCAGAGTTTTTTACAAGTTATTTCCCAAAGAGGAAGTTTTTTTATCCTAAGAATAGCTTGTATTTCCTGTTCCTGCTTATTTTTAAGGGGGAGGGTTCCCATGAGGTTTTCCCCTATTTCCTCGGTTTATTAAGCAGGAATTTTTAATTCCTTTAGATTGTAATTGGGTGACTTTTGGCCTTATTTGCAGGGCCCACAGTTTTCCAAGTTAGGATTAAGGGGGGTGTTAGGATTTATAATCCTCTCTTGTTCGTACTTTTTTATTATATTATATTTTCCTAAATTAGGA
The DNA here is from genome assembly GCA_001517045.1 of Pseudotsuga menziesii. Lineage (NCBI taxonomy): Eukaryota > Viridiplantae > Streptophyta > Pinopsida > Pinales > Pinaceae > Pseudotsuga > Pseudotsuga menziesii. The sequence goes on along the minus strand of LPNX010405962.1, from coordinate 200,183 downwards.
GTCATTGATTAATATTGGGTACACTAGAACCATTGGGTCCACTTGGGCTAATGGGGCCACTAATACCAGACACTAGAGTGTAGGGAACACATATAGAGGTTAACTGCAACTCAATACACCTTCATGCATCAGTTTATGTGCCTTTGAGACCAATCCCTACAATTTAGGATCCACTGGGAGTTCCACCACCAACCTCCTTCAGTTGTTTATGGTTGGTAACTAGTTAAGCTAAGATATGCTCCAGTTACATTCAGTTAGATGTCCCCCATTTCAGTTAGCGCCAGTATTGCATGGATGCATGTTGGAAGGCACCTATTCTCACCTACTTCTCAACTACCACATCAGTTTAACTGGTTTAACTAATTATAACTGATTGAGAGACTGAATTAGACATTTGGAGTTAGACTAGTGAACTTTGATAGTGATTGAGACACTTCGTGTTAGGAATGCAGTCAGCTTGAGTTGGTAGATTTGAATCATATCAACATTATTTGAATTCTCCTTTATGTAAAACTATTGTATACTGTTCGGATGAATGAAGTTTATACTTTAATTATACTGAGCAATACTTATTTGTTTTTAGTGAAATTTGTCTTGTTTAGTGTGTATTTTTTATTCCATTACACTACATAATAATACAATTCAATTACACTCATCTACTGAAGATCAATGGCACAATATTTTCACAGCCACAAAGAAAACGGTGTGTGGTATAAAGACTTATGAAGAAAAACATTGGTTATGAACCTATGTGCAAAATTCCCACAAGGATGTTGGCATATGTACACCATACACCACACAAAGATGAATTGTGATAAGTGGAACACTGGAGTAGACTTTAACTTGTAGAAAATGAGAACAAGTGGGTTGTTTTACAAGGATAATGAACTTCACAAAGTGGACACATCTCTTGATCCAAGAAGAATATAAATAAGCAAAATATAGACGTGGCGAAGTAAGCTTGTTAAGAATGAATATCTGAGATAATATTGTTGAAAAAGCTTTAGAATTATTTGGGATATAAATTACTCATTGATTGTAATAAGTATATTTATGCAGCAGAGAGAAGTGTGCAAAAAATCTGATGTTTAATAGAAATAAGTGCACTATATAAAGAGGATACTCGTATTCTAGATGGGTGATGTTCTTGATCAGTAAAATATGTTGACTGTATAGCAACATATGTGATTGAGCTGGAACCTCTATTCAATATTCAGATGCAAATCGCAGACCCATAGAAAAGGCATAGATCATAGACCCGTAGAAAAGGCACAAATCACAATGATTATTGCACGCCATGGTTTTGGAAACTGACTCTTCAGACATAGATATTTATATGCAAATATTCATATCCATATCAAATAATTTACACTTGTTGCAAATTGTGACGACATTCACAAGGATAAGGTATTTTTGTATTTGCAGTTATTCAATACACTCTTATTACATATCAGGGAGTTTGGATGGAGAAAGGAGTAGGCGATCATATCCTCCTTCCAGTTGGTGCTGGAAAATACAATCAGGGTGTTGTATCATCTTTTTTGTTGGTGTAAATAAAACACAGGGGGTTGGAGCCTCCTTCTAGTTGTAGCTAGTAAATACAATTGGGGTGTTGTAGCATCCTTTTTGTTGGAGCAGATAAAATCCAGGGGGTGGGAGCCTCCTTCTAGTCGGTGGTAGATAATATAATTCTGAAGTTGGTGTTTCCATAAACCTAAGACCATAGTTATCTACAAGTCATACCTTGAAGCCAAAAGTCATAATTTGCGCAGTAAGATAGATATATGTTCAGGACAGTGCCTGAATTTCATGAGTCGGTGCTTATGTAGATTGAATTTGTTATAAGTTGGTCCCAGTAACCTAAATATTGTACTTAAGGATCATGCCAACACCCAAAATGAGTGGGTTCTCATATTTGGAAATTATAATATCCCACCAATCTAATCATTCATATATGTTTATAGATATACAATTATTCTCAGAATTTTGTGTGCTAATGTATCTATTAGTGTGTTGTTGAAAATTTTTGCTGAAAATTTGCTTAAGTTAAATAATATGCATATCTGTGGTATTACTGATTCACCTCCCCCTTTTAGTAATAATATAAAATGAATAATTTTTATTAGAGCGGGTGTCTTTAGTAACACATTAACATATGGAAGAAGGATCTAATGCATATATGGATAAGGAAGAAGGTTTTCCATCAAAAGAGATTCGATATTTAATGGGTCCACTTATTATTTATGGAAAATACAAATAGAATTTTATTTGCATTCCCTTGTTATGGATTTTTGCATATTAGTGAAATATGGTTACGAGTTCCCAAAATCTACCACAAATGAGTGCAAATAAACTGGTGAGTGCAAAACCTCCAAAATAATGTCGGATGATCCTAGAAACAGAAGACAATATGAATGGAATGTGTGAGAAAAAATTACATACTATGTGGTATAGAGAATACCGACTTTACCAAAGTGGTGCAATGTACTACGATGAAAGAATTATGGGACAAGTTAAATATAATTTATGAGGGTTATGACAAATTCAGGAAGGACAAATTGCAAACCTTATCGACGCAATTTGAAAGAATCCATATGAAGGAGGAGGAAAATTCTTAGAGTGGATGAGATATTAAATTATATAGAGGGACTTCGAGCAACAACTGGAGAAAAATCAGTTGTACAAAAACTCATGATAACCCTTCCTACACAGTTCAATTCAAAAGTGTTAGTATTAGAAGACACATCTGACTTAGACAACCTAAGTAGGGATGAATTGTATTTAATTCTCATAGTGTATGAAACGAGAACAAAAATTGAGAATGTATCCAAGAAGGAAGCTACATTTAAATACAAAATCCAGAAGGAATGAATGCAACAATATAGTTGATATGTCAGATGAAGAAGAGGATAACTTTGTGAGAGAATTGAAAAGAGGTCAAGGAAAATACAAAGGAAAGTTACCCATTAAGTGTTCTAAATGTGGCAAAATTGGACACTTTGCTTCAAAATGTACATATGAAAAAAACATAGATAGTGAAAGAGAAGAGGAGTCAAAGTATCAAAGAATAAGTAAGCATCAACGAAATAGATGTGTGGACACAAATAAATTTCAAAGGAAGAAGAAAATTATTTCCATCGAGGAGTACAATGTTACAGAGGAAGAAGACAATAGTGATAGTCCAAGGGACGTGTTGTTTATGGACTGATCCAAGATGAAAACTCAATAGGATAAAAGTATTCAACTAAGTGATATCTAGCCAATACATTGAAAAACAAAAAGAAATGGACCTACAATGGAATTCACCTGCCCTCTCCAAAGTCTAAAGAAAACAAAAAGTCAAGAAACACAAAATAACTAGTCAAATTGGAGAGGAATATTGAAAAGAAACATTTATATGATGAAATCACTCCATTGTCGAAGTTCGAAGTGAGAAAAAAAAATTGTAGCGCTGAAGAAATTTCAAGGTCTGGAGACAAGGACAATATTGAAATCGATTGGGAAGGTGAATTGATCAACACACTCAAACATTTGAAGAAAATAAGAAAATACAGCAAGTCGTTGAAGGAACAATTAGAAAAGACATAAGAACAAGTCAAGAAAATTAAGGATATGCATGTAGCATTGGCAAAACAAATGAAGGTAAGATAAGGGGAGTTTCTTTTCGCAAAGGAAAGAATCAAGGAAATGGAGTAAAACAAGTGTGCACTTGGAAAATATTGGAAGGAGTCGGAATCAATGAATGAGGCCATGCAAAAACAAACTGCACTGAAGAGTTGGAAATTTCAATCCTAAAAGTTGAGATAGATTACACAATACAAGAAATCTCATCCCATATTAACACCAATAGGTATTTCATGGGATACTTGTGTATCACTATATTTTTACCATATCTAACCACCTAATGGCTTTACCCATGAATATCTCTTATAGTATGCACTACCACAACAAAACCATAAGTCCTCACTTACTTTGGTTATTAAATTCGTAACCAGCATACACACATGGCATGATATTCATTCATATGAATGGATTCAAAATTTAAAGAAATTAGATTGTATAAGGCTCATTTCCATTACTTCCCCATACCTCACCATAACTAATCGGATATCATTCACATAAATTCATCCAACATCACAAGCCAACACATTATGATAATTGAAATATGGCTAAGGGATTCTTACCCAATACCATTTTCAGGACTTACACAATTAGCATAAACAACAATTACCTACATGGATACCATCAACATTTCTTCTAGTGCCTGACCAGTTGGCCTCTTACCAAGGATTACACAATCCTTCTACCAACGTCTTGATCATAGATGTGTTGTCTCAACTTCTATTCACAATGTTATGGTCACATGCAACATCATCATCAACATATTCAACCATGATTCAACAATCTCTAGTCATGCAATCATCATCAACCACAATATTTGTCATTAGTGGTTCATTGCATATGTAAAACCTCACTACTTTTACCAACATGCAATATCATACACATGCAAAAACATATTCACATATACTATGACCACTAGTGTATATCCATTTCATCTATCTAATCCCTTGCATTTGTAGCAATCCTATGCCATAATTTTTTGTATATAAAACTTAAAAAATATAATTATATCAGCACCAGAAGAGTTGAGTTATCCCTTTCCAATTCCTCATCATAGATTGGAATTCCTCTTCCACACCATAGCGGATCTAATTTCATGTCTTCTCTTCCAAGCACACAAGTGATTAGCTATAATTTTCTCACCAAGTAGCAATTCAATACATGCACATATGTATCACATACTATTTTTCCCAAAATGTCCATACAAGCATTTATTCAAAATTTTCATGCAACCTCTAAAACTACCTTTAAAAAACAAGTTCTATCCATTCAGTCCTAGTGCTAAAAACCATGGCTCTATAACCAATCTGTAATGCACCCTTCACTACATCAGACCTAAACACATGAATATTTTTCCTTCTCTACAATGTTACCTACATATTTCTTATGTGCATTCTTACAACAAGTACATAGCATTTAAATCAACAGAATTCAACCGCATACATTACACCAACCCCAACGATATTCCCAAACAAAATATGATTGAGTATCTCTTAAAACATTATAAGGTGCTCCTTAACTGTGACACAAAATTTGTGACATAAGATCTATGACCCAAGACTTGGGATAGAGGATATAAACACAAGAGATGAGACACAAGAAATTGTGACCTAAGAGTTGTGACACACAACCTGGGACACAATACTTGTGACAAAGGAGTTGCAACATAAGAGATGATACACAAGGGATGTGACACAAGACTTGGGATGCAATACTTGTGACAAAAGGCCTATGATATATGAGCTACAACATAAGAGCTTAGTCACAATTTTGACACATGAGATGTGACACAAGACCTGGAACACAATACCTATCACACAAGACATGTGACAGAGGAACCATAACAATGTTAGAAACCCATGTCAACCCTTCTCTTTATTTTTTTAAGAATATTGTTTTTGGGTGATATCCTTTGTAGGTCATCCCGTGAGTATATTTTATTAACCCACATTCATGGAGATTAATATTTGTTTAGATTAGACTTAGTATATAAGTAAGTGTTCATACCAATGAAGGTATCCACAAGTTATTTGTATTGAGCTTGTTCAAACGAGGTCGATGGCTAGCTAGAGCCGTAGTGACGTTCAATGATCACAACCCTCTTCCTCCTCCACAGGATTAGACACCTGGGAGTGTATTCATTTTGTACTATCGTGTATTATATGATGGAGGCTTAAAAAGCCCCACTTTTGTATCATGACACTATGTATAACCACATTTTTTATATATAAAAAGTTTTATGGTGATTGGTTTATTTATTTACATGTGTAAAAATTGTGCTTGTGATTAATTTATTATGAATGAAACAAATTCCAATCTAACACGTAGTTAGCATATGAGTCAGCAACTTGATTATTATTTCTTGGAATGTGTATATATGTTATACTGTCAAATTTCCGTTCTAACAATCTCACACGTAAGAACCTTCTCAATAACGTCGGATCTCTAACATGGTACAAACCATTGAGCTGTGACACTACTAACTCTGAATCAAGACGTACCTCAAGATATAGAACACCATGCAAAATGGCATCCCATAGAAGCTCAATAACGGCACTATATTCAGCAACATTGTTGGAAGATGGCTGTAGACATACACCTCCTGAAGATAGTACCTGACCCATAGGAGTATAAATCACCCAAGCAGCTGAGGCTGAGTGTTGAGTGTGACGGCTTGCACCACCCGCGAATCCTATGTAGGTGAAAGATTCCATTGACATCTGCCAAAATAAATGGAAACTAATCACAAACCCGATCACAATAAGGAAAATACCTAACTATGCAAAGTTGTACAATAATATACAAGAAGCAGCCTTGGCTAAAGATCATGCATAGCATTTTTTAAAATATAGCCCATTTCTAGGCTCCGCCAAAGCTGTTCCTTCGTAATCGACTAAATCATAGGCACCCTTCTCTAATACACGCTTGACCACGTAAGGACCACGCCACATAGGATTAAACTTCCCTGCCCCCAAGGGTTATTTCAATTGATCCCACAAAAGGACCAAGTCGCCTTCACTAAACACTCTTGGACGGACAGACTCATCGTACTAGACCTTAACGAGACGCTTATTAACCTCTAGAGCCACCAAGACATCTCGATGTTGCTCATCAAGTTGCTCAAGGTGAACCAAACGCTCCTCCAAAGGTGAAGTGTCTGGTAAGAATTCCACAGCTAGCTTCAACGAAGGAATTTCGCATTCAACCGGAAATATCGACTCCACTCCATGCACAAGCTGATATGGAGAAAAACCAATGGCAGTCTTAACCGCAGTTCAATATGCCCATAAAGCAGGATATAACATAATGTGCCAATTAGTCTTGTTTTGTGCGATGGTTCATTGGAAAATGGATTTGAGTGATTTATTCACTACCTCTACCTATCCATTCGCTTGGGGGTAGTAAGAAGAGGAGTTCTCTTGCTTATACCCTAACTTGGATGCCAACTCTTACATCATATGGTTCTGAAAGTGCGAGCCATGGTCAGTGACAAGCTCTTTCGAAATCCCGAACCGAGTAATGATTTTGTTGAATGCAAAGTGAGCGGCTGTCTCACCGTCGGATTTTACTATAGACATAGCCTCAGCCCATTTCGTGAAGTAATCAACAACCACTATAATGTGATGGTGCCCCCCAGCCGAAGCTAGGTTGCAATCCATAAAATTGAGCCCCCACTTAGTGAAGGGACCGGCGGTGATAATGGGATGTAACGGGGCAGGTTTCGAGCGCATATTACATGCGAACACCTGGCAAGGGTGGCACCTCTTGACCGCATCTACACAATCTTTAAAGATCGACAGCCAGAAATAACCCGCTCTCAAAATATTTTGAGCTGTAGAAATCCCAGATAAATGACCACCACACACCCCTCTGTGGCAATCATTCAGCACAACCTCAGCCTCGTCATGAGTTAAACAACGTCATAAAATGGAATCTACCCCACGGCGGTACAAATTATTGTCCACTATAAGGTAGTTCTTTGAGACGTGACATAATTGTCGTCGTTCATCTCGCGAGAGGTGAGTAGGGGTCCTCTGTGTTTGCAGATATACTATGATATCCCCGTACCATGGGTCTAACATTGAGATTAAGAAGATGTGTTCATCAACAAATGTATCTTCACATACCAACTCCTCGGTCTCACTCGAAAAGTCCGATATGAGCTCTGCAAAGACTAAAGACTTCTTCGATTTTGCTGAAACAAACTCGAGATCAAATTCTTGCAGAATGACAATCCATTTATTATACTTTCCCCCAATCATCCTCCGTGTGAGGATGAACTAAAATGGATTGACATGGGCCACAACCAAGGTCTGGTGAAGGAGAATATAATGTCTCAAACGCTGAACCGCATGTACAGAAGCTAAAGCAAGCTTCTCAACATGAGAATAACGAATCTCTACATCAATAAGGTTTCGGCTCAGATAATATATGACATGCTCTTGGAGCTCCTCATCCTCTTGAACCAAAACCATACCAATCATCTCTAAAGACGCGGCCACATATAATAAGAAATCACGGCTATAATCCGGAGGACTAATCACCGGGGCCGATGCTAGGGATTGCTTGAGTGCATCGAATGACTCCTGGGCTCGCTCATCCCATTCAAAGGGAGTATCCTTCTTCAAGAGACGCATAAAGCCTCTAGTCAAATTGGAAAAGTTGACAACAAATCTTCGTAAGAAGTTTGCCATGCCTTGCAAACACTGAAGATGATGAATATTCTTCGGGGGAGACAACTGAAGTATTGCCTCAACCTTCAAAGGGTCGACTCTTATACCCTCCTTCAAAACGATGAATCCTCACAAACGACCTGACTTCACACAAAAGATGCACTTATGAGGATTTAATCTAACTGAATAGTGTTGGCATCTTTCGAATACCAATCTCAAGTGATAGGGATGACGCATTCTCATACGAGAATGAGCAGCGAGGTCATCCAAAAATACTTCAATAATAGACTTGAGATCGTGGAAGATCAAGGTCATCGCCCGCTGAAATGTAGCTCCAGCATTTTTAAGGCCAAAAGGCATTTTTCGATATGAAAACGTTCCCCAAGGACAAATAAATGCAGTCTTGTGTTGGTCCTCAGGTTTAATCTGTATCTGATTATACCCGGAAAAGCCGTCCATGAAGGAGAACACCTCGCTACCCACACACTCATCCAAAATCTAATCTATAAATGGTGTGGGGAAGTTATCCTTAGGACAAGCATGATTTAAATCATGGAAATCAGTGCATATGCGGATTGCTCCCTGCTTCTTATCCACCGAAACGGGGTTTGAAACCCACTCCTTCAAGGGAATGTGATAGATGAAACCGACTTTCAATAGCTTCTCTATCTCTGCCTTAATGGCGGGTGCTTTCCTAGGATTCATGGCGCGTAAATGTTGTCGAACAGGCTTAGCATTGGGATAAGTATTAATCTCATGTTCAACAATTTGAGGGTCAATACCTGGCATCTCGTCGTAAGACCAAGCAAAAATATCATGGAATTCCTTGAATAGCTCAGTATATTCGAGAATCTCAGCATGGGAACAATCTTCCCCAATATAGACATTCTCAATTGTGCCAAGATTGCGAGAAATGTTGATAGGAATCGTTGACGATATGTTCACCATGTTTCCATCAGCCATCGGACCAGGAGAGCTTAATGGAACCATAGGCCTACCAACTTTTTGACTAAGAATCTCCCTATAATCCTCATGCTCCAAATGGTCAAGCTCTGGAAGAAAGTACGATCATTGATGAAGTTCCTCCCATAGTGGCTCAACTCCCGACATAGCCTTGATAATCACTTCATCTGAAGGGAAAATCGTATCAAGGTAGTCGTGGGCATGAGAAGACTATACTACCCATGCCGACAGCACATAGGGGTCTTCCTCCTCCGTCTGCGAAGAGGAAAAACGAGGCTCTGCAACACTCTTGAGATTAGCTTGATAAGCTATCATGGCTGCAGGCAACGACATGCTCATCTCGACAGGCTCACTTGAAGTACTCGGTGAAAGAAGGATCCAAGGATCTTCCATATGGGTTGTGCAAAAAGACACCGAGGTCGTAGATGTCGAAGCCTCATCGAAACAAGATCCTATCATGAGGATTGGTGCAGGACAACTAAAGATTCCCATGAGGGATGGATACATGCCTACACCCACACTCCCAGTTGCCCGCTAAAAGTGCTCGATGATCGGGATCGAAGCTCCCGAAGATGCAGTAACAGATGGATTCTTGAATGTCATTTAATCAATCGTTACAATCTTCCCATTATGTGGAAAGCATACAATGCTAAACAGGGAAGATGCAACGGCTTGCATACTATACATCTAGTTCCTACCTAGCAGGAGATTATAGTTAAGGGGCGCATCAACCAACTTAACCTCTATCACAACGGTCTTCCCCCCCAAATGGACTTTAAGGGAAAGAAGGATGTCGTGCGGCCTAAAAGATCTCCCATCAAAAGCAGTTAACATAGTAGCTGATTTCGACAACTCAGGAGAACCGAGACCCTTCCAACAGGACAAAGACATCACAGAAGCAGCAGCACCCTCGTCAATCATAGTACGTTTGACGGTCATACCAAGACATTCTACGTGCACCAAAAAATACACATAGTAGGGCAAGCGAGGCTGATGTCTTGCTGTTTCAAATTTGATCATAGAGGAAGAATCATCATCGTTCACACCAAGGGCAGTAAGCAATGCCTTCCTTTGCGAAGGACAACTCTAAAGCACTTCCAATGCAGACATCGCACAAGGAGTATGGCCCAAATCCTTGACAACAGAATAATTCTGGGTGGCTCGGGCATTTGGATTATGCCCCAAATGCTTAAGGACTCCATTAGGAATGTGAGGTGCAACCTCAAGTTTATCCGTAGGTTTCTCAATGCGCAAAGGAGTTCCAGGTGGATCAGGTTCTTTGCCTGGGCTGGGTTGTGACGAACTATAGTCTTTCACACGAGTCACAACCTTGGCAGCAAGGACCATGTTAATGCACCCACGACCACTACTATCTGGTGGATCATCATCACTAGACTGGTCATGGGACTTCGAGTTCATATTCTGGTTATGCAGTAAAGGGTTCGTTAGCACAGCTGGGCCTTGTGCTAAGAATCTCAAGTCTTCATCAATCCGAGGGCACAAGTAAGTGAGGTGATCTTCCTTACAAAGCTTGCAAGGGAATTTAACCTTACATTTTGCTTGCTTGTCCCCCCCAGCATTTCTACCATTCTTGTCATTATTGTTAGCATTCTCATTCTTATTCCCACCCTTGCGATTATTATTTTTACCCTTATTTCTATTCCGTCCGGGCTGCTAGTTACCCTTCTGGTCCGACGATTGCACAGAAAGTACATTCACCGTTTCGGCGGGTTGAGATGAAGCCATAGCTTGTCCCAAAGCAGATTGGTTGATTGACAATTTACTAGCTTGTTTTGCAACCGAATCCGTAGGTTTCGCACTTGCACAACCCACAATGCCATCGACATGTCGTCCAGGTTTGACTTTGGGATCGAAACTGGAACGAGGAGCGTTGGGAATAATATCATACAACAAACCAGACTGAGCATATATCAAGTCCAGTTCCTGCGCCCTAAAGATCGCTTGTTCCTCATTCTGCACTCTGGATGTGGAAACATCCTTCACTATATACGGCAATAACGACTTGAGGAACCACTCGAGAAGGAATTCCGGCGGTATAAAAGCTTTAATTAATCTCTTCCATCTACGCCACTCTTGAATATGATCAGAAATATGGGTGGCTTTATCTTGCCGAAATGTCGACAAGAGTTCAGTACCGACATCATAGCGAACTGGTAGCTGGAAGTGATTAAGAAAAGTCATCGCAAGGTCGTCGAACAAAGTAAAAGCGCCCCTAGGTAACTCTATATACCATTTCACAACAGGCCCTGTGAGGGTGCGTTGAAATAGTCTCAAACAGACTTAGTCCTAATGTAACGAATTCGAAGAGCACCATAGGTGAAACGTAGTAACGTGCTCGCTTGGATCCTCTCTTGGTTTGCCTTCGAATCTAGGTATGTCCAAAGGAAGCTTGGTAGGGACAGCCGGCCAATCCGAGTCATGAGCCACAGGATCATTCATAAGTCTCGATAAGTCAGGAAGATTAAGCGTCGCAAGGAAAGGGAGCCTAGGATGATGAGGTCGATGGACCACTCCCTGATTCATATAGGGTTGATGACCACCATGGCCTTGTCCATAGTGTCCTCCTATCTAACCCGTATAGGGTGGCGTGGAAGTACCATAGTATGGTGGACCTTGGCTAGTAGGAGCTACAAAGCCATAATTAGGAGAGTAAGCAGGTTGTTGATACCCGCCTCCATAAGGTGAAGAAACTTGTCTATACTGTGTCCCATGATAAGGTCCATAGGTCATCGCATGCGATGCCCCATGAGACACTCCGTAGGTAGGAAGATACGCTCCGGAAGTAGGGATATAAGCCTCGGAAGTAGCAAGATGACCTCTAGAAGCATGAACATAACCTCCTGATGTAGCGGGAGGCATGTGGACTTGAGACACAACTGGTCTAGTAACTGCAGTACGGACCTGAATCACAGCCATATATTGGCTCGAAGGACCACGTGAATAAGGTGGAGGATGTACATTTGAAGAACTAGGGGTCAAGGATGAAGGAATCTGAGTAATAAGATATGTATTACCTCCTGTTGTCACTCGTCTTGGATCTGGTATCCTAATCGGATCGCTAACCATAGACCTAGGAGGAAAATATGATGTAGCTTCCACCACTGGGACAGAAGGTGCAATGTGACTAGTGCTCCCAAACCTCTCCACATGGTAAGGAATGAGAGTGCCCCCAGGCATAGTGTTAGGCTCAAAATCAGATTCGACATGAAATGTCAAATCATGTATAGGGAAACCAGACGTAGCATAACTACCGTGGCCAGTAGTGGCGGGTTCAAAATGAGTCTCGGCGTCCTCCAGCATGCCATACTAGTAACGCGTCAATGGGGAATCAGCCCTAGAGAGAGTAGGTCTATCATGTATGGCTCCTATCTCAGAAATCACAGGACCTAACTCGGCTAAGTCAGGTGAAGGATCATAAGTCAGTGTAAATTCCCCATCGTCTACACGAATAGGAGGAGGTGGTTCAGGAATACCTTCTGAAGAATCCCCCATGGTGTGTGAATCAATGTGTGACATAGTCCGCCTAGACTATCTAGGTCTCTCTCCCAAAGGACGAGGAGAAGTAGAAGGCAGAAGTCCTGCTAAACGACGAGAATGACACGGAACTGTACTCAAATCCACAATGACTCAAAAAATAGCAAAGACTCTATATTTACGTAAACCCTAGGCCAACTATCATGCACAGAGCAATCACTACTAAAATCTAAAGCCAAATGCAAGCAAACAAGGGCTGGATAAGTGAGCTCCCGAATGAAGCAAGTATGTCTCGCCTAGGAGAGGCTTAAGACTCCCATACACAACAAGTGGAGGTACGTAAACAATTATTGTGGCCCTCAGCTTCAACACGTAAAGCGACTGTGCTGTTTGACTCCAACCTGGCCGGGACACATGCAAAATAACCTCTACAAGTACCCCCTCGATATCCTAGGTAAGGCCACTAAGGTCACCTCAATATACTCAATGCTCAGGCGGACAGTCGCAGGTGGTATTAACCGTATGGGCAAGGTAGCAAAGCCCGAAACTCTCAAAAGAGCCCCCAGATACGAATACAATCCTGAAAATATCTCCGGTGCTACTCAGTTATGACTAGGGGTCATCCCAATCAATAACTGCTCACACTGCCTCGTGCTTAACTCCCTTTTGAGAGGAGGATCCTGAGAACATTGGTTATACCAAGGATTTCACACACTCACCTGGACAAACACCTATATGTTGTTGTTTAGTGATCTTGGAGAGTTGACTTACAATGAACTATTCCAAGATCCTAAAACCTAAGCTTGTTGGTGCACCCTAGAAAAGAAAAGAGTGTAATTTATTTTATTTAGCATTCATTTTAGTTGGATTTATTACTCAAAAATAGGATATGTTCGTGCAACTAGTGGTGTTATGATGCAACAGGAAGTAAAATGCACACCTAACCATCAATGCAAATGCATTGTGTCCATGAAAACAGGGTATGCTACTACGTGAAATGCACAATTCTTTTTCAAATGATGAATGCAAATTTTCCTATATGAAGTCCTAACTAGTACTCCAAAGCAAATCTATCTAGTGCAAGTACAATGCAAAGTGCAAAATGCAATGCATGATGATAAACAAATGTTTTTGGATTTTTTGAAAATAAAAGAGATACAAAAAGCAAAAGAATGATTCTACGACCCCTAGACTCTACAAGCACACCCAAACAGCATTCCCACAAAGCGCTAAGGTAAAAGAACTCTAATGCACTAATCTCAAACAAAAAATCAAAAATGTCATGACAAGAACTTTCCTAAAAAAAAAATTTAGGCTAAAAAAAAAATGTTTCTGGTAAAAAACAGAGGTCAAAATAGACTCAAGCAGTGTCAAAGGAGACTTAGCAACTAACAGGATTCACCCAGCAACCAATTATCTTCCACAAAAAGACAAAACCAAAGGTATACGCGACTGTTCGCAGTAAACCCGCGTGTATACGCGGAAATCTCAGAGGAAACCGCGTGTATACGCAACTGTAAATCAAAAACCCGCGTACAGGAAGAAAAGGTGCATAAACTCAAGGCAAACAGACAGGCTAAGACAAAATTCACACCAATCAGACTCTACCCGGCATACATGCCCCCAGAACCGACATAGAAACAAGATAGAAAGAGAAATTCAAATACATTGAATGCCGAGAAAACAACCCCCAAAGGACAACTACTAGGAATTCCCCAGCAGAGTCGCCAATTCTATTACGGAGAGAAATTCCTATGGCTTGGGGTACCACAACAGACAGCGTGACTCCAGAAATCAATCTTTCCCAATATGCAATAGAAATAAAATGTCTAACGCTAAAGTATCAGACCTCGTACCTTATTCCGGACGGTTGAAGTAGATCCCCGTTGAGCTTTCCAATCTTCAGCTTGAATTGCTATATTACTTCCTCAACAACAAGTAGACAATACAAGCATTCTATATATCATGGTGTTAGATCTATTCTAGCATATATAATCAATAATGTAAAAGAATTTGACATAATCCCATGGATAAAATATTCATTCAAATACACATCATTGGACAGGAAAAGATATTTCTATTAATATAAATCAGAGATTACAAGATACAACCTCTGATGGCACGTCTGTGAATCGGAGAAACTGAATCCCCCACTTGGGCCTCCACCACTTCAATCCTCCATCTCTCGATAGCAAGCTCACAAGAAAAAGGCAAGCTTGGGAAAAACACAAAAGTGCTCCAAGGGACAAACGAATGCAAACTCAAGCATAAGTTTTGGCAACAATGGACTATTGTTTCGTTGCTCTCAATTCTCTCTTATGCCTTTAATGTACCAAGGGGTTTCTTATATAGCTTTTCAAAGGGGTAATGAAAGGTCGAATCCGAGCGATCTCAAGGCATATGGAATGCCAGGAGTCAAATGAGTTGGATCCATGTCAAGGAAAACTCCAAAAGGATTTGGATTATTTACACATCCCGATGTACACAATTTTAGTGGTCAAACCCGCGTATGTACGCGCTTATAAGGTTAAAATTTGCGTATAGCATTTTTCATGTGTTTTTAGGGATGATCAAGGAAAAATCAAAGGACAAAAAGTGGTCCATAGGGTCTAAGGAGTCTGCAACGGGACAGGGGAAGGCCATACAAAGTGTGATTCACCTAGAGTGGTGAAATCCGCTATAACAGATCTATGACCCAAGACTTGGGATAGAGGAGATAAACACAAGAGATGAGACACAAGAAATTGTGACCTAAGAGTTGTGACACACAACCTGGGACACAATACTTGTGACAAAGGAGCTGCAACATAAGAGATGATACACAAGGGATGTGACACAAGACTTGGGATGCAATACTTGTGACAAAAGGCCTATGATATATGAGCTACAACATAAGAGCTTAGTCACAATTTTGACACACGAGATGTGACACAAGACCTGGAACACAATACCTATCACACAAGACATGTGACAGAGGAACCATAACAATGTTAGAAACCCATGTCAACCCTTCTCTTTATTTTTTTAAGAATATTGTTTTTGGGTGATATCCTTTGTAAGTCATCCCATGAGTATATTGTATTAACCCACATTCATGGAGATTAATATTTATTTAGATTAGACTTAGTATATAAGTAAGTGTTCAGGCCAATGAATGTATCCACAAGTTACTTGTATTGAGCTTGCTCAAACGAGGTTACCCCCTTGATGTGGCCTACGATCAATAAAATTCTTTCTGTGTTCTACTATTTTTGTTATATCGTTCATTTTCATTATTTATTGCAGGAGGTTTCTCTCATCTGGTATCAAAGCACTTTCTTTGGCATAGGTGGGAATTTTTTTCTTCTTTTTGGAAACAAAATAGGGAAAAATTGGGTGGAGACTTTTAGATCAATTTATGAAAGGTTTTGTTCACATTCATAAGAAACAAATTGCATACCTGACTTCCTCTTGAAAAAATACGCAATTTTTTTTTAATCTCATTTGAAGTTCGAAAAGTGGATATATCGTTGCGCTTTAAAATCAACTATTTTTCAAAATTTTAATGACTACCGCGAAAATTGCAGAGCGCAAATATTTTGGCGGGGTTCCTATATTTCTGTTCTGATTTCCTAGCTAGATGCATAGTGGATTTTCCAATTTCAGAAATAGGTTATAAAATAGATTCTGAGCAATATTGATCGGGTTATGCATAGTTTAAAATTTTCATCTCAAAACCCTAGCACTATTTACAGGTTTTTTGGGCTCGTTGAGTGGAATTTCTGGAAATTTTATTTTCTTTTAGTAGTGGATTTCCAACGCTATGATTATTGCAGTAGTTCTTCTTCTTTTCATCTGTATTGTTCATTTCAATTCCAAGTTCAGATCAGGGAATAACCCGTATCCGCTTAACTGTGGGAAGTACCTTGGAATAGCCCTAAAACTCATTGTGTGGAGTAACATACGAACCCCGAAGTAGTTTTCCATTGAGAGAAATTTCCAGCGAAAAGGGAAACGACCCATACCTGATTGACTACTTCCCATCCGTGAGGTAGACCAATAGTTGTCATTTGTGGAAAAGCGGTTATCGGTTTTACCTGAGTCATGGAGTAAGGGGCACTGCCCCAATACACAAGTCATTAGAAAACATTGGTGGCTAAGTGACTCTCGTGAACCTTTAGGAAGCCAAACATACCTAGGGTCCATAGCTATTATCAGTTGATAAATACAATATTTCATTAGTCGAGAGCTATCACAAATCAATTCCACCGAGAAAAAACTCATGTTTATCACCTGCACCGGAGCAAACAAACAAATGGAAGACGAACTTGTCCCCCTCAAGACCAAATTCCAATATCTGGATAAAACATTTCTCAGCCTCCATCTTCAACATTCAGCCATGAACAATTGGTGCCATCCAGAGCCTTCTGCAGACATTGGGTTCTCTTCTTCCAACAATTTTTGTGGGACGAAGCTTGATTTCATTCTCTTCAATGGTGATTATCTAACTACATGGATATACAAAGAAAAACAATATTTCAGTCTACATAACACTTTCGATGTCACCAAAGTCCCACTTGCATCCTTACATTTGAACCAGGAATCCCTTCATTGGTTTCGTTGGTACATTTAGGATCATGAAGAGCCAAAATGGAAAGATTTTTTTCAACTCCTTTTGAAACGATTTGGCCCTAATTATTTTGATGACTTCACAAGAGCACTCACTAAACTTCTCCGAATTGGCACTGTGAGAGAGTATTAAATGGAATTTCAGAAATTGGCCAATCACACAGAAGGATTGGTTGATGCATTCTACATGAGTTTTGTTATCAGTGGTATGAAGGATGCAATCCATTTGAGGTTAAAATATTTTACCCCATCACAATGATGGAATCCCAATGGTTGGCTATGTTGGCGGAGGACAAGATCATAGCTCAATAACGCTCCCAATACACTTTTTTTCCATTCAAAAATATGGTTTCCCAAATACCTCCAATCAAGCTAGCTGCTAGAACCGCTCCTATCAAGCATTTGTTTGAAGGTGAGATGCGGGCACGTAGAGAAAAGGGGTTTTGTTATAATTATGATGATAAATTCACCCAAGGACATCGATGTGCAGAGAAAAACATCTATCTCTTTGATGTGGCTTCTCCTCCTGCACCTAAAATTTGTGAAGATGTTCAGGATCCAATAGATGATCGGATTGACATTCAACAACGACATGTTGACCCTCCTTCTCGGGACGACCGCATAGAGATATATATGCATGGATTAGCCGGATTCACCACCCCACAAACCATGCAGGTCAAAGTTTATTTAAGAATATCCCTCTTACAATACTCATCAATTCTGGTAGCACTCATAACTTCATTTCCCCTAGGATCGCCAAATAGGTTGATTTTTTTTCCATCCTTGATCCATCTTTAAATTCATGATTGCTAATAAGAGTGGTATCCAACTTTTTGTACCATAAGTTGGGTTACCTGAGGAGCCGCCAGTTAATAGAATTGTTCAAAGTCTAATTCCAGTGTATCAATTGATCCATTTGCTTGTCTAACCAACATTGGCTAGTCACTTTTTTATTTGAATAAATTTGACCATGGCCCCGCAGGGTTTGTAATAAAATGTGCCAGTAGGATATTTTTGAGTGGTTCGGTCTCTTAAGACGTAGAATCTCAAATAGGGTATTCCAGGGAGTTTTTTGCCACTGACAATTATGCTTTGCCTTCAGCCAAGCATAATTGACGAGGTTTTCTCCTGCTTCCTCCAAATCTAGAATGCTCGATGTTGAATTCTGGGCCTTGGGGGGTTATTAGATCCCAACTGAGTGTTATAAGCCTACTACACATTATTTAGATAGATCATGGTCATGTCCTAAGTCATCTAGACACATAAAAAAATTTCAAAAAAATCTTTTTCGAACGTGAAAAATTATTTTTTTAGTTTTTTAATTTTTAATTACTTTTCCTAAGTTTTTTCGGTTAATTTTTCCATAAATTAAATAGAAAAAACCCGTTCATGGTAAGTCGGTCATTCGGACTCCAAATTCAGTGATTGAAGGCTCTAACCTTAAGCCAAAAATCATTCTTGATCAGCCAACCAGTCAGAACCAACTTTCAAATCAACAATTGGACACATAATGCCTTTTTTCTCAAAAGAATCAGTTTTGAGTAAAGAAATGAATTTTTATTAAAAAATGATTATTTTGGAGAAAAATAAAACTCTCCAAATTAATCCAAATTCAGTAAAATAAAAGGCTAAATGACATCTCATGGAGCACTTATGATGATTGGAGTTATCATAACTCAACTTCAGTCATCATTAAGAGAACAATTAATTTATTATCAGTTATCAGACATGTCATCTCCAGCTAAAGATGAGATGGAGAGCTCTCATTGGTCCCATGAATTGATCGAGGTGAAGAATGAAGCTTACACCATCAGTAGGCTTCCCAGACTTAACAAAGTAGGTTTCCGGACCTAGCAGGCAGCTTTCGCATGCAGCAAGGTGCCTCCTTCAGCAGCTCACGCCCCTCTCTCTCCTGAGGGTGCTTTCCACACGTGGGCTCATCTGTGAGTGGATTTCATTGTTTAGGGTTGGAGTGGGGGCGCCTTGCCTGGGTGGAGGCCTCCCCTCACTCTTGGTTCTCCGATTTAGGTTTGGACCTCTATTTGGTGGCCAGGCTAGTTAGGGTTTGAGGTTTGGTTTTAGGGTCTTAGCACTCTCTCATTGTATAAATAGAGGCTCTTTAAAATCTATCAGGGTGGATGATTGATGTAAAGAACCTCTGGTAAAATATTGTAATGCTTGTTTCTCTTATGCAACCTATTTTGTAATAAAGAAAGGATTTGGAGGCTCATGCTGTCTGGATCCTAGGTGCATATGTTCCGGCTAATGAGGTGAAATTGTTCTAGTTTCTTTTCTTTGATAATGTGTGGGTATTAATACATGCTTTAGAGGGATTCTATAAGCATGTAGGAATAGGTATTTGTATCCTTCAAGTTACCTATTTATTTCATTTACTTACAAAATCCTCAAAGAGCATTGTTTTATTCAACTGTATTTCATGCTTTTGAGATTTGATTAGTAAATAATACATGTTTTAACCCCTATGTTTCCAAGTGTATAAGATTGTGTTTGTAGATCACTTCATTGTACCAAGTAAGAGGCTGAGCTAAGTTGCATCTACTTTTCTTGGATCAAAGCATATGTACCTAGTAGTTGCATGCCATTGGGATCCAAAGTGATTTCAGGGATTCAAGATCCAAGTGATTCATCTTCTCCATTCACCCTAAAGTCAAATTTTCTCATTATTTTACTTTATGTTGCAAGCAGTATCTTGATCTATAAAGTAAATATTTTGCATCTACTTGCTTCCATTTCTAGATCTAGGAAGTCTTCTTTCTCTTAGATCTAGTTGGTATTTGAAGCAACACAAGGTTCATATATTTTTCTCAAATGCTAGGTGTATTTTTGTAGTATATTCTATTGTTTAACCCATCATTTTGCAAGTAAATAGCTCGCTGGTTTTTTCTCTCTCCATGACAGGTTAAGCGGGAAAACTTGCAAAAAACTAAGGAATTAAGCTACAAAAAACTTCCCATTGTCCCTCTTCTTAATCCCTTTTCTACCGGTCGCTTTGCTTTGTTTATTTTACCTCTTCTTCATCGCTGCCCCATTAATACCTTTTGTACCATCCCTTTTTCTCTTTTTGGACAGCCCTAGTGTGCCCTAGCTTTCTTCTCATTTTGGCCTCTTTTTTGCCCAAATTTTTGGACCCTCTTGAACCTTGTTTTTGGCCTTTTTGGTCACTTTTTATTCGCTGTCCCGTTTTGCTTTTTTTTATGACAGTCACTTATTTCCTCTTTCACTGCCCCGTTTTCCTCAATTTTGTTCATCCCTTAGCTTTTTAGTTGGCTTCCCTATTCTCCCTTCTTTGGTTTTGATTCTTGCTTAGTTTGTTTTCCTTCCTTCTCTCACCTTCTTTTGTTTCAGCCCTCTTTCCTTTGCTCCTTTTTACTCTCTTCAAACTTCTTCCATTTTCCCTTTTCATAGGTTTTCGGAAAGATCTCAAAAGTAAAAAATAAAAGGCACTCTCATTTTTTACAGGTTATAATATTAGTAGAGTTACTTTGCATTTATTTGAAAAGTCCTTTCAAGGACCAAAATCCTTAAGGCACATTGTATAAATTTTAATAAAAGATCTTGTGCTTGAGTTGGGTTTTTAAGTCCCCACTCTCTTCCTCCCCCATTTGGGGAGGCTTGTGTTGTGTGTATGCTTTGATTAGTGCTAGTTTTCATCATTCATTACATCTCATGCTTAGATCACTAATTGTTAATTCATCACTTCTAAGATTGATTACTCAGTTTAATTGTTTATCTTTCTAAGTTAATCAACTACTTAAATCTCTTGAATCTCACCATAAGGTGGATCAAGAGTGCTCTCTATCGGAGACTTTAAGCAACTAATATCATATTGTGCTTGTTTAATCGATTAATAATCCATAAGTAAGACTCTTGAATTTGCATAAACACAAGTCAAGAGCAGTCTCTATCGGAGAGTATTTTAGATTTGCATAATCCCCGCATTAGCTTCATATAGATTAGCTAAGTCTCTTGAAACATGGTCATAAGACGAGGTCTAGAGCGCTCTCTGATGGAGAGTTTTAATTAATTAACTTAATAAAATCGCAACTCACACCCCTTTAATTAATTAACCCCCTTTCCTCGCCAAAATATGCTCTAACCGATCTTAGATCGGAACACCTAGAAATGACATTGGATCTCTAAACCCCACAACAAGAACTTAACTAAAGCTTTTCCCCATAACCAACGCACCGGCGTTGTTCGCTAAATACCGAGGCATGTGGGCAAATTCCAATTGTGGGTGTCGGGCTACCCAATCTGGGCACTGGTAGTTAAGTTATTGAACACTTACCTTTGACCCCAGACAGGTCTGTCATGTCTTCGAACAGAGCCACTAAAGGTATTACCGGTTAGGATGTCCAGCTACCATAAGTAAAGATCACAAGTAAAAACTCTTAAAACTTACCAAGAGCACTTGCAAAACCTAATATTCACTGGCATATTTTGGGATTCACATCATATTTACACTCGAAGCATCTCTGATAAGTTGACTCCATCGGCACTGGTCCTATATTTTACGCATTGTTGATCATCTGAGCCATTTGTCCATCAAATGTTTGATTATAAATCATATCTGTGAATACTTTATCTATTTCGTGAAGTTCTCAAATATTTGTCTATCTTTCAATTCCGGTGATAACAATGTGGAATGGTTTGTCTTGTGTTCAATTCATCACATTAATCATCTTAAATCTCAAATAACTCCTAAACAACACCCATCCACATCCAAAACATATAAAGATTAAATTAAACATTGATCCATAGAAAAATCTTTGTTAGGGACTACCCCCCTTGGCTTAGTTAGGAGTTTGCCTAAACGGAGGAGCTAGGAGTAGGTGACAGTACCTAGCTCTGTGCTTGCCCCCAAGGTCACACCTCTCCCACTTTCCCAAGTGAGGAGACAGGTTTCAGAAGATTTCTGCTACTGGTGTGCAATCAACGGACAACATCTTTTGGCGCTGTTGCTGGGGACAAATCTTTTTGTTCCTGGACGACCTTTGTTTCTTTTAGTTTTTTACCTTTTTATCTTTTTTGGTAGATTTTTAGTCCAATCACTCTCTGAAATTAGACTTAAGTCCACCTGGCGACACCACTTTCAGTTAACACCTCAAGGTATTCTACTAGAAGAAACTCTATAGGTTTGGTCGATTTCATCCCTGACCCCGAAAAGGTCTTAAGGAGGAGATTAAACAAACTATCTTCTCGCAGGATCCTTGCAGAACTTGGATCTGATTATGTTTCAGACATCCATCTTTTATTTCCAGAAAATTTAGAAAATTTGCAAAATAATAACTGTTTCCTTGATCCAATGGGTGATTTTTTTACTCAACTTAACTTTGCTCAGATAGCAGGTCATCCTCATGATATCCATGACAAGGCTATTGACAATCTTATGACATATAATGGCACTGATACCTCCCTCTCTGCTGAGCAACATATGAGGAATTTCACCAGACACTGTGGTGTCCATGTTAGGGGTAGTGATAGGCATGAAGATGTTTACATGACCTTCTTTTCCTTGTCTTTGGATGGAAAGGCTGGCAACTGGTAAGATAATTTGCCGAACAATTATTTCGCCACCTTAGCAGACTTCAAGGCTCCTTTCCTTGGAAAGTTTGGTAGCAGAAAGGAGCCTAGACATCTAGTAGCGGATTTGACCAGCATAAAGAAGTCCAAAATTGAAACAATGGACGAATTTAACAACAGGTTCACTGAATTAGCAAATTCCATCCCTACCACTTACTCTCCTCTAGCAGCTTCTATTTTGGACTATTATATCGAATCTTTGAGTGGTAAAATCCAATACCAAATTAAAGATAAGGAGCCGGTTACTTTACTTCTAGCTCAGGGTTTGGCTATCAAAATTGATAAGAATATGCAGTCATCTGGTGAGTCTAACCTCCATGGTTATTCAAGGTCTTCCACTCCTTTGAAAATTAGTGAGCCCAAAGACAAGGATCCTTTATCAGCTATGAAGGATGCGTATGAAAAATAGATGATCGATATGAAAAGGGAGATGAAAAAGAATATGGAGGCATAACAGAAACATTTAGTGCAGTTAAAGGAAATTCAGAATAGGGTAATAAAAATGGAAAGAACTCAAACTTATCCTGCTCCTAGAACTTTTCTTACCAAGCCAACATGGCAGAGAAAGAATCCCAACCATGAGCAGAGGCCTCCTCATCAGCTAGAGACCACTAACATGGTTGAAACTTACAAACCATTCTGTAGGGCATGTGAAGACCTTCATGAAGAATCTTCTTCATATTATGCATGCTATGTTCAGGAACATGGATTTCTATAGGGTTGTGGTCGTAAAGAATATTCAAGCAAGCTTGAGTACATAAACTATGTAGGTGACATGCATGATATTTCTGGAGAAAGTTGGAGAGAGGCAAAACAATATTCAAGAGAGCCTGATTACATTAACATAGTTGGACAGCTCCATCTTGTCACCACAGAAACTCGGGGTCAAGTCGAAGATTATAATCAACAATTGGATAACCTCACTAAAAAATTTAGCACTAATCCTACTAATGAGCATAATGATGATAGTTTGGAAGGTTTAGTACCTTGTGACCTTTTTTCTGAAGAAGATGACTATGATCATGAGGAGGGATATAGCCAGGGATGTGATACAAATGAGGAAGAATCCATTTCTTCTGAGATGGATGACAACTACGAGACTTTAATTGAAAATCCAATCTTAGAAGTTTCATGTGATGAGGATCCTCCATGCTTTCCACCTGATGACAAACATTTGGAAAGTTGGGTCCCCTATGACATATTTGAAACCCAACTTTTTGAAGATTGTTTTGAGCAGAATGAGGAGTGTAGCCAGGAACTTGCTACCAGTGATGAGGCATCTCTCATATCCAACATAGATGGAAATGATGACTATTGGACTTTTATTGAAAATCCAACCTATGATACTTTTGAAAATATTTTTGAGAATCTCATCTATGATGTGTCCAGCAAGGGGAGTTGTTATTCTGAGACTTATGAAAGTTGTAAAGAAGAGCAGTTGGAGTTTTCCTATGATCAGTCAAAATTGTATATGAGTATCTATAATAAGGACTTGGAGAAGCAGTGCGGTGAAGAGTAAGATGGGATACAACTAGTTGAAGTTTTTTCTCAACCATCGTCTTCACATCTAGATGCTTCTTATGTTTTGGAGCAACTTGGGGCTTATACAACGAGTTATTATTTGATAAGCCTTGATCATCAGCATGATGGAGTAGTCGACCTGCCACATCATATCGATTTGTATATCAGTGCTATTTAGTCATGGGTAGAAGCAGCCTGCGCGATCAGCTACTAGTTTGGGAAGAATTTTGATGACATTATTCATGCCTATGATTCCCCATCCAGCCCACCCATTCTGGATCATCATGTAGGTTTGCATTTTCTAGAAATTGTGTCCTTACTTTAGCTAGTAACCAAAGACAAGGAAAAAACTTTTTACATTAATAAAATGCTTAGGTGGTTACATTGGATTTATGATTACACCTAACATGTATTATTTACTAATCAAATCTCAAAAGCATGAAATACAACTGAATAAAACAATGCTATTTGAGGCTTTTGAAAGTAAATGAAATAAATAGGTAACTTGAAAGCTACAAATACATATTCCTACATGATTATAGAATCCCTCTAAAGCATGTATTAATACCCACACATTATCAAAGAAAAGAAACTAGAAAAATTTCACCTCATTAGCCGGAACATATGCACCCAGGATCCACACAGCATGAGCCTCCAAAGTCTTTCTTTATTACAAAATAGGTTGCATAAGAGCAACAAGAATTACAATATTTTACCAGAGTTTATTTACATCAATCATCCACCCTAATAGAGCTGAAAGAGCCTCTATTTATACAATGAGAGAGTGCTAAAACCCTAAAACCAAACCTCAAACCCTAACTAGCATGGCCACCAAACAGAGGTTCAAACCTAAATCGAAGAACCGAGAGTGAGAGGAGGCCTCCACCCAGGAAAGGCTCCCCCACTCCAAACCTAAACATTGAAATCCACCCACATATGAGCCCACACATGTGGAAAGTGCCCTCAGGAGAGAGAGGGGCGTGAGCTGCTGAAGGAGGCACCTTGCTGCATGGGAAAGCTACCTGCTAGGTCTGGAAACCTACTTTGTTAGGTTTGGAAATCCTACTGATGGTGTAAGCTTCAGTATTCACCTCGATCAAATCACCGGACCAATGAGAGCTCTCCATCTCATCTTTAGCTGGAGATGACATGTCTAATAACTGATAATAAATTAATTGTTCTCTTAATGATGATTGAAGTTGAGTTATGATAACTCCAACAATCATAAGTGCTCCATGAGATGTCATTTATCCTTTTATTTTACTGAATTTGGATTAATTTGGAGAGTTTTATTTTTCTCCAAAATAATCATTTTTTAATAAAAATTCATTTCTTTACTCAAAACTGATTTTTTTGAGAAAAAAAGGCATTATGTGTCCGATTGTTGATCTGAAAGTTGTTTCTGACTGGCTGGCTGATCAAGAATGATTTTTGGCTTAAGGTTAGAGCCTTCAATCACTGAATTCAGAGTTCGGATGACCGACTTACCACGAACGGGTTTTTTCCATTTAATTTATGGAAAAATTAACCAAAAAAACTTATGAAAAGTAATTAAAAATTAAAAAATTAAAAAAAAAAATTTCACGTTCGAAAAAAAAAATTTGAAATTTTTTTATGTGTCCAGATGAGTTAGGACATGACCATGATCTATCTAAATAATGTATAGTAGGATTATAACACTCAGTTGGGCTCTAATAACCCCCCAAGGGCCAGAATTCAACATCGGGCATTCCAGCTTTGGAGGAAGCGGGAGAAAAACTCGTCAATTATACTCGACTGAAGGAAAAGCATAATTGTCAGGGGAAAAAAACTCCCTGGAATACCCTATTTGATATTCTACGTCTCAGGAGACCGAACCACTCAAAAATATCCTACTAGCACATTTTATTACAAACCCCGCGGGGCCATGGTCAAAATTATTCAAATAAAAAAGTGACTAGCCAATATTGGCTAGACAAGGAGACGAATCAACTGATACACTGGAATCAGACTTTAAACAAGTCTATCAACTAGTGGATCCTCAGGTAACCCAACTTATGGTACAAAAATTTGGATAACATATGGCTCCAACTGCGGGACGTGTGCTCGATCTAGTCTCTTATGTAAGGAGAGAATATGAGAACCCCAGAATCTCTGGTTTCCATATTTTGTAAGAACATCTCAACTTGACAAGAAAACCTTAGTAGCACAAGTGTTATGGAAAAAGAGCCAATGATCCAAAAGTTGCTTTATTCAAAGAAAAAACTTCACTGAAAAATTTATTTATTTCTAAGTACATAAAGAAAATGCTAAAGTAAACGTTCACTTTAAGGAGCCTATTTTCCTACTCTAAGCATGGAAATAAAAACGGTTATGTGTAATCATAAATCCAGTGTAACCATATAAGCATTTTATTAATATAAAAATCTTTCTCCTTGTCTTTGGTTACCAGCCAAAGTAAGGACACAATTTCCAGAAAATGCAAACCTGCGTGATGATCCAAAATGGGTGGGATGGATGGGGAATCATAGGCATGAATAATGTCGTCGAACTTCTTCCCACACTGGTAGATGCTCGCGCAGGCTACTTCTATCCATGACTGGATAGCGCTGATATACAAATTGGGATAATGTGACAGGTCGACTACCCCATCATGCTGATCATCAAGGCTTATCAAATAATAACTCGTTGTATAAGCCCCGAGCTGCTCCAAAACATAAGGAACATATATATGTGAAGACGATGGCTGATAAAAAACTTCAACTAGTTGTATCCCATCTAATTCTTCACTGCACTGCTTTTTCAAATCCTTATTACCGATACTCAGGTACATTTCTGACTGATCATATGAAAACTCTAACTATTCTTCTTTACAACTTTCATAAGTCTCAGAATAACAACTCCCCTTGCTGGACATACCATAGATGAGTTTCTCAAAAATATTCTCAAAGGAATCATAGGTTGGATTTTCAATATAATTCCAATAGTCATCATCACCATCTATGTCGGATATGAGAGATGCCTCATCACTGGTATCAAGTCCCTATCTACACTTCTCATTTTGCTCAAAACTATCTTCTTGGAAAAGCTGAGTTTCAAAGATATCACAGGGGAACCAACTTTCCAAATATTTGTCATCCGATGAAAAGCATGGAGGACCCTCATCACATGAAACTTCTAAGATTGGATTTTCAATTAAAGTCTTGTAATTGTCATCCATCTTAGAAGAAAGGGATTCTTCCTCATTTGTATCACATCCCTGGCTATATCCCTCCTCATGATCATAGTCATCTTCTTCAGAAAAAAGGTCACAAGGTAGTAAACCTTCCAAACTATCATCATTATGATCATTAGTAGGATTAGTGCTAAAGTTTTTAGTGAGGTTATCCAATTGTTGATTATAATCTTCGACCTGACCCCGAGTTTCTGTGGTGACAGCATGGAGCTGTCCAACTTTGTTAATGTACTCAGGCTCTCTTGAATATTGTTTTGCCTCTCTCCAACTTTCTCCAAAAATATCATGCATGTCACCTACATAGTTTATGTACTCAGGCTTGCTTGAATATGCTTTAGGACCACAACCCTCTAGAAAACCATGTTCCTAAACATAGCATGCATAATAGCAAGAACATTCTTCATGAAGGTCTTCACATGCCCTACAGAATGGTTTGTAAGTTTCAACCATGTTAGTGGCCTCTAGCTGATGAGGAGGCCTCTGCTCATGGTTGGGATTCTTTCTCTTCCATGTTGGCTTGGTAGGGAAAGTTCTAGGAGCACGCTGAGTTTGAGTTCTTTCCATTGTTATTACCCTATTCTGAATTTCCTTTAACTGCGCTAAATGTTTCTGTTCTGCCTCCTCCATATTCTTCTTCATATCCCTTTTCATATCGATCATCTGTTTTTCATAGGCATCCTTCATAGCTGATAAAGGATCCTTGTATTTGGGCTCACTAATTTTCAAAGGAGTGGAAGACCTTAAATAACTGTGGAGGTTAGACTCACTAGATGACTGCATATTCTTATCAATTTTGATAGCCAAACCCTGAGCTAGAAGTAAAGTAGTCGGCTCGTTATCTCTAATTTGGTATTGGATTTTACCACTCAAAGCTTCCATGTAATAGTCCAAAACAGAAGCTGTTGGAGGAGAGTAAGTGGCAAGGATGGAATTTGCTAATTCAGTGAACCTATTGTTGAATTCATCCATTGTTTCAGTTTCGGACTTCTTTATGCTGGTCAAAGCCGCTACTATATTTCTAGGCTCCTTTCTGCTGCCAAACTTTCCAAGGAAAGCATCCTTGAAGTCTGCTAAGGTGGCAAAAGAATTGTCTAGCAAAGTATCCTACCAGTTGCCAGCCTTGCCATCCAAATACAAGGCAAACAAGGTCATGTAAACATCTTCATGCCAATCAGTACCCCTGACATGGGCACCACAGTGTTTGGTGAAATTCCTGATATGTTGCTCAGCAGAGAGGGAGGCATTAGTGCCATTATATGTCTTAAGCTTGTCGGTAGCCTTGTCAGGGATATCATGAGGATGACCTGCTATCTGAGCAAAGTTAAGTTGAGTAAAAAACTCACCCATTGGATTAAGGAAACAGTTATTATTTTGCAAATTTTATAAGTTTTCTGGAAATAAAAGATGGATGTCTGAAACAAACTCAGATCCAAGTTCTGCAAGGATCCTGCAAGAATATAGTTTGTTTAATCTCTTCCCTAAGACCTTTTCGGGGTCAGGGATGAAATCAACCAAACCTACAGAGTTTTTTCTAGTAGAATACCTTGAGGTGTTAACTGACAGTGGAGTCGCCAGGTGGACTTAAGTCTAATTTCAGAGAGTGATTGGACTAAAAATCTACCAAAAAAGATAAAAAGGTAAAAAACTAAAATAAACAAAGGTCGTCCAGGAACAAAAATATTTGTCCCCGGCAACGACGCCAAAAGATGTTGTCTGTCGATTGCACACCAGCAGCAGAAATTTTCCGAAAGCTGTATCCTCACTTGGGAAAGTGGGAGAGGTGTGACCTTGGGGGAAAGCACAAAGCTAGGTACTGTCACCTACTCCGAGCTCCTTCGTTTAGGCTAACTCCTAACAAAGCCAAGGGGGGTAGTCCCTAACAAAGATTTTTATATGGCTCAATGTTTAAGTTAATTTTTAGATGTTTCGGATGCGGATGGTTGTTGTTTAGGATTTATTTGTGATTTAAGATGATTAACTTGATAAATTGAACACAAGACAAAGCAATCCATGTTGCTATCACCAGAATTTAAAGATAGAAAAATATTTGAGAACTTTACGAAATAGATAAAGCATTCACAAATATGATTTATAACCAAACATTCGATGGACAAATGGCCCAGATTATCAACAATGCGTAAAAGATAGGACCAGTGCCTTTGGATTCAACTTATTAGAGATGCTTCGAGTGTAAATATGATGTGAATCCAAAAAGATGCTAGTGAATATTAGGGTTTTGCAAGTTCTCTTGGTAAGTTTTAAGAGTTTTTACTTGTGATATTCACTTATGGTAGCTGGATATCGTAACCGGTAATACCATCAGTGGCTCCATTCGAAGACATGACGGACCTGTCTGGGGTCAAAGGTAAGTGTTCAATAACTTAACTACCAGTGCCCAGATTAGGTAGCCCGGTGCCCACACTTGAAATTTTCCCACATGCCTCGGTATTTATCGAACAACGTTAGTGCGTTGGTTATGGGTAAAAGTTTTAGTTAAGTTCCTCTTGTGGGATTTAGAGATCCAATGCCGTTTCTAGGTATTCTGATCTAAGATCGATTAGAGCATACTCCGGTAAGGAGGGAGGGGTTAATTAATTAAAGGGGTGTGAGTTGCGAATTTCATTAAGTTAATTAATTAAAACTCTCCGCCAGAGAGCGCTCTTGACCTTGTCTTATGACCGTGGTTCAAGAGACGTAGCTAATCTATATGAAGCTAATGCAGAGATTATGCAAATATAAAATGCTCTCCGATAAAGACTGCTCTTGACTTGTGTTTTTGCAAGTTCAAGAGTCTTACTTATGATGATTTATTAATTGATTAAACAAGCACAAGATTATATTAGTTGCTTAAACTCTCCGATAAAGAGCACTCTTGATCCACCTTATGGTGAGATTCAAGAGATTTAAGTAGTTGATTAACTTAGAAAGATAAACAATTAAACCGAGTAATCAATTTTAGAAGTGATGGATTAACAATTAGTGATCTAAGCATGAGGTGTAATGAATGATGAAAACTAGCACTAATCAAAGTATACACACAACACAAGCCTCCCCAAATGGGGGAGGAAGAGAGTGGGGACTTAAAAACCTCACTCAAACAAAGATCTTTTTTTAAACTTTATACAATGTGCCTTAAGGATTTTGATCCTTGAAAGGACTTTTCAAATAAAGGCAAAGTAACTCTACAAATATTATAACCTATAAAAAGGAGAGTGCCTTTTATTTTTTACTTTTGAGATCTTTTCGAAAACCTATAAAAAGGGAAAAGGGAAGAAGTTTGAAGAGAGTAAAAATGAGCAAAGGAAATAGGGCTGAAACAAAAGAAGATGATAGAAGGAAAGAAAACAAACTAAGCAAGAATCAAAACCAAAGAAAGGGGAGAATATGGTAGCCAACTAAGAAGCTAAGGAATGAACAAAATTGAAGAAAACGGGGCAGTGAAAGAGGAAATGAGTGGCTGTCATAAAAATGCAAAAGGAGATAGTGAAAGAGGAAATAAGTGGCTATCATAAAAAATGTAAAATGAGACAGAGAACAAAAAGTAGAAGAAACGGCCAAAAATAAGGTTAAAGGACCCAAAAACTAGGCAAAAAGGGGAAAAAAAGGGGAGAAAGCTAGGACACACTAAGGCTGTCCAAAAAGAGAAAAATGGATGGTAAAAAGAGTACTAACAGGGCAGCGATAAATGAGAGGTAAAAGAGACAAAGCAAAGTGACCGGTGGAAAAGGGATTAAGACAAGGAATAGAGGAAGGTTTTTTGCAGTTTAATTCCTTAAGTTTTTGCCAATTTTCCCGCTTAACCTGTCATGAAAAGTAAGAAACCAGCGAGCTGCTTTCCTACAAAAATGGTGGATTAAACAATGGAATACACTATTAACATACAACTAATACTTGAACAAAAAATAGGAACTCTGTGCTACTTCAAGTACTAGCTAGATTTGAGAAAGAATGCGTAACATTTGACACTTTTTAGATCTAAAAATGGAAGAAAGTATATGTGAAAGATTAGCTTTATAAATCAAAACTCTACTTGCAAACATAAAGTAAAATAATGACAAAATTTGACTTTAGGGTGAATGGAGAAGATGAACCACTTGGATCTTGAAACCTTGAAATCACTTTGGATCTCAATGGCATGCAGTTGCTAGGTACATATGCTTTGCTCCAAGAAGAGTAGATGCAACTTAGCTCAGCCTCTTACTTGGTACAATGAAGTGATATGCAAACACAATCTTATGCACTTGGCAACATGGGGGTTAAAACATGTATTATTTACTAATCAAATCTCAAAAGCATGAAATACAGCTGAATAAAACAATGCTCTTTGAGGCTTTTGAAAGTAAATAAAATAAATAGGTAACTTGAAAGCTACAAATACCTATTCCTACGTGCTTATAGAAGCCCTCTAAAGCATGCATTAATACCCACACATTATCAAAGAAAAGAAACTAGAACAATTTCACCTCATTAGTCGGAACATATGCACCCAGGATCCACACAGCTTGAGCTTGCAAAGCCTTTCTTTATTACAAAATAGGTTGCATAAGAGCAACAAGCATTACAATATTTTACCAGAGGTTCTTTACATCAATCATCCACCCTGATAGAGCTGAAAGAGCCTCTATTTATACAATGAGAGAGTGCTAAAACCCTAAAACCAAACCTCAAACCCTAACCAGCCTAGCCACCAAATAGAGGTCCAAACCTAAATCGAAGAACCGAGAGTGAGGGGAGGCCTCCACCCAAGAAAGGCGACCCCACTCCAACCTTAAACACTAAAATCCATCCACAAATGATCCCACACATGTGGAAGGCACCCTTAGGAGAGAGAGGGTCATGAGTTGCTGAAAGAGGTACCCTGCTGCATAGAAAAGTTGCCTGCTAGGTCTGGAAACCTACTTTGTTAGGTCTGAGAAGCCTATTGATGGTGTAAGCTTTAGTCTTCACCTCGATCAAATCACCGGACCAATGAGAGCTCTCCATCTCATCTTTAGCTGGAGATGACATGTCTGATAACTGATAATAAATTAATTGCTCTCTTAATGATGACTGAAGTTGAGTTATGATAACTCCAATCATCATAAGTGCTCCATGAAATGTCATTTAGCCTTTTATTTTACTAAATTTGGATTAATTTGGAGAGTTTTATTTTTCTCCAAAATAATCATTTTTTAAATAAAATTTCATTTCTTTACTCAAAACTGACTTTTTTTAGAAAAAAGGCATTATGTGTCCGATTGTTGATCTGAAAGTCGGTTACGACTGGCAGGCTGATCAAGAATGATTTTTGGCTTAAAACACGTATTTCATTAAATTTGGAATTAAATAGTGGATATAGAATTCTAAAATAACAAAAAAACTGAATTTTTGGGTTGTTCTTGTAATAAAATATTTCCAGTTTTAATGAAATATGTGTTTTAAGGTTAGAGCTTTCAATCATTGAATTCGAAGTCCGGACGACTGACTTACCATGAATGGGTTTTTTCCATTTAATTTATGGAAAAATTAACCAAAAAAACTTACGAAAAGTAATTAAAAATTAAAAAAATAATTTTTCACTGTTCGAAAAAAGATTTTTTCGAAATTTTTTTATGTGTCCAAATGACTTAGGACATGACCATGATCTATCTAAATAATGTCTAGCAGGCTTATAAAACTCAGTTGGGCTCTAATAACCCCCCAAGGCCCATAATTCAACATCGAGCATTTCAACATTGGAGGAAGCGGGGGAAAACCTCGTCAATTATACTCGGTTGAAGGCAAAGCATAATTGTCAGGGGCAAAAAACTCCCCGGAATACCCTATTTGAGATTCTATGTCTCAAAAGACTGAACCACTCACAAATATCCTACTAGCACATTTTATTACAAACCCCACAGGGCCATGTTCAAAATTATTCAAATAAAAAAGTGACTAGCCAATATTGGCTAGACAAGCAGACGGATCAACTGATGCACTGGAATCAGACTTTGAACAAGTCTGTCAACTGGTGGCTCCTCAAGTAACCCAACTTATGGTACAAAAAGTTGGATAACAAAGAGCACCTTACCTTGCAAAGGGAACTGTCACAATATGTGTATCTCTATTGGATATTATAACTTGCGCTTTGAGATGTTTTCCTTGCCCTTAGGCAGGTGTGATGTGGTTTTGGGCGCTCAATGGCTACACGCACTTGGACCCATCTTATGGGATTTTGCTGAATTTCATAAATCTCATTATTCAATGATCTCCACTACTCCCTTGGCTCTACAACAAATTTTGGATCGATATGTGTGTGTGTGTCTTTGTTGAACTAATGGGATTGCCTACTTCAAGACCAGATGACCATCATATTCCTCTCCTTCCTGGAAGTGTCCCTCCCAACATCAGTCCTATCCCTACATGGATTTGGACAGATATTTCGATGCATTTCATTGAAGGGATCCGTAAATCTAGATGGAAGACAATGATCTTGGTTGTGGTAGATTGCATCTCCAAATATAGTCATTTTTGTGCCTTCATCCATCCATATATCACCTCCTCAGTCGCACAAATTTTCATGGACCAGATCTTGCGTGATACAACTTTCGCAAGTCATTTTTGGACATAACTATTTCACCACACTGGCACCAAACTAAAGATGAGTTCAGGGTATCACCCACAAACAAATGATCAGACTGGAGTTATCAACAAGTGTTTGGAAAATTATCTTCATTCCTTCACCTCTGAACACCAACATCAAATGGAAAAGTGTCTCCCTCTCATTGAATGGTGGTGCAATACCTCCTACCACACTACATCTAAAATGATTCCAAATGAGGCAATCTATGGTCAGGCACCGCCAGTGCTCCATCCATACACCCGCAATAGTTCAACAATTCAAAAAATTGACACAGTTCTCCGAAACCAAGATAATATTCTTCGCATTTTGCGGGAAAATATTCACATGGCAAGAAACTGAATGAAACAATAAGTCGATCAAAACCGTTTTGAGTGCACTTTTCAAGTCGGTGATATGGATTTTATTCATCTACATCCATACAAGCAATCATTCCTGAAACTCAAAGGGCATCATACGTTGGATCCAAAGTTCTATGGGCCATATAACATTCTTCAAAATATTGGGTATGTTTCTTATAAATTGGAACTTCCTCATTCTTCTCACGTTCACCTAGTATTTCATGTCTCTTGTCTCAATAAAGTTATTGGCACCAACATTAGAGCTCAAACTGTTTTACTAGGACTTGTTAATGAAGGATCCATCATTTTCAAGTCAAGGATCATCCTCAATAGGATGACTCTTCAACAACGCTCTTGATCCATAACAAAGGTATTAATTCAATGGCACGACATGCAACTAGAGGATGCTACATGGGAACCACTCCTTCAGATTCAACAACAATTTCCACATCTAAAGATTTGAGGACAAAAATTTTCTAAGAGGGAGGGGATGTTAGGAACCCGTGTCAACCCTTCTCTTTAATTTTTTAACTAGATTGTTGTTGGACGCATATGCTTTGTAAGTCGTCCTGTGAGTATATTGTATTATCCCACATTCATGGGGAGTAATAGTTGTTTAGATTAGACCTAGTATATAAGTAAGTATTAAGGCCAATGAAGGTATCCATGAGTTATTTGTATTGAGCTTTCTCAAATGAGGTTTCCCCCTCAAAGTGTCATGTGATCAATAAAATTCCTTTCGTGTTCTGTTATTTTTGTTATATCGTGCATTTCCATTATTTATTGCAGGAGGTTTCTCTCATACAACAAAGGAGCTACAACACGAGCTAAGTCACAAGCAATCGTGACACAAGGGATGTGACAGAAGACCTGGAACACAATACCTATGACAAAGGAGTCGCAACATAAGAGCTGGGACACAACCAGCTATGACACAAGATTGTGACACAAGGCCTATGACAGAGGAGCTGCATATACCAACATACTCATCATATGCATAACAATAAAATAATGCACAAAGATAACTCATTTCCATACTATTTATAGGCAGACAATTTAACAATTCAAGCTAGGCCATTTCATTCAGTTCTACATAAATAAACAATCATAACTAATACACTATTGGGCATATGTAGAGACAACAATAAACACTTATCTTTTAATTGAAATTGTCCAAGAAACTAGCTATGTGAGAGCAACGTTCCACCTAACTGTAGGCACTCTCTCCAGCATATACTCTTTATACTAAGAGGCTACCCTCAAGTTGGGCTATGTATCCACTAAGGAGGAACTACACATGGTCACTTACAACCATAAACACATACACTCATGCTAAGATAGCACATGACTATGCTTATCAATCATGCAAAGAGACAAGGAAGGAGAATGCTAACCCGATGAGCTCAACAACAAATCTGCATGCATTTCAATTGGCTTCAACCATCCCTGGCACCCTCGTTACCTATCACACCGAACACAAGCCTAGCTCCCCTTCTCTACTACAGAGTCCCTTAGGAACCCCTTCCCTCCAGTTCTATTTAGGGTGGGCAGAGAAAGGTCAAAGCTATTAAACCTTCCAAGATTTCTTTCCTTCACTAGTTTATAAAGTAATTCCAACCCTTGATCTCTCTTTGAACTCAATTCTCTATTGGATTTTCTAATTTTTGGCCACATGATCTTTAACCAAAAATTTTATTTTCGAGGCTCTCGAATATGGGTTCTCCCATTGATGTTTGGGCTTGTGACACTCTCAAATTCACCCCAGAGTTGGTATCCATGGATTCCCTACTAGATTGCGCAACCCACCCAAGTTTTTGAGCATTCTGGGCACCCTAAAACAATGATTTCTCTCTAGTTATGATTTCTGCTATTTTTCTTACTTGGTGTTACCACCTAAGTTGTACTTAGTAGTTTTTTTATCAAGTGAGCTTGGTGAATTGGACAAGTATAACTTGTTTGAACTTCAGAGAACCTCCAGTCTTG
>LPNX010405962.1:141020-163217 GCA_001517045.1 Pseudotsuga menziesii | reverse complement strand
ATGGACCCACTATTTCCTAGTTTTGAGTGATTTTCCATCACTCAGGCCAGAAAGCCCCAAAAAATCAATTATTGATTATTTTAATTAATAAATTGATGAATAATAGAGAAAATCCAAAATCATAGATCAGTGGATTCTCAGCCGATTTGATTGAAATCAGTCAGATCTGAAGCAGATTGACTGGATTTGACAAATCATTGATTGAAGGAGGTGATCAAATCAGATCCAGAGTTGATCTTCAGCATCCTTTATGGGGAATTTTGCCCTCCCTCTCTCCTCAACATGTTTTGGCTCATCTAGATGAGTTTTGGTGAATGCTTCAGTCAACAGGTTGAGGTGGCAGTCAGATTAGCTCTCTGATTAATAATTGCACTCAGTGAGACTCAGATCTGGCTCAGTTAGACACATATCAGGCATTTATGGACTCTCCATCAGCATATTTGGTTTATATTTTTGGGATTTGCGCCCCCCCTAGGCTAGATCTCCTGGTTTTTGTATATATCCAAGCACAACAGCCTCTTCCAAGCTAGTTAGAGTTGGATTGAAGGGCTTGCTATTGTTATATTGTTGTAATATTTTGATTGTTGGAATAAAGAAGCTTTGGAGGCTAAATGGTGTAATGCTCTCATGTGTGTGGATTAAGCATTGTCTTACGGCTATTGATGTTGCCAGCTTTTCTCTCAATTTCTGCATCTGAACCCTGTTTGGCTTGAACAATTCAGCTGAATCAATAGGAGTATAGTTGAGCAAGTAAGGTTACTTGTTTTTTATATATCTCATAGCATATATGTTTGAAGATCTAGATTATACATGTTTAATAGGTTTATTTGCATGTAAATTTTGCCTCTTTTTCATATATATATCCAGATCTCATGAGGTTTCGTGCAGGATTGTTTGTTTAGTTTTCAGGTAGCAAGGATTGGACGAGATGTGGATCTAGTTTGACTCCACTGTACATCCAAAAGCTTTGTGAATTCATTTCCCCTCTGTATTCCACTAACAAGTTTCCATTGCAAATCCATCCAACAACAAGCCTTTCCCCTTCTCTTCCTCCTTTCTTTAAAAAATCAATCTTCCGGTTACCTGTCTCTTCCTATTATGATCAGATCTAGTTCTAAGAATTGAATATATATTATTAGATCTATTTCATAAGAGTATTGCTTCTTAGATCTACAATTTCATAAAGAGTATCATTTCATAAAGATAGATCTAGGTGTAGGAATTGCCATTTTTGCAAGTAGCTAAGTCATAGATCTAAAACTTGCTCATAAGGTAGTTTCTTTTTTGTTCTTTAAAGATTCATATTCTACAATAAAGTGCACATCTTATTAGCTGCCCAAACAGCAAGCCAAGATCCCAAGGAAATCTTGCTTTCCTTGGTTCATTTTTGCATAACTAGATTACCCCAATTTAACAAGTTTTAACTTAGTTTTTTTTTTGAAAAAAGTAAGCTAACCCAAAGGTACTTTCAGAGTTCTTTTGGGCATATTTTAGTCTAATATGCTCACTGGTTTTTAGCAGGTTTGATAGAAGATAATGGAAGCTACTGTTCGAAAGTGGCCTCAAGAGCGTTCAAATCTCCCCAAGGGTCTCCCATTTGACTAAAAACTTTAATTTTCACACTTTGTAAGCTCTTGATTTCACTATGTATAAGGATCAAGAGGAATTATATCAGTTCTCTAATATTCTAACCGTTGTTAATAAAAATAATTTTTGAATAGGCTCTTTCGAGCCCATTCCCCATCCCCCGTGGGGGGATTTGCGTCCGTGTCCTTTTTTTGCTTTTCGTTCATCTTTTGTAATATAGAGTAGCATTAATCTGCAGGGTAGTATACTTTGACATAAAATAAATTCCATATTCCATTTCTATTATTTTCAAAGTAACTCTAATGCTTACCCCACAAGCCTCCTTTGAGCCGAAAGGTGAAGAAAGGTTCGTGGTAGTCTAATTAGAAAATTGTGGTTTGCTCATATTTTATGTTTCGGTTGTTGTCATCTTGTGTTTCAGTAAGAATTATAAAATTAACCCCTCCTTGATTCCCCAATTGAGATCCACTTGGATCGAAAGAGGTTCCTGGAAAGTTTTCTTTTAACAAGAACACCCATTGTAAAATTTACTAAAATTGACAAGACTCCGGTGTGTATGCTCTACACTTGGCTGTGGTTCGTCCGATCAGTCAAGCTGTATCAAAAGCACTTGAGCGACTAGTATAATTAGAACTCACTCTCCCAAATTGACAAACCATCAGGTGAAAATCTAACACCTAGATCAAACCATCACGGTGGCAAAATACCCAAAGGAAGTGGGAACTTCTGAAAAGTGACATCGAGGCACCGATCTCTGTCACACCCTAATGGATGCATTATGAACAATAGCCCCAGAGACTCCATTCAGCCCACATATTCCTTGCGCCTAGCCGTGAAGGTTTAGTTTTGGACATACTCCAAGTACTCTCAGGTATATCTGGAGTCCACCCCTTCGCCTAATTTTAATCAACTCACACCTCAAATTTAACTTAAAACGTACCAAGAGGCAATTGCAAAACTTTCACTCTAAGCACATGCAAGTACATTGATCTTATTTTTTGACTCCATTCTAAGGCATTGGTTATTTTCTTGCTTTATATATATATTGTTTCTCAGCATTGTGCTTTCGTGTGTTCATTTTTGTATCTTGTCATCTTTGATTGGCTATAGTTAAATTTCAAACTCCTAAGTAACTCATTCAGTTTAACATCACCATACTAAGTAATTATCCTCAGTAACTTAATAGGGTCTACCCCCCTTGGCTTCGTTAGGAGTTGAGCCTAAACGAAGGAGTCAAGAACAAGGTGACAGCCTTGACTCGAGACTTGCCCCCAAGGACACACCGAGTGGCTTGAATATTTCTGCCACGTGACCCAGGTGTGTGTAAGGTGGCAACACTAAGAATGCATAGCATGCTGAAAAATTGAAGTCTAGTTTCTCTATAATGGAACGAGAATGAAGGTAAGTGAATCCAATGAGGGAAATTGACTTCAAGGTTAAGTAATCTAAGCCCGTAACCTACCATATGAATTTGTGCACTCATCCCATCCTCCATTAAATTCATGAGTTGATTTCTTAGCTATATTCTTATAAGAGAATTAAAGAACATCAAGGAAGGACACTTGGGTTCTAAAGATGACAGTTGGAAATATAGGGTTGACTCTTCTACACCCCCTCACCTCTCCCTAGTGGATAAGCATAGCCTCTGATTTTTGTTTCTTACATAGTTGTCTATAAGACTTTTATTTGCATTATAAATATTTACATTTTTTTTACATTTTTCCATTGTTTACTAGCACATACTCAACAATATAAAATATTTTTCTTTAAAATTCTAGGCAATCTATAGCAGATCTTTGTCCTTGAGCTGCACACTAGGAATCATACATCACATATTTATGGTATTTACATACCAAGGAACAAAATTCTAAAGAAACTTAACAAGAAAAGAGAATGGACACGAAAATGGGTAAATTTAAAAAGAGGTTGAGAGGAAAAATAAATGAAAAAAAAAGGCATTTTTCAATGGGAAAGGCCATTAGAATTATAGAGCCATTATGAACTTGCAATAATTGCATCATGGATAGTATTTCACTTCCCAAATAGAAGGCACAACCGCATCCATGTGGACATATTTTCACTGAAGTATGCAGTGGACTAATCTCGACCCTAGTGCTCATAAATGATTACAAGGTCTAA
Source organism: Pseudotsuga menziesii (assembly GCA_001517045.1). Classification (NCBI taxonomy): domain Eukaryota; kingdom Viridiplantae; phylum Streptophyta; class Pinopsida; order Pinales; family Pinaceae; genus Pseudotsuga; species Pseudotsuga menziesii. The sequence goes on along the minus strand of LPNX010405962.1, from coordinate 159,491 downwards.
TCATTCTTACTATTCAACTGCTAATATATGGTTTAATGCAACCAAATTTATGCTCTACCTTTTGCAAATCCAGTATAGTAGAATGTTTGCGATGGCCATTTGATAAAGAACAACAAATATAGTTCTCAGCACATTCGATTTACGGTTCATGGTTTAACCCTGTGGGAGTGCTCCCTGCAAATAGATGAATTCCCTCCTGGGAATTCATCTATAGTGAATGTTCCCATGACATTCATCTATAATCATCATAGAAATTCATTGGTTTCAAATCTATGCAAATTTGGTCACTTTTTAATAATGGTCAGTTTTTTTGAAAGATTTAAGTCCATTTGTTGTGAAATCGTGTGATTTTTTTAAAAGATCTAAATCAGTGTATTTAGATTTTTCATAGGAAATTTTATTCAATCTCTCATGAATATGCGTGTATTAGGTAAGCATTTTGATCTAAAAATCAAATATTTGTTTGATAAAGATACACATAGCCACAAGGTACAATCTGAGCAGTCACAAATCTGTCCAAAAACCTATGTGGTGAAGAACATAATCAATTATAGTGCAAAGACTTGTCTTAGCGATAAACTGTGGGGTGAAGACCTCAAAATTATGTGTGGTGATCTGCCTTGATTATAGCCTTGATTAATTTGCAATATGTATGGTGAATCGAGACACGATCAACTTGTGTAAAGAAGGGATCACATAGATTTGAGATAGAGATCTTCCTTGTTTTTGAATTAGAGATTCATGAAATCCAGGAGAAAAAAGTGATCTGAAGGAGATAGAGAATTGAATTATTCAGATGCATACGATACATGAAATATCGCTAATATAGAAAAATCTACAACGTAAATTTGATATGGTTCTCAATTCGAAAGCTAAAACAAATAATACAATGTGAGATTGACTATGCAAAGAATACAATGTCTCCTACGATCAAATTCAATTTGAGATCCATGATTGGATCATAGATGCAATGCACACACCACAACTGAGATCATATCCCATATCTACTAGAAAATACAATATTACTAAGATTAATATGTTTGAAATATGCAAAGAGGTATATATTTGACACATTGATAATGGTTTTTTCCTAAAGAATGTGTAAGTACTTGTATCTAATGGTTAACTTAACATAACAACCACTTAATTTATGGTTATAAACTCATCATTGAAGTTAAGCTCATAGTTGTATCATCATTGGAGTTAAGCTAATAGTTGTATCTAAAAGTTAATTTAAAAGTTTTTTTTGTAAATAAAAGACGTTTATATTAATGCGAAATTATGGAGTTACGGAAGTTTCCAAAACAGAACAGAACCAACCCCCCAACTCAAAACAGCTTTACAAAACTCCCCCAAAAAGATCCCTTCTTTCCCCAAAAGAGGGAGAGCTCGATGGAAATTACAGGGCTCCATCCCTTTGATAATACCAAAATTACAAATCTTACGGCCTTTTACCCTGACCCAACTATTGACATTAACAGGCAGAAAATTGAATAGGAAATACATCATAACAGAGGCACCACCCCCACGACTAGGGTTGAAGGTCTGAGCGAGGAAACTCGGGTACCGGCATCGCCTTTCTTGACCACCATGGGTTTAAACCTCCCGTGTTTTCTGCACCATGACAGCTGACCTTCCTGGTGGATCCACCACCTTGTTACTGCTCCATCCCCAGGTGGTAGAGGTGAATTCCCATGTGGGAAGCAATTTGGTCAACCTTCCCGTGCATTAAACAAAAATCCGTGTTATGATCCTTCCAGACCTTTGCAAGCTCCTCATTACACTCCCTTTTGGCCTTAATGTTGAGCAAGACATGCATGATGAGATTCGTGATCACCTAGTATAGCATTATCATACGATCATAAGCAGTCTCCCGACCAACCGTGGAGCCAGGGTCCACGACCCAGTCTTCTACCTCCTGACAAAAATCCTCAATAGGCATGGCCTTCACTTGCTCCCACATATCTATTTCCACTATCTCGATAGCTTTGCAAGTGGCAACTGGAATACGATCCTTAAAGAAATCAGTGGCAGCTTGAGCATGGAGCTGAGCTCGGGTAGTTGTTCCCTTGCCCCTCCTAGCCACTCCCTTTGCAGACTCATGGCGCATAGCCGAGGCTTCACCCACACTCATCTTCACCTGATTACCGTGAGTAGGGGCCATATTCCACAACTCTCCCCAATTCCACACTACTCTGCTCTGCAAATTCCATGATAGGCCACCACTTCTTGTTAAAACAAGGAGAACATACGTATTCCATAGATAGCGGATGCATAGCCATGATCCCTCATCTTTATTAAATAGGGGAGATCCATGATCGCACTAACGGTTCTGTACGAGCCCACAATCTCCCAAATCATGTCTTCACGTTCACCCATACCCATCACGAAATTTGTCATCATTCCCTTCGTAAATGCCAAATTCCAATTTTGCAGAAAAACCGTCTGATCTCTCCTCCCAAGCCAAGCTCCATACCTAGATTGATGGAAGAGGTGACTGATCAGGAATAATGCATACTTTTCCTACATGTTCACGCATGGCAGTGATCTAGTTCCGAAGGGGGCTCCCTCTGGATCCTGTCCTCACCTTGATGACCACTCATGTCATCTGCCATTTTTTAATTTACACCCACGTCTTGAATGGCCAGTTGTCTACACAGGGAGGGCACTGCTCCGCTCTGAAGTCCTTTATTTGTCCCATATTGTGTGCCTTGATCCCCTCTGCACCAATGTTTTCCATCATGTCAACCACCTTATTCGCATCTCGCCTGATGCGGCTAAAAGAGATCATCGGGTGTGCTCAAACAAGGTTGCGTAGGATTTCCAGCCTCATAGCTAATCTCCAGCTAGACGAAACCTTCTTGGTCGTCTTTCCATTGCTGATCTATTTATCCATCTAGATTAGGATGTTCGAATCCCCTTCAATGATTGTCGGGAGCCATCCTTCCTTGATCATGATTTTGAGTCCCTGGAGCAGACCTTCGAGCTTCGCTGAGTTATTGGTATACCACCCAATAGATCCATAGAATAGTTGTAGAATATCCCCATCGGAGTTTTTGCACAAACCACCATAGCCAGCCTCTCTTGGATTTCCGTTCGCCACTCCATCAAAATTAAGTTTGAAAACCAAGCAAGGAGGAGGAGCCTAGGCGTTGGGGCTAGAGGGTTTGCATATTTTAACCTTTCTTCACAACCCATCCAAGGCTCTTCTTTCCAGCCCCTAGTCATCCACTATGAGAGTTTCCATCCCTGTAAATTACTTGTCCTTCTCACTCCATTGCTTGTTTCGAATCATTTCCGAAATGTTTGCGACCAGAGTCTCCCACACCTCCTCATCGGTTCACTTCTTCTCCCGAAAGATTCAATTATTTCTCTCCTTCGAGACAACCCACATGACAGTTCTCGAGAAAGCCAGCCACAAAAACTGGAGGATGCGATTTTTGAAACCTTTGGGATTCCAATCCCTCGGGGTTTGGCCCGGGTCTCCTCAACATCGATCACTTTGCTTAAAATACATAGCGGCATTGTCCCATATAGATGCAGTAAAGGGGCAAGAGTCTAGTAAATGATTCATGCTTTCCTCATGACATAGGCATAGGACGCACTATGAGGGGCCCTAAATTCCTCTGTGCCTTAGGTTTTCCCCTGTTAGGACTCTTCGCATGACCACCAGCCAACAAAAGGTCGCAACCTTCGGCCATGGATTGGTCTCCCAGACCTTCTTCCAGATGTCGTCCTTTGCTTCCTGGATGCTTGTTCAAATATCATAAGCCTCTTTTATGCTGAAGGACCCTCTTTGGGAGTAACCCCAGAGCAGAATATATGCTCCGGCTTTGGATAAAATTCATCTTTCCTGGAGTTCAGCCTTGAAGGAGCTAAGTTCATCCTCCGTGATCCGGCCTTCACCCCTATTCTAAAGCATCCATCTTCTATGATCCTCCTAAATCTCATCCTCCCAATAGTGGCTCACTTTCACCTTGTCTTCCTCTAGCCCTTTTGTTTTGATGTACTTCGAATAGGGGTCTACCCCCGTTTGGGAAGCTGATTCGACGAATCGTCCCAGAACTTAGCATGCTCTCCCTCCCTAACCTCCCAGAAGCTATGCTCCTAAACGATCTTACACCCAACAAGTACCTTAACCCATATGTGTGATCCTGGCGGTTCCTCATTAAACCCAATCAGTTTTCTCTTGGGCTAGTCTCTAGCATACTTAAGGTGCCATAGCTTAACCCATGGTTCATGTGAGTAATTGCACCACCTCCACCAAATTTTGGCTCCTTGAATTTCCCCCATGACTTCGAGGTCATGAAGGCCTAAGCCACCTCTATCCTTAGGGGAACATAACCTATCCCAATTGACCAGAGAAAACTTGGCTTTGTCTTCCCTTCCCCCCCACAAGAAGTTTCGTTGTATACTTTGTATTTCCTTTATGATTGACTTTGGAGCCGATAGCACTGAAAACAAGTAGACCGGCATGGCCTGCAGGACCGATTTGACAAGGACCAGTCTACAGGGAAATTTAAGGGGTCATAGAACCCAAATTGAGAGCCTACCCTTGAGCCTATCCACCAGGTCCTGCCAAGAAACTTTTTTTATAGCTCCCAACCCCAAAGGGACTCCCAAATATTTGGATGGGAATGACCCCCTAGAGAAACCCAAAATTCTGACAACATTCCTTTGGATGATGGGGGTCGTATTCAAAAAGAAAACCTAAAATTTTTCGGCATTGAATGCGAGCCCATAATATTTTTCAAAGAGATTAAGAATCTTTTTAAAAGCACAGGACTCTTGGACTGAAGGGTACCCCATTACCATCGTATCATCCACAAATTGTTGATGAGTTTGTTTCTCCATTCCCTCGTGAAGAGAAATCTACTGAATCTCACCTCCTTTCACCAGTGCCTAGATGAGTCTACTCAGACCTTCCACCATTAGGATGAATAGGAAGGGTGAAAGCGAATCTCCCTGCTTAATTCCTCAGGAAGGCTTGAAGAGCTTGGTCAAGGAGCCTTTTAGTAGAATGGATAAGAATGGGATAGTGACCATATCCATAACCCACTCCACCCATTCCGAGCCAAAACCATACGCAATCGACACCTTCTCCATATATTGTCAGCTAAGCTTGTCATATGCCTTGGCTATATCCAACTTAATAAGCATTCAAGGCCTTTTGGTCCATTAGATAAATTGGACCGTCTCATGGACAACAATGATTCCATCCAGAATATGTTTTCCTTTGGCGAAGCCAGATTGTTCCGGGTTGATCAAGGCCAAAAGGAAAGGCTTTAATCGATTTGCATTTACCTTGGAGATAATTTTATAGATCACATTGCAAAGGGATGTAGGTATGAACTTACCTGTAGAATCTGCTCCTTCCCCTTTCGGGATCAAGGATAGAAAAGTCATGTTAAAGGCCTTGAGCACCCCTCGTTTGCACCTTGAATCCTCAACAATTTCCAAAATCACGTCCTTGATTAGATCCTAAAAGAAGTGGAAGAAATTGGTAGTAAAGCCATCCGGCCCAGAGGATTTTCCTTGAACCATCTGGTTTACCGCATCCTCCACCCCCTGCATGGAAATAGGTCTATTGAGCATCTCATTGTCCTCCCTAGAAACTGCCCTGGGAATGAGCACAATGATCCGAGCAATGTCCTGACCCTTGTCCCCTCCGTCCTCGGTCATTATCTCCTCGAAATAACTAGTTAATTATTCCTCAATTTCTCCCCTAGCATTAGAGAAAATTTGGGGTCTAAAATAGGCCTTATAAGAAAATGCGCCAACAATAAGTTCTTATGAGCTGGAATTCAAGAACCAATAGAATTCCAATAAAATGAGTCAACCATAATGGTTGAATTGACATATTTGTCATAAACAAAAACTACCTTTTGTGTTCGTATTTTCGACATATCTCCCTTTGTTTTTACTCAAATTTCGATTGGGAGAGCTCATTGAATGCAGAATTTGATTCAGGTATTTCTTGTTTTTGGGGCAGCGGGGTCCATCAAAAGTATGCAATGTGGGTAGTCGTTGGATTCATAATCAAATTCTGCATCCAACAATCTCTCCCGATCAAAATTTGATTAAAAACACAGGGAGATATGTCGAAAATACCAACACAAAAAGTAGTTTTTTTTCTTTTTTCCTCCAAAATTAATAAATATTATTTTATTATTTTAACTATTATTTTATTATTTTAACTATTATTCTATTATTTTCCTTAAGAGGCCCATTTTAGACCTCAAAATTCCCTTGATGTCTCCACATGAGACCCGTCATCTTTTTTTATTCTATGGATCTTTGATCCCTGCCTATTGTGGATAACAGAGTTATGGAAGAATTTAGAATTCTTCTCTCCTTCCTGAAGGCACTTGACTCTAGATTTCTGCATCCAGTATATTTTCTCTTGTCTAGCCCGAGCATCCAGTTGACCAAGAAGGTCCTTCTCCTTCTCTTTTTCATATCCATATCCCATCTAGTATCCATCTCTTTTTGATGGATGAATTCGATGTCCCTAATAATTCTCTTCTTATCTTTAAAGAAGTTTCCAAAATCCTCTTTATTCCACGTGCAGATTTTGGCTTTTAGGGCCTTAAGTTTTTGCTGGAAGTTGTAAATTCTTGTTCCCTAAGGAGGGACCAGCTCCTACAACCACTGTTCCACCAAATATTTGAAGTCCTTATGTTCCGTCCAGAATTGCTCAAAGAAAAAAGGTTTTCTCAATGAAGCATTCGACGAAATCCCAGTTAAGGTTGATTGGCCAATGATCCGAACCCGCCGCAGGGAGAACACTTGCACATATCTCACCTTTCCCCCGAACAACATTTTCTGACATAAGGAATCTATCAATACAAGAGGATACGAGCCCCTCCCCCCGCTTGTTATTCCAAGTGAACCATCCATCTCCTATTTCCATATCAGTTAGGGGACTGTGGACCAGAAGCTCCCTGAAATATTCTTGGAATTTTTCCAACACCCAACGACCCCCTTTATTTTCTCTAAGTGAGGTGATCAATTTAAAATACCCCTCTAACGATCCAATTTCCATCATTGGCCAACTCACTCAGCCATCTCAAAAAGTAGAGGAAAGCATGTTTCTAAGGAAAATCGTTGGGCCCATAGACATTTACCAAAGTCCCTGTGACCCCGAGACATTGAATTTGGCCATTAGAGAGAAATTATTGGCCCGCCACTCAGATAAGTTGATAGTACTCGGGTGCCACAAAACTGTCACCCCCCTGGCCATGCGGCCTGCAGCCGTTTCCATCACCCTACTACCTTTCTAGATCTTCTTCCTAAGTTTCTCCATGACTTCAAAACTGCACTTTGTTTCCTGTAAAAATAGGACATATGGCCTTTCTTGCCTAACCTTCCTAGCCCAGGTTTTAATCTTCCTAGGTTGGTTACAACCCTTGATATTCCAAGATATTATATTCATTGAGTAACTTTACTAACTTCACAGAAGGCCACCCTTATCATTGGGTACTGGCCTGATTTAATTAGCTTGACACCAATTGTTGTGATCCTCTGCTTGTTCGTCTTTCGACCTCTTTTCATATCCTCCTCCAAAGATTCCTCTTGCTCCCTTTCTGAGGCTCTACATTAATCCCCAAGGACTGATGAGCCTTGGTATGGATGATGGCCTCCTGAAGAAGTTCCAATTTCTCGCGGGAGACATAATCCTGAACCTCCTTCTCATATTCCTTCTCAATCCCATCTAGATCTAGTTCTCCAAGTTCCATTTCCTCCCCCTCATCTTCTTCCATAGCATCATTCTAATTTTTCGGCTCTTCTCCACTTGTAATCTCCTCCCTCTCCACCACCGGGGATTTGGCCGAAATTTCTTCTCCAATCCGTTCTTCCCCTGGGTTGCTTTACTCCAGGATCTGGAAGGGATTGGTACTGATTGTGCCTTCCTTGGACCCTCCTTGCGAGGTTTTGGCCCCCCTCCATTCTTGCCTCTACGCTTGCTTTTAACTTGCGTGAACCCCTCTCTATCTTGTTCGCCACCCCCATCACGGTTTGAAGCCGCCGGCTCCTGATCCCCCTTCGGGCAATTTCTCCCAAAGTGGTCGTATTCATGACAGATCCTGCATCAAAACAGAAGCTGCTCATAGTCAATCTTTCGGATCCACTCTTCGTCCTCCCAGTTCATAATTACTTCCTCCGGGAGGTCCTTAGACAAGTCCATATAGACATAGATACAGGAAAACGTCGTATACCTCTGATGCTTGGTCTGCTCAACTACCTTCACAAACTCCCCTAATGAGTTACCTATGTCTCTCAGGATTTCCATGTCCCAGTACTCACGTGGGAGGGAAACCAGACGGATCCAAATTGGGGCCACCGTCAGGTCCTCAGTTTCTAGATTGAATCTCTCCTTTGAGGGTCTCAAGTAGAGCCCTACCAAGAAGAAGAATTAAGGACCGCCCTCCAAATCTCTATCTCTTTCCTCCTGATTGAAAAATATTATAGTAAAAAATCCTTTCAACCCCAAATGGAGATCATAGTGGCCTTTAGGGTTCCAAGTTCCTTGGATCCATCGGACTAGATCTCTTTCTCTAGGCCATACCCCATGAACTTCCGTATGAGGGCCTTCTCCTTCAACATATCGATTTTCTCTCGAATCTTTCTGGATCGGATATGGATCCTCGAAATTGTCAGAGCCTTTGGGACGCAGCCTCCTTGGCGCGATCTCCTCCCTGCTCCAAGCCCATCTCTCCCGCCGTCTAAGATCCCACTACCGTCATCGCTCCCCTCAGTAGCATGGCTCCGGGGTATTGTTGATGCCATGGGATGTGGGGGGTATTGCAGCCCCCGCCCCAAGCTCTCTCACACGCAGGGTGCACACCCTTGTCATTCTAGTTCCAACGAAACCCTAATCTCCGTTGACCAATAGTTAATTTAAAAGTTAATATAAATCTATTGTTGTTAATATCACAACACCTAGTTATGACGTTTGTTAGCCTCCAAATGGAGTTAGACTAAGCCTTATACACATTAATTCAAATCCCAACTTCCAGATGGAGTTCAACTGTCACATGAGATGCACATTACATAACTGATTGTTCTCTGTGCATGGTTTCACTGCAATGAAGGTCGACTTCTCAGGCTAAGAGATAGAATTCATCTAAATTTAATTTAATAGGTGTATCACTATTTGAATAATCGACTAATAGTTATCCAATATAACTGTGATTAAAGTTTAAGTTACAACTATTAGTTAATCTAATATTTATCCAATATAACACTGATTAGAGTTGAAATTAAGGCAATTGTAGAATCATTGGAGTTAAACTAATAGTTACAGTATCTAATAGATAATTTAAAATTTAATATATCGGCAATTGCAATTCAAGTAAAAGTCACGATTGGAGTTGAAGTTAAGCTAATAGTTGTATCTAATAATCAAATAGTTGAAGTTGAAGTTTAATTTTTCCAATCAAATGTTTACTAAGCTATTTTTTATTTTTCTGAAATTGTTAATTATGAATTTGGGTGACCCCCATCTAATCAATATGGATAGTACACGTATCTCATTCTCGTCCGTAGATGAAAAGGCATAGATGGTAGTCCACCCCAAAATTCTAAGATATAAACACTTATTGGCATAATTAGCTAGATGCCCAACTTACAGATGCGGGAGTTTATTATGAGTTTAGAGAATTTTATTAGGAGTTTGAATATTACATGACTGCACATTAGCTAGACTCCTAGATGCCAAATTCAGTTTGACTAAGTCTTAAGTGATTAGTGTTTAAGTTAAGCTAATAGTTGTAGAATCATTGGAGTTAACCTAATAGTTATCCAATATAACTATGATTAAATTTGAAGTTAAGCTAATAGTTCCATAACCATTGGAGTTAAGCTAATAGTTGTATCTAATAATCGAAGGAGTTAACATCGTAGTTGTAGCTAAAAATTGAATAGTTGAAGATTAATTTTAATTTTTACAACTATCACTAAGTGTACTTATCACATGTTATTTAATCTATTTTTTATTTCTTTTTAAATTATTAAGTATTAATTTTGGACGACGCCCATAGAATCAATATGGACAGCACACTTGTCTCATTCTTATTTAATTTCGGATGATGTCCATATAATCAATCTAGACAGTACACTTGTCTCATTCTCGTTCATAGATGAAAAAGCATAGATGGTAGTCCACCCCAAAATTCTTATATATATACACTTATCGATGTAAAGATCCACAAGTGGTGTTTGTGATATCACAAAACCAAATCCATTCCCATGTCTTAGAATCAGACTTATCATGTGGATGGTAAAATATAGTAGTTTCCTCGGCGATTAGACATTTGATTCCCATGCACAACCACCTTTTATCCCATGTGTTGATGGAAGAAATCTTACACATATTAGCAATAGCAATAGCAATTGCAGTAGAGTATCTCTCATTAGAATAACAATGAAGTCCTTTTCATTTTGCATTTTACACACTTGAGAATTTTTTTTTTTAAAGTAAAAGTTTAGCTATTTTGTTTTGAGTAGTCCATAAAGCTCGTTATTCACTTTGATATACTTCAATGATCCATATCCAAGATATAACATAAAACAGTGCAGATCCTATCCACTTTGTTGATCGAGTAAATTATTTATTTCTAGGGTGGTGAAATATTATAACTATTATAACTGATTACCTTTAGATATAACAAAGGAATGCTTAATTTTTTTTAAATGCTTGTTTTATTAAGAACACAATTACATGCCTTGCATGCTTACTGGACTTATAAAATAGGCTTACAAAAGGGGATCCATAGCCTTGTAGAATTTGGCTTATACTTTATAAAGGATCCTTTAACTCATTGTTTTCTAGGTATAGAAATTGAGTAGAGAACGACATGGATTTAGAGGAAGAATCATCTACCAAATTGTTTAGACTTGCCAAAAGTAGCCACTTATTTAGATATGGCCCTTCCGTTCTAATAGAAATTTTCAATTGCGAGGTTTCTTGATGCCATGTATATTTAAAGATGAGGAAGAACCAAGTGAAAATGACTAAAAGAGGGATGATGAAAATAAATATATGGAAAATAAGATTCTCCTATTTGAGCATTTTTTGAAATATTTGGAAAAGATGTAGATATTATTGATGTTGTCTAGTTTGAGACTACAATTTATGATGTTGTTAAGTTCATAGCGTAGAAATCTTGTGCATGTAAATTTTTATGTTTCACATTGAAAAATTATGTAAGTATATGTTTTTATTTTATACATTGGATCAATTGGCAACATAATATACTTAGATATGGTATGCTTATTCATATCATATGGTTATATTGAATGATAATGAAGAACAAAAATAAAATGAATATAAAACAAATACGAATACAAAACTGTAAAACTAGAGATAAATATAATGACAACTACTATTACACTACTTGTATAGTTCTTTATAACATGACTAAATATACAAGTAAAAATGATAAAAATCAATTACCAAATAAATGACTAAATGTACTACAAAATGACAACAATTAATGACTAATTAAACTAGGAAATGTACAACTAAAATGGTGGCATCTAAGGACCAAATAAATGACAATGTACTACCAAATAGTGACAATTAATGACCACAATAAACGACTAAATATATTACCAAATGATGAACCAATTCAAACAAATAACAACTAGGTGATAAATGACTAATTTGGAAGGGTGATAAAAGACTTTTAATTTCTTAGCATTGGGTGTCACCTCAAATTTAGTTGCTTATCACCAAATTTTAGTCAATAATTACAAATTTTGTATTAGAGAGTGGAAGTGAATGCTATGATTTGGTATGTTGTGTATGTTTATTATCTTAATATTTTATGCTCCTACTTTGCAATTTCTAGAGCTTTTCCTTGTGCTATGGATTTGGTGGTTCAATCTTTGTTCTACTTTGTAGTATTGAGGGTCACCGGTTTCAAACCCCTGCAGAGATAAAATTCCCATGTTCAACTTCATCGAGTTAACGACTCGAGGATGATACATGGAATATTCATTATTGATATCATGTCCTATTTTAGACAAAGGAGGGGAGGCATCTAATGGGAGCATAATAGGCCCCAAACAGGGAAGATGGTGAGGCAAGGAAGTAGAGGATTTTTTCAGATGCCATACCCCATTCAAAATTGTAAATGATATATAAAGGGTTTATAATTGGATAAATATTGAGAAGGAATACATGTGACAATAATTTATAGAGAAAAAATGTGAGTATAGGTTAGAGATACAGGTTCCTCCAAGTCTAGAGAGACAATGTATTATTGAACTTTGTCTTAATATGGAAAATGAAAGAAATTATTGAATAGGCCTTGAAACAACTTGGGAGGATCATAATGAGGTCTTGTTGTTGTTGGAAAACGATTAGGAGGAAAAGGAAGAATATTAATATGAAGTGGAATCTAATTCTCAAGGCCACTACATGCTTAGAATTGAAGAATTCTCTAGGAAAATCTGAGGTCGGTCTAGAGGTGCCCCACATTTCAATATATGATGATGATGCTAATACTTGGTTTAGACTTAGTCTTTAGCTCCTTTTTTATAAGATAGAATTATTCATAGGAATTTTATAATAGGTTTATTCCTCATATATGTTTCGGGGATACTATCTTTTTTATGCACCCAAACTCTAAAACTAAATGAAGAAACAATGGCAATATATTTTTTTGTGGTTGGTCTGGTTTCCCTACTAGAAAGCCAACCAATCATGATTATGTGCAATCTCTTTAAAGTAGCATAATCTTTGCTTACTTGAAAAATAACATTTATGTTGGTGATGATTACCATCAACCAAGATTGAATTTGGCCTAGAAAACCTATACATATAAATTAATTACTTTGATTTATAGTTCTTTGATTGAATAACTTGGAGGTGAAATTTATGAGTTCTATTTGACTTTTATGGGTTTACAAATTATGAAATTAATTTCTTTTACAAATGTTTTTAAAGGTATATCTAATGTCTTTGTATGATAGGCCCTCCAAGATAAAATAATTTTCATCCTCTACTTTATTTGTCTCACAAATTTTACAAATTCTTTCATGCCAAGGTGTTTTAGGCTTGGTACAATGCCCTATTTCACTATAAAGTTCATGACAATTTGTTCTTGTCTTTGAAATATTTATTTTCTTTCATGCACTTCCAACAATATAAATATCATTTTTATATTGTAATTTAGGGTAATGATGTCTTTAGAGTATTTCATTTTTTTTACTCTTAATTTCCCTATCGCTCCACATTTTATTTTTAAACCTAGTTATGATAGTTATTTTAATACTATTGATATATTAGAGGGCATTGTCCTCCACTATCCCCCAATGATTTAACCAAGAGATTGCATCATTAGTCCAACCTATTTTGAGTCTTGAATGACTTTTACTAGATGTTTCAAGTAGTGATTTGGATCCCCATTCTTCATGCTAATTATCTTGTGCTTGTACCTTAAGTACCCAATCATAGCCTTCCTCTCAATGGAAACAAGTCCATATTTTAAAAGGAGGATAGGATAAGGTCTATTACACTTAATTTTAAAGTTATCTGTTATAATTTTCTTATAGGTTTGATCAATTATTCTCAAAGTCTCCCTGGATATATTATAGACCGAAGCGTCACAACCATATAGAAACACTAGGGTAACCATGACATAAAAAATGGCGTTATTTTCTTCCAAAAACCAAAATTTTGCATCTTTACAATTGTTCTGAAGAACATAGTATGCTTTTGAACCTCTATTAATTATTTTCTCAATCCTACAGTGTCTTCCAAGTTGATATTATCGTATATTTTGTTTCATTTTAATGATCATTACTATATATATATAAGAGTTAGTATAGAAACCTTATGCATTTTAAACAACTTATTAAGGTCAAAGGAGTATAATTCTAAAAGGAAAATATCATATTCATATAGAAGGAGGATTGTGACTAATATTGCTAGTGTCATGTTGGCACAACTTGTGTCCTCCCGACAATCCTATATAAATGCCAAAAAATGGTAAGATAGATATGACAACCTTGGTTAACCCTTATATTACAATTGATTTTCTCTAACCATACCTTGTTATTTCAAAACATAGAAATGACCCCCTCGAAAACCCTATCACTATAGTCATCAAGAAAAAAGGAACCCAACACTATATTATAGCCTCTTCCAAAGGTTATTTCTAGGAAATATGCCAAAAAAAATCAAAATCAACAAAACAACACATAAACTAATTAACTTTGTAGTTTCAACAATCCTCAATCATGATCCTAAGAGTAATTAGTTAGTATAAAGTTAAATGGTAACTTTGAAAAAATTATTTGTGATAAACTAAAATAATTATGGATTCCAACCCTTGAGTTGGGGTATTGAAGATATAATTTTGCAAGTACGTTACGAGATGCATAGACTACCAGTAAGTCAAGGATAAATATCGACATCCTCGGAGGTTATTACAACCTTTGCCACTTACATAATGAAAAAGGGAGGTTGTGAAAATCGTGATTTTATTAGCCTGTTGCCAAAACTAGTGAAGCAACGTGATTCCATAATGTATACTGTGATTGATGAATTAACTAAGGAAACTCATTTTTTGTGTTTGATCTACAAATAAAGATATTGATATTGGAAAAAAAATTCAAGAAAGAGATTTCAAATTACATGGAGCACAAAAGGAAATTGTTTCCAAAGATAAAGTTTACTTACAATTTTTAGAATAGTGTCTTTCATTATTTAGGAATCAAGCTAAATTTTAGCAATATTGCATACCATCCACAAACATATTGTTGGGAAACTAAGACAATGAATGAAATGATTGAAGGTATGTTTTGCATGTGTGTAATGGAAAAATGTCTATGTGGGAAGATTATTTACACTTTGTGAAGATTGAATACAATAATAAGCGTCATGCATAAATGGGAATGAGCCCATTTGAGGATTTATAAGGAATATGTATTAGTTTGGTGAGATGGGATAATCTGATGAACGTAATTGTACTTGGGACAAAATTTCTCAAGGAAATAGACTAAGAAATTGCTAATCTTAAACAAAATTTGAATCCACCCCATGATAGATATTAAAGTTATGCAGATAATAACAAAGTGTACATGGAATTTAGTGTTATTCATGAAGCAAGAGCTCATTAAAGCTTGGAAGTTGTATCAAACTAACACCTAGATATTGTGTGCCCTTTGAATTCATTTATAGGATAGGGACAACTACATATAGAAGGGTACTATTCTATACTATTTTTATTGATCACAATGTTTTTTATGCTTCCTTGATTAAGAAATATGTACATGATCCTAAGCATCTGACTGATTGGAATGTAATCTAGGTGGAACTGGATGTAGATTTTTGAATAGATCGATTACACATCATCAAAATGAACGTAGCATTACAATGGAAAAACTTTGGTTCCATTTAGGTTACATGGGAGTTGGAGGATGTGATGAAGGAAGAATACACATTTTTATAATATTGGTATTGCACCAAGGTTAGTTCTATTCTAAGGGAGTGGGTAATGTAATGACCCCATTTCGACCCTTAGAAGGTATTGGATTAAACAAACTATGCACAAATTGTAAATGTGTGGCTATTGTGATGAGAGTAAAAAATGTAAAATAAATAAATGACATGTTAATAATAACCTTGTAATTAAATTTTGAATTGAATCCTAGTGTAGAGATCAAATCTAAGGCCCTACTAGAGAATACATAGGCATATAGATGTTGAAAATCTATTTTCTAAGGGCCATATGATAGAGTAACATAATGCATTATATGCTATGTAAAAACATAACATTATAATATAATGGTCCAAGATTGTTGTGGGGAGCATAAGGGGACTATGAGTCCATAAAAAGACAAGATGAAAAAGGAGTCCATGGGAAAAAAATCCTTTATTTCCAAGTGTTAAGTACTCAAGAAACCACATCTACTTCTTTATGTGCCTTAAATGAAGCTCTCCATCAATTTTGACTTAGAGAGTAAAATCCTCAATGTATTAAAAGGTAGGTGAAGGAAAGTCCATTCAAACAAGTAAGGTGCATGGAGAAGCACGATCATTTTGGTAAGATTTGAAACTATTTCATTCAATTCTTCTACCTCATGGTATTGCACTCATTCTCATTGTGATTATCATCACTCTCATCATGCTTTCCATTCCCCTATGAAATTTTATTTGGGATCTATGTTCCAAATATAAAAAATCATCCTACATTATGAAAAAATGGTTGTTGTAGGTGAGCATGGAGGTTGGTGTTGGGATCCAAATATATCACATTTTCTACTATATAAAACTTCAATTCACAAGTCATATTCCCATGTTTTTGATACATTCAATAGTCATTATCTCCTATTTTTCCAATAAATCATTCATTTGACATATGTTGTTAATTATTGTGGATTACTTTTCTTTTTAACGATTAAAGATGTTTTATTACAGTTTTATTGATGAAACTTTAATGATATATTTTCAATTAACATATTCTTCTTCCAGCATAATTAACATTCCTGCACTGACAATCAAACTCAATTTTTTTAGGTTCCTGTATTACGCAGTATTGCACTAGAAATCAGGAATCCTGCACTAGAATTCTGGATTCCTGTACCATATTTTCGGATTCCTGCACCCAAATCCAAATTTTTAGGAAATCAAATTTCCAAATGTCAAATAGCTTGGCTATGATTGTGGAGTTTGTTTGGAGTTCACTTCTCACTTCTCATGTATAAATAGAGGTTTCCGAAGGGATCGTATAGAAAAACAATTAGAATAGGACGTTGATTTATTTTGTAACTCATACTTGAAAAGGAATGAGAATTGAAGCATTTTTTATCTACTGCAAATAGACATAGTCTGAGTTCTTTTACCGAGGTGTGGATCAGATTAGGAGGGCCCCTTGATATGGTAACACTTTGGTTGTAAATATATGTTGATGTTGTGTTTCTATTTTGTGTGATATGTTTCTCTTTCTGCAATTTTAATTTTTGTGATTTATCTTATGGTTGTTGATTCATTTTACATATTGCAATTGAGCTTCGATTTGGATACTTGCACTCATTTTTCATTCCCATAATTATACATTCTGGAACTAAAATTCATTCCCACACTGTAATGTGTTCTTGTACTGCGTGTTCCTGCACTGCAATTTCATTCGTGCAATGTATTTTAGCATTGTGCATTTCTACACTATACATATTTCATCTCTGTCATCATTCCCACACTCTATATTTCAACTCTGTCTTTGCTCCTTCACTCCACACATTACACCACTTCATAAACCTCAAAACCATATTTGCATCCATGTCACAATTTCATTTACTTTGTTTGTTATAATTCCATATGTATATATATATATATATATATATATATATATGAGTTTGTTCATGTGTCTCTCTTATTGAGTTAGTTATTTGTTAAATAGTTTCTTTAGTTTAATTTATAATTTTGTTTATATTTAGTTTTATTTATAATTTGTTTTGTTTATAGTATTTTGTTTATAATTTTATTTTGTTTATAATTATGTTTTTTCTATAATTTTGTTTATAATGTGTTAAAATTATTTAGTTAATAGTTTCTAGTTATTATTTTATTGTTATTGCAATTTGTTATTTTATATTTCTTTGTTTTGTTTTATATATATATATATATATATATATATATATATATATATTCCAACACATTTCACTTTATATTAAATATTCTTATATTTATAATATATTGGTTTTTCTTAATATTTCTACATTTTTTTGTTATTCTATTATCTCATGTATTTTATTAATATGTGTTGATTGTTTTATATTTTGTTATTTTTTGATAATTATATTTTGTTAATATTTATGTTGTGATTTCATTAATATTAGATGTGTTTTTATTCATTGTAATATACTAAAAGTAACCTGCATGAAACCTTAATCACAAAGTTAACTTTGACAAAAATCTACATTACCTTTCTTTCATTCATATCCTATTGATTCTTGTCTTCTTTTGCTTTTCCTTCTTATTTTTGGTATATTTTTTCGAAGACAATTCATTTGCATAGTTTAAAGTTAGATTTAATTTCTTTTTTGTTAAATAGTATTTTTTAGCTAGTTTTCAATTTTCATATAGTTTCTTTTATTTTTGTGTTTAATTTCATTTATGTACTTTGGATTCCTGCACTTTAATTTTTCAATAGCTTCAATCACCAAAGGGAGATTAAAGCCTAACTCCTTAGATATGGATTTACTGTAATAGGTTTCAACCTAAGGTGTTAGATTGTTTCCATTTAATTGAGTTTTGCTTATTTCATTTATCGCATTAAAGTGTGTTTGTTAGCATTTAGATTAGTCAATTAAATTAGGCTAGGTTAGTGTCTAGTCCTGCACATACTCTGCTTCCACCTTTAAATCTACATATGAAAATTTAATTTTGCATATTAGTTAACATATAATTTCACCAATAGTTCGAAAAATTATGAATCCATTACCCACTTGATAGTGTTG
>LPNX010405962.1:121884-138270 GCA_001517045.1 Pseudotsuga menziesii | reverse complement strand
CGTTATAGCTTATTGATATTGCATATGCGATATGATAAGGATGCCATTACTCTATTTTACTCTCATACAAAATTAGTTAAGCAAAAACGCATATGCGTTATAGCTTATTGATATTGCATATGCGATATGATCGCATATGCAATATCAATAAGCTATAACGCATATACGTTATAACGCATATGCGTTTTTTTAAAATTAAAAAAATCGACGAGAATAAGGTTTCGCATTATGTTCAGAAATAGCTTCGGACTACCGAACCTATTGGCTAGGACAAATAAACTAGGGCTATTGCTTGTATTTTAGAACTCTATCAATATGCTCAGTGTCGATGGCATGTTTTGCTATGACAGACACAATATTTTTTTATGAAAAATTAGAATATTGTAAAGTACGATCTTATGATTCTGAATATGTAATTTTTTCCTTCAAAACTATGTTTTATTTATTTATTATTATTTTTCTAAATGACACACGTTAGTTTTCGAAAATAGATACATCAATTGTTTTTTATATAACTTTTGATTTCCATCACCATTTCCCAAGAAACGTATATGGTGCACTAGACAAGAGCAAGCTCTAGGATCTTATATATAGAAATCAATAATTTCATTAATTTTTGCCCTTAAAGTGTTGCACCCACACATAACATTTTCATTTCAAGCTTTTGTGACTTCAATAATTAATAATAATTAAAATAATTCATGAAAAAATCTGAATAAATAGTGTTGCACTAGGCCCATATGTCATTTATATGTCTGCAAGATTTTATCCCAAATTGACATCTTTTACCTCATATATTGCTGCACCCGCACAAACATATATGTTAAGATGTGCTGAAAATTTGAAAACCCAATTTCACGTAACTAATTTTATAATCATTTACACACATTTTGTCTGCATAAATGCTATATATTATGAAAGCTTATTCAATTACCTTTATTTTTTCTTTTTACTTCATCTTCAAATAAGTTAGAGAAGTACCCCTAATTGACACCTAAAGTCAGAGTTTCCAAGTCTTTCCAGTATTATGTGGCATCTAAAGTGTCTTTAAAGGAGTTCATAATTGTGCATCAGTACTAGGGTTGAAAGGAATGGGTAGGGTTGAGTGAGCTTAAAGCTTCTTGTTGATTTCTTTTCTCTAGTAAACTCATGGCCCAACTTGGGGCGGGGGCATTTTTATTATGCAACTAACTTCATGAACCATATTTGTTAAAAGACAAGTGTTTAATCTCCATTTCTCATTTTTTTTAGTTTACTTCTATATTATCAATAAAATAATATGAATGAGAGAAAAAAAAACATTTAAGAATGAATATGGGGATGTGTTTTGCATGATTTTAATTAATGTGTGTTGAATTATTCTACATTTTAATATTTAAATCAATCATGCATTCATAATATATTGAGCTTTATTTGAAGAATATATTTATTTTTAAATGGTGAATCAAGATAGCTAATGCCTCAAAATTTTAATTGGGGTTCAAATAGGTACTTTTGGTTGTCTTGAAAGTAAGGATAGGCATGTCACAAAAAATAAACAACTCAGATTGTAAGATGAACATGCATTTTGGAAAAAATCAAACACAACATTCTATTATCTAATATGGATGTACAAACTAAGGTGGGTGAGAGCCAAGAAAATATACTTATATAAAGCCCATATGACAATGGCTAAAGTATTAAAGGAGCAAGCGTAAAGATGAAGGGAAAAAAAGTAAAATATTTATGGAAGAAATAAGAATGTAGAATAAAGGAAGAATGGCCTTAGTTTCATTGAACAATATGATTCGAGACATAACATGCAAAATTATATAATATAATGAAAGACAAAAATGGAAAAATTATTATACGTATAGATCATTTTTTAACTTTTTTCAATACTTATTAATTATGGTTTTTCATGAAACAATATTGGTCAAATTCTAACTATGATCATAAGAATTTATATTCTAATGAAAATTTATACTTAGATAATTTATAACTAAGCAATAAAATGTTATTTAATTAAAATAAAAACTTTATTTATTTTTTATATAAAAAAACAAAAATAAAAGTGGGAAAAACAAGGTAGCAAATCAAGCTTAACTTTAACCAAGGGATAAGACATTAAAGAAATTTATACTCAGAGAATTTATAACTAAGCAATAAAATGTTATTTAATTAAAATAAAAAACTTTATTTATTTTTTTATATAAAAAAACAAAAATAAAAGTGGGAAAAACAAGGTAGCAAATCAAGCATAACTTTAACCAAGGGATCAGACATTAATGATTTCATCTTCACAATATTTTGAGATTTTAAAACTAAATGATTAGGTTTAACGCTTTATGAAAATAATTTTAGTTTAACATTTTTTTGAAATTTTAAAACTAAATCATTAGGTTTAACGCTTTATAAAAGGGTGCAAAACAATGATTAAACATTTAACATCTTATAGTTTTAATAGTTACAAAATCAATCTTAACCATTAAACATTCTCTCTCCTTTATTTTTAGTACATATGCAACTTTAATGAAGATTGCATCCTCTCAACAACGACTTTTTAATCATTGATTACGTCGAAGGCATATATATATTAGAATTTTGGGTGGACTGCCATCTATGTTTTTTCATCAATGGACGAGAGTGAGACAAGTGTAATATCCAGATTGATTCTATGGGCGTCGTCCAAGATTAAATGAGAATGAGACAAGTGTTCTGTCCAGATTGATTCTATGGGTGTCATCCAAAATTAATAACTAGCAACAACCATGTTACTAAGATTAATATGTTTGAAATATGCCTAGGATTAATATGTTTGAAATACGCCGAGAGGTATATATTTGACATATTGATAATGTTTTTTTACTAAAGAATGTGTCAATTACTTGTATCTAATATTTAAGCTAATATAACAACCAATTAATTTATGGTTGTTAAGTTCATAGTTGAAGTTAGGCTCATAGTTGTATCATCATTAGAGTTGAGCTAATAGTTCTATCTAATAGTTAATTTAAAAGTTAATAAAAATATTAGACTAAGCCTTATCCACATTAACTCGACTCTCAACTGCCATATGGAGTTTAATTGCCACGTAAGCTCCAAATTACCTAAGTGGTTGTTCTTGGTGCATGGTTTCATTGCAATCAAGGTAAACTTCTTATCCTAAGAGATGGAGTTCATCTAAATTTAATTTAATAGTTGTATCACTATCGGAATAATCTAATAGTTATCCAATATCACCACGATTAGAGTTGAAGTTAAGCTAATAGTTATAGAATCAATGGAGTTAAGCTAATAGTTGTATCTAATAGTTAATCTAATATTTATCCAATATAACCGTGATTAGAGTTTCAAAGAAGTTGTATCTAATAGTTAATTTAAAAGTTAATATATTGGCAATTGCAATTCAAGTAAAAGTCACGATTGGAGTTGAAGTTAAGCTAATAGTTTGTATCGTCAATCTATTTAGTGAAATTTGATTTTTTCAACTATCACAAATTTCACTTATCAGATGTTAATTAAACTATTTTTTATTTTTATTTTAAATTGTTACTTATGAGTTAGACTAAACTCCTTTAAAAAGAATTGAAAACCTAATTATATCTACATGGAAAACCTAAACATGTAATACGAACTGTATATTAGTTAGATAACCAACTATGGCATGCATGAGTTTATTAGGAGTTCGAACTATCTTATTAGGAGTTCCACTCTTACATGACTGTACATTAGCTAGACTCCTAGATGCCAAATGCAGTTGAACTAAGCCTTAAGTGATTAGAGTTGAAGTTAAGCTAATAGTTGTAGAATCATTGGAGTTAACTTAATAGTTTTATCTAATAGTTATCCAATATAAATGTGATTAGAGTTGAAGGTAAGCTAATAGTTCTAGAATCATTGGAGTTAAGGTAATAGTTGTATCTAATATTCGATGGAGTTAAGCTCGTAGTTGTATCTAATAATCAAATAGTTGAAGATTAATTTTATTTTTTACAGCTATCACTAACTATACTTATCTTCAACTATTTGATTATTAGATACAATTCCGAGCTTAACTCCATCGATTATTAGATACAACTATTATGTTAACTCCAATGATTCTAGAACTATTAGCTTAACTTCAACTCTAATCACAATTATATTTGATAAATATTAGCCTAACTATTAGATACAACTATTAGCTTAACTCCAATGATTCTACAACTATTAGCTTAACTTCAACTCTAATCACTTAAGGCTTAGTCCAACTGCATTTGGCATCGAGGAGTCTAGCTAATGCGCAGCCATGTAAGAGTCGAACTACTAATAAAATAGTTGGAACTCCTAATAAATTCCTCCAAACTCCTAATAAAATATTACATCTCATAGTTGGGCATCTAGCTAATATACAGTTCGTGTTACATGTTTAGGTTTTCCATATAGATATAATTAGGTTTTCGATTCTTTTTAAAGGAGGTTAGTATAACTCATAATTAACAATTTCAAAAAAATTAAAATAGCTTAGTTAACATCTCATAAGTACAATTCGTGATAGTTGGAAAAAGAAAACTTTAGCTTCAACTATTTGATTATTAAATACATTGATGATACAACTATTAGCTTAACTTCAACTCCAATCATGACTTTTACTTGAATTGCAATTGCCAATATATTAGCTTTTAAATTAACTATTAGATATAACTATTAACTTAACTCCAATGCTTTTACAATTATTAGTTTAACTTCTTGACTCTAATCATTGTTATAGTGGATAAATATTAGATTAACTTCAATGATTTTACAACTATTAGCTTAACTTCAACTCTAATCGTGGTTATATTGAATACTATTAGATTATTCCAATTATGATCAACAATTAAAATAAATTTAGATGAACTTCATCCCTTAGCATGAGAGGTAGATCTTGATTGTGGTGAAACCATGCACCAAGAGCAATCACTTAGGTAATGTGCATCTTATGTGATAGTTGAACTCCATCTTGCAGTTGGGAGTCGACTCAATGTGCATAAGGCTTAGTGTAAGCTTTATATTAACTTTTAAATTAACTATTAGATACAACTATTAGCTTAATTCCAATGATGATACCACTATGAGCCTAACTTCAATTATGAGCTTAACAACCATAAATTAAGTGGTTGTTATATTAGCTTAATTATTAGATACAATTAATTGACACATTTTTTAGGAAAAAAAAACATTATCAATATGTCAAATACATATCTCTAGTCGTATTTCAAACATATGCAGCTTAGTAATATGGTTGTTGCTACTTAAAATATGCAGAGTAGGTTGCTTTGGCATATGCTTCTAAGAATAATTTTTGCACACATATATATTTTCTATGGACGGGAAACATACTGAAACGTCAATTGTTAATCCACTGTTTTCAATTGCAAATACCATGTTTTTCGAGTATCTTGCCACGGGTATCCACATTAAATGAATTGCTAGTAGGTTAAATGAATCGTTCATGGGTTCATTGAATGGTTCACGGGTTCAATATATCAGTTGTCTCTTTGGTGGCTTGTAAGTTCACGAGGGCGCACAGTCTAACCCTTCATAGTCTATAATCAGTGTGATACCGAAAGGTCCTAAACCCTTTCGGATTTTATTAGATCTACCTCATCGACGGCGGATTTTGTTAGGGATAGCATGCTTAGAAAAAAACAAGGGTATTTCAGTATAGTTCCCGCTTGGGATTACATAGACCTAGCAAAATCTGTATACGATGATGCCCAGTCGACTGTATGTGATTGCAACCAATAGGATGCAATGTTTTGGCTCATGTCCGATAGAATAGATGGCGATTTCGAATCCAAAAACGGATCAAGAAGTTGTACCATATGGTGTCAGGTTGAATTCTTGATCTGATCCGAAATGTATTATATGTAATACTGTGCAAAAGATCCTAGAACGTCCGTAGTATTGGAATGTATTTCTATATTCCGTGCAATGCATCTAGATCGGTTTGAAAATGAAATGTACTTTGAATTCTTTGTAATGAAATGTAGTATTGGAATGTATATCTATATTCCGTGCAATGCAAAAATTGAAGGTATTTGGAAAAATGTGGTCTAAAATTTGGGTTTGTTTGAATGTCGATCCATCTTTTCCTAAACGTAAATCTCATTTTCAGTCTAGAAGGAAGTAAAAGCTCATTTTCAGTCGAGAAGCAAGTAAGATTGTATAGAGTGTTAAACATTACAAAAGACTAAAAGATAATTAGAAAAGAACAGAACACATAATGGGCGTAAAGATTGTATGGGAAAAATGTTTCATTCTCAATATTAAGCATAAGTGTAATATTTATAACAATACATAAGAGCAAAACCATAGGTAAATTCGATGGGTCACTAATTCTATTTAATGACTCAACTAACTAACTAATTAATGCACTATTGATAGTGGTTTCTTGAGATTAGAATTCTTAACACACCTCCTTAATCTCATATAGGACAACACTTTTAGCACTATCAATGCAAAAAATAGAACTCTATTGATGCTCATCACTGACAGCAGTGTCCTCATAGATCTCCCTCAAACTTTTTGTTTGCTTGTTTTGGGGTGGACTGTTTGTTGTTGTTTCTTTTGTGCTTCTATCAACTGTTTGTTTCTCATTCTCAGCAACTGTTGCAACTTCTATGCTGCTATCAACTATCTGTTGCTCAAAGAGACTATCACTCACATCACTCAACATGGCTACATTAACAGGTTTGATTTCACTCTCATCAACACACATAACTGGATTAAAAATATTTGTTGTGATTACATGATCATTGACTACCTCATAGACATAGTCATCTTGGCTCTCTTCCACTTCACTATGGGATTCCTAGTGATTTGTGTGATTTGCAAAGTCACTTTCTTCCATAACTCATTCTTCACTAAATACTTCTTTGAGTATATTCCATGCTCTTTTTGGAGTATCAACTACTACAATATAATGAAATAGTGAATAGTCTATATTGTCTTGTATGAGACATAAGACAACAACTTTCCTTCTTTCTTTTTTGAAATCAGTCAAAGCCTTAAACAAATCTAGATCTCTAGGATCTTATTCAACTATGAAATGCCACAAATCTTGTAATTTTAACAAATTACTTACTTTCACTGCCCATACACCATTATCATCTACATCAAATGTTTGTCATAATCCTTAGTGGTACCGTGCTTTACCAGTGGGAAAAAGGCGGTGTTGATAAGGGTACCGCAGTTACCGATAGGGATAGGGTGTGATAGCGCTCCAAGAGAGAGAAAAAAAATACACCAAGAGGAGTGTGTTTCGTCTTTGAGGCTTCGTCATCGTCTGAGTGTGCGTGTTCTTTTCACTGTGTGAAAAGGATACCCAGACAAGGATTAGGCCATATGCTCTGATACCATGTTAAAGATTACAAAAGACTAAAAGATAAGTAGAAAATGGAAGAACATATAATGGACATAAAGATTGCATAGGAAAAATAAACTGCCTTCTCAATATTAAGTAACAGTATTTATAAGACTACATAACAACAAAACCATAGGTAAATACCATGGGTCAGAGAATACCGTGGGTCACTAATTCTAAGTAATGTGACCAACTCAACTACTCAACTAACTAACTAATTAATGCACTATTGATAGTGGTCCTTTGAAATTACAATTATTAACACACACCCGTAATCTCAACTAGTGACAATACTTTGAGCAGTATCAATGCAAAAATATGTCTGTTGGTTTATGTCTCAGCTAGGATTACATTTCATTCAAAAACTTGAGCTTCAATTTCTTCCTTGAAGTGTACTTGGACTTCTTCTTCTTTGTCTTATGTATATTGATGCTAAGTAGTTTCTCTTTAGAGTCTTATTCAGCTTTTGGAACATAGTGCAAGTCTTCTTCCTATGTTTCAACATGATTTTTCTGGTAGTCATCTTTACTTGCACACTGAAAATTTTTGTCAGAAAAAATATGAATATATTTTAGCTCTTCTTGGAGAGAATTCACATCTTCGGGTTCCTCTTCAATGATAGATACTTCATCATTCTTAGAGAGAATTCACATCTTCGGGTTCCTCGTCAATGACATATACTTCATCATTCTCATTTACTTCTTCATTAGCTTGTACCCACTATGCATCCTTTAGTGTCTCTTCAAAAATTGTGGGTTGAGAAGAAAACAAAGCATATTGTAGATGTTCATCACTAACAGGGGTATTCTCACGGATCTCCCTCAAAATTTTGGTTTGCTAGTTTTGGGGTGGACTGTTTGTTGTTGTTTCTTTTGTGTTGCTATCAACTGTATGTTGCTCATTCTCTGTTGCAACTTCTATGCTGCTATCAACTATATGTTGCTCAAAAAGACTATCACTCACATCACTCAACATGGCTACATTAACAGGTTTTATTTCAATCTCATCAACAGACATAACTGGATCAACAATCTTTGTTGTGATTACATGATCACTGACTGCCTCATAGACACAGTCATCTTAACTGTCTTCCACTTCACTGTGGGATTCATGGTGATTTGCATGACTTGCAAAGTCACTTTCTTCTACAACTCGTTCTTCACTAAATACTTCTTTTTGTATATTCCATGCTCTTTTTGGAATATCAACTTCTGTAATATAATGAAATAGTGAATAGTCTATATTGTCATGTATGAGGTATAAGGAAACAACTTGTCTTCTTTCTTTTTGAAATTTAGTCAAAGTCTTAAATGAATCTAGATCTATAGGATCTTCTTCAGCTATGAAATGCCACAAATCTTGTAATTTTAACAAATTACTTACTTTGACTTCCCATACATCATAATCATCTCCATCAAATGTTTTCCATAAACCTTTTGGTGTTAAGATATTTTTTATCTCTTCAATTTCTTCTGGTAGTGCTTTAGATAACACCATCTTCAAGCTTCAATCTTCTATAAAATGTTGCAATGTTGTCCAATCTTTTGGCTCACTATCAACAATACTTGCTCTTCAACTTCTGAAATTTATTCTTGGTGTAGCCATCTTGATATGACTAACAAGAGATCTCCCTCTTTTTTTTTTAACTAGCACGACAACTTGTAGCCATCTTGATATGACTAACAAGAGATCTCCCTCTTTTTTTTTTTAACTAGCATGACAACTTGAATAGCTAGCATGGGGGCGTTAGAGGGGCGCGACGTCATGACCCCATTGCGACGACCACTTAAGAGCACTAAGTGCTCTCTTGGGATACGTTAGGGGGTGGGCGCATCCCTTGGGATGACACCTTGGTGTGGGACGCACCTTGGCACACCTCCGCGGAAGCCTAAGTGAATGGGCGTTTCTACGTTGGCTGGGCGCACTAGAGGCGGCAAGCAAACGGATGAGACGTAGCATCAGCAAGGTGGCGGGTGGTCACGAGAGTGGGGGCGCTTGGACAAACGAACGGATGAATCGTTGGACATGAGTGCCGAAGAAGGGTCTGCACGGCCCACCTTTGGTGTGGGCGCTCACCCCTTAGCGCGACACCTTAGAGCACTTCACCACATTACTTGGTTTACACTTCACCTTATCGCGTGGACTGATGGAGTAGCGTGGGTGGAAAGCAATGTGAGCGCAGGTCCACTTAAAGACGTTGACCTCATATAAATAAAGCTAAGGCATTGTGACAAAGGAATCAAACTAAAAAGAAAGAGTGGGAGCAGCAAGTCAAGGAAGACACAGATGACTGGTTGCCTAAGCTAGGGACAATCTCGTACACTTGTATCTCTTTGTATTTTTGGCTATAGTGGCTAGTGTGCTTGCACCCGGAGCTCTGCCTTGGGAAAGTGCATTGATGTAAACAGTTTTCTCTTTTATAAAATCTTTGGGCTCTGCTGGTTGGGCAACCCACACTTATTTCTTGGTGTCTTTTACTACTGCTACATCTTTTCTGCATTTTATTGGCTAAGTGTTGAATGCGCCGTAAGGCTAATGTGACAGAGTTAAATTGCTAAGAAGTTAAGTGTTATAAGATAAATGGATTCCACAGGTTAAGGCGTAGTGTGTCAAAGAGTCGTTGAGCTAGCCACGCCCTCAACAAAATTTCGGGCAGTGCCGCACACCACCTTGGGCAAATCAAGAGCGCTTGCGAAGTGTCGCTATGACAGGTGGTATCAGAGCTGTTTAGGTGGGACGCTCAAGATGACAGGACTGCCGATGTCGCAAAGAAAACGATGAAAGTGCTGCAAGATATGTAAGCTTCTTTTGGCCGAACCCATGAAGGAAGTGTCACCGCAACCATCGTCATTACACTGGTTGGCAGGCGCACTTCAGTTTGAAGGCTGGGGGAAACCGTAGGTTGCAGCGAAGGCAGAGGAAGCGTCGGCTTGGAAGAGTGAGCTTCCAAACCGCTTGCGAAAGATGGTGAGCGGGCGCACATGGGTGGAATGCGCGCCAGACTGCGGAAGCGCGGATGCTACGGAGCGCAAGCTTCGGTTTGGCGATAGGAATGTGCATTTGGATGCGCGTGCTGCAAAGACATGCGCTTCAGAAGTGCGCGTTGCGAACGTGTGGGCTGTGACAAGGAAACACTTGGCAGAAAAGCGTGATCGCTTGGAGGAGCGCACAGACAAAGAGCACTCAGTGCCTGGTAGGAGTGCGCGCACGACGGTGAAGCGTCTGGATGACCGTGGCATTGGTGCGCACGCTGTGGATGGGTGCACTACAAAGGAGCGCTGTGGAGAGCGCGCAGTAAAAAAAATAATAAGTGCGCTGCTGTTGGACAAGTTTGCACAGCGACGAACGAAGGCATGGTTTTGGGTGCCATAAAAGGTTGTCAAAACCCGAATGCGCTGAGTTTTGTGGAGACTGTGGTAAACAGGGATAATTTTAGGGGCGAAGTTTTGCCCAATGGGCTATTTTTCCATGTTTTTCTCCCAAAAAAGATTCTCCATTTTGCATTTTTTGAAGCCCTATTTCGCCCAATTTTGATGGGGCAAAATGTTCACCCTAAAAATTGCCAAATTATTATATAAACGATATAAAATCCTTGGAAATTAAAATATTTTTTGAAAAATATCGTCAATCATTTTATAGTTGGTGTTTTAAGAATTGGTAATATTCGCCAACATTTATACACTTTTAAATGAGTATGGTTCCTTAAAATCATCCTTGGTGGTAAATGACAGAAAAGTGAGGACTTTGGTAGATACGGGTGCCTCACACAACTTTGTGAAGCATGAAGTAGCAAATGCCATCGAGTTGAAGAAGACAAGCTGCGGTGTAAAAAGTAAAGGCGGTAAATTCTCAAGCAAAGGCCGCTACGAGCATAGCTTCAGGAGTGACTGTTCACATTGGTCGTTGGCTAGGAAAAGTTGATTTTACAGTAATGCTCCTTGATGATTTTGAAATGATTCTTGGGAAAGACTTCTTGCGGAGACAGGAAGTTGTCTTGATGCCATTTGCGAACAAGTTGGTCATCTTCAAGGGTAAGAGGCCAAGTGTGGTGAAAACTATTGACGGCAAGCCAGATGAACAAGGCAGATTTATATCAGCGATGAGGGTAAAGAAGAATGCTCAACGATCAGAAACACAGATGTATGTTGCAACGTTGTTGGAAGAGTCTGATCCAGGGAGTGTGGTGATGCCTATGCCTCCTGTCCTCTCTGACATGTTGGCTGCGCATGCGGATTTGATGCCTGAGAGTTTGCCGAAAGCGTTGCCTCCAAGGAGGAACGTGGACCATCGTATTGAGTTGGAGTCGGGCTCCAAACCTATGGCGAAGGTGCCTTACATATTATCAGGACCCGAGTTGGAGGATTTGAAGAAGCAGCTCACCAAACTCACAGATGCAGGGTTCATTAGACCGTCAAGGTCTCCATATGGTGCCCCGATGCTGTTTCAGGGAAAGAAGGACACAACTGAGTTGCGGATGTGCTTGGACTGCAGGATGTTGAACAAGAAAACGATCAAGAACCAGTATCCTCTTTCGTTGGTGGCTAATTGTTTTGATAAATTGGCCAAGGAACGAGTGTTTTCAAAGCTAGATTTGAGACATGGGTACTACCAAGTGCGGATTGCGGAAGGTGACGAGTACAAGAATACACGCTTGACAAGGTATGGGAGTTTTTAGTTTCTTGTTATGCCATTTGGGTTGTATAATGCCCCAGCCACCTTCTGCACGTTGATGAACGATGTGCTGCGGTCATTTTCGGACAAGTCGGTTGTGGTGTATCTAGATGACATAGTGGTCTACAGCAAGACATTGGAAGATCATAAGAAGCATTTGAAAGAGGTTTTCGATGTGCTGCGGGAGAACCAACTTTATTTGAAAGCTTCCAAGTGTTCGTTTGGGCAAGAAGAGATCCAATTCTTGGGCCATCGAATCGGCCATGGGGAGATTCAGATTGATGACAGCAAAGTTGATACAATACAAGATTGGGAAGAGTCGCGGACAGTACATGAAGTACAAAGTTTTCTGGGGTTGGCTAACTACTACCACAGGTTTGTTGAAGGATATTCAAATATTGCAGCCCCACTTACAGACTTATTGAAAAAGAGTAAAGTCTAGAAGTGGTCGGAAAGGTGCCAAGCTGCGTTTGACGAGCTAAAACACAGGCTTGCAACCGCACCAGTTTTACGGTTGTCTGACTTTGAAAAGGACTTTGAATTCCAAATGGATGCGTCGGACTTTGCTATCAGAGGTGTGCTAATGCAAGAGGGACATCCGGTTGCGTATGAGAGCCGCAAGCTCCGGGACCGTGAGAGGATATATCCGGTTCATGAGAAAGAGATGACGACTGTCGTACATTGCTTAAGGACGTGGCAGTGCTACTTGTTGGGAAAACCATTCGTTGTGAAAATGGACAACATAGCAACAAGTTAATTTTCCACGCAGCCTAAGCTCTCGCCAAAGCAAGCAAGGTGGAAATACTTTTTGGCAGAGTTTGATATGATTTTGGAGTATAGACTAGGCAAGTTGAATGTTGTTGTGGATGCATTGAGTAGGAAGGCTCAATTAGAAAAACTAACTGAGCAGTCACTTGAGCCGATGGTGCAAGTTGTTTCTGATTTGCGGTTGTGGATTAGGGAGACTTTGAGGGAGGACCCTATGGCCATTAGCATTTGGGTGCATATCAAGAGAGAAGAAATGACTCGGTTCAAAGAGAAAGATGGGATACTTTACTATGATGAGCGGTTGTATGTGCCAAAAGACTTCACAGCTTAGGAAGGAGTCGTTGAAGGAGTTTCATGATTCAGTTTTGGCAAGACACCCAGGGCAGCATAGAACACGTGCATTGGTTGAGACGAGTTTCTATTGGAAACATCTTCATCATGATGTTGAAGAATACATTTGTACTTGTCTTATTTGTCAGCAAGACAAGTCAAGCTTGCAGAAGAAAGCAGGCTTGCTGCATCCATTGTCAATTACGAAGAGACCTTGGTTTAGTGTCTCGATGGAATTCATCACACAGCTACCGAAAGCACAAGGGTTCAATGGGATCTTCATGGTGGTTGATCGGTTCTCCAAGTATGCTACCTTTGTGCCGATGAAGTTGCAATGCAAAGCTGCGGATGTGGCGAAGTTATTTTTCAGACATGTGGTTAAGTACTGGGACTTACCACTGAACATAGTGTCGGATCGGGATGCACAGTTCATAGGCAAGTTTTAGCGTGCATTGTTCAAGCTGCTTGGAACGCAGTTGCTCAGGAGTTCGGGCTTTCATCCAGAGACAGATGGACAGACGAAGAGAGTTAACACGATTCTAGAAAGATACTTGAGGCACTATGTACAGGCTGATCAGAACAATTGGCCGAAGTTGTTGGACACAGCTCAGTTCAGTTACAATATGCTCATAAGTTCTGCGACGGGTTATATAGTCCATTCGAGTTGGCGACGGGGCAAAAATCATTGAATCCGCAGGTTGTTGCAACAAGTGAGGTTAGGCCTAGTCCAGCTGCGGTAGAATTTATGTTGGCATGGAAAAACAAATTGAAAATGGCTAAGGCTCATTTGGAAGGCGCTGCTGAGAGAGCGAAAAAGTGGGCTAGCAGGAAAAGCAGACATGAAGAGTTTTGGGTAGGAGAAAAGGTACTTCTCAGACTTGGAAAAGAATAGCTCGTTTCTCCAAAGGGCTTGGAAAGCTCCTTGGTGCGGAAATATGATGGACCCTTTGAAATTCTGAAGAAGGTAGGCAAGGTGGCTTACAAACTCAGGCTTCCCGAACATCTTCAGGCGTATCACCCAGTTTTTCATGTGAGCCAGTTAAAACGGTGTAGAGTTGATGTGGATGAACTAGAAAGACATGTTCCTATTAGAGCTCCTGCAATGATTGTGGACAGACCAGATCGGGAGGTGGAGGCTAGCTTGGGACACAGGTTCAATTGGCGAGGCAAGGATTCAAGGTTGGAATACTTTGTCAAGTGGTAGGACTTGCCGGAGGAAGAAAACAGCTCGGAGTGGAAGAACGTGCTATGGAAGGTAGAAGAATTGGTCAAGGTGTTTCAGGAAGAGCATGGTCTACCTTCACGGTGGAATCCACGGAAGTCATGTCACCGAGACAACGACATGTCGGGTGGGGGAGCCTGTCACGGCCCCATCGCGACGACCACTTAAGAGCGCTAAGCGTGCTCCTGGGATGATTTATGGGGTCCATTCACTTAGGCGTCAGCGGAGATGTGCCAAGGTACGTCCCACAGCAAGGTGTCATCCCAAGGAGCGTTTATGCATAGGCTGGGTGCACAAGAGAGGGCAAGCAAAAGGACGAGATGTAGTGTCGGCAAGGTGGCAGGCGGTTGTGAGAGTGCGGGTGCTTGGACAAACAGACGGATGAAGCATTGGACGTGAGCGCCAGAGAAGGGTGTGCGCGACCCACCTTTGGTGTGGGAACTCACCCCTTAGCGTGACACCTTAGAGTGCTTCACCACATTACTTGGTTCACACTTCACCTTAGCGCGTGGACCGACGGAGTAGCGTGGGCGGCAAGCAATGTGAGCGCGGGGCCACTTAAGGACGCACACCTCATAGAAATAAAGCTAAGGCATTGTGACAAAGGCATCAAGCTAGAAACAAAGAGTGGGAACAGCAAGTCAAGGAAGGCGCAAATCACTGGTCGCCTAAGCTAGGGACAGTCTCGCGGACCTGTATCTCTTTGTATTTTTGGGTGTAGTGGCTAGTGTGCTTGCACCCGGAGCTCTGCCTTGGGAAACTCCATTGATGTAAACACTTTGCTCTTTTATAAAATATTTGGGCTTTTCCTGTTGGGCAACCCACACTTATTTCTTGGTGTCTTTTACTACTACTGCATCTTTTATGCATTTTATTGGCTAAGTGTTAAATGCACCGTAAGGCTAATGTGACATAGTTAAATTGCTAAGAAGTTAAGTGTTATAAGATAAACGTATTCCGTAGATTAAGGCGTAGTCTGTCGGAGAGTCGTTGGGCTGGACACACCCTCAACAAACTTTCGAGTAGTGCCACACACCACCTTTGGCAAGTCAAGAGCGCTTGCGAAGTGTGTCTGTGACACGCGGTACCAAAAAGTGGTGTAAGAGACCAAGGTTCACCGTGCTTTGGTTGAATGAACAGTGCGGTGGTAGAACACTTTGTCTGTATAGAAAGGGCAATGGCACCGCGCTTTACCAGTGGGAAAAAGATGGTGCTGATGAGGGTACCATAGTTCCCGATAGGGATAGGGTGTGGTTATGCTCCAAGAGAGAGAAAAAAAATAAGCTAAGAGGAGAGTGCTCCGTCTTTGAGGCTTCGTCACTGCCGGAGTGTGTGTGTGCTTTTCACTGTGTGAAAAGGCTTACCCATACAAGGATCAAGCATATGCTCTGATACCATGTTAAAGATTACAAAAGACTAAAAGGTAAGCAGAAAATGGAAGAACATAGAATGGGCATAAAGATTGCATGGGCAAAATGAATTTCCTTCTCAATATTAAGCATACTACATAACAACAAAACCATAGGTAAATACCATGGGTCACAGAATACCATGGATCACTAATTTTAGGTGATGTGACCAACTCAACTACTCAACTAACTAACTAATGCACTATTCATAGTGGTCCATTGAGAACTAAGTGATTAATACACTATTGATAATAATCCCGTGAGATTACAATTCTTAACATAGAAGGGCTAGGTTGTCATACAATACAAAGTATCAAAGAATTAATTCAATAGTTTCACACTGCAATCATTTCAACAATTAACCAAATGGTTTAACATTAAACTGAAACAATTAACCAATAATTGTTTTAGTTTAATGTTAAAATTCATTTAGTGTGGTAGAACCAATAATAGATTAGTGATCACCAATCAACCATGTATTGGCAGCGCCAGTGAATCAGGTAATACATGGTTTATAGTTTAATCACTTCTGATTGTTTTTGCGAAACTGAAGTTGAGTCCATAGATTTTCTTTCTAACTCCTTGCGATCATGATATCCTTCAACGCCAAATATAAGACA
>LPNX010405962.1:88712-121780 GCA_001517045.1 Pseudotsuga menziesii | reverse complement strand
TTTTATTTTTAAGACTTGATTAGTAATTCTTAATTATCAGCAATGGGCAATTGGTAGTTGAATGAATGGCGATGGAGCAATTCTGTTAAAGTAGTCACTGGAGTGAAAATTCTTTATGCACTACACCTAGGAAATAAGAAAAAGGCAATCAATCTCTTGAAATATCCTGGTTCTGTAGAGGCTTATGGAAGAAAATAAGCTAAGCATTGGTCAAAGTGGTAAAGAGGGCTATCTTGATGAGGCTTTAAATTTGCTCAATTTATTAGGATAAAATATCTGGACAAAACCTGGCCTTTCCATGTATAATAGTTCCTTGAATGGGTGCTCGCAATATGATAGCTTGATTCATCCTAACAAGTGTCTGAATGCGATGGAAAACAAGAACATTAACTAATAAATGTGTAGGTGTTAGTGAAATTGCAGCATCTCTAGAACGTCTTCATCAGGAAATTTAAAATACTTTGAAAGTGGTATTACAAAAATTCAATAAGCAATAAAGAAATGAATAAAAAAATTAATGGGTGGAATTCCATTCGTGAATGAATTCCATTAAGCCGAATTCCATGAATGAATTCCATTAGTTAGGGTATAGGTTAAGATTTGTTTTCTTAATATTAAGTTCTATGAAAAGAACTCATGGGTTGAAACCCTGAATCAAATAACAACATCTAGGCGTTCGAGAGTTTCTTTCTTAAGGAAATCAGAATACCTTGTTCAAGATTGAAAACCCTGTTTGTAAGGGTGACCAGCTTTTCCATTCACCTTACCTGGAGGCTGGAGCTGCTTGACCCTTCCGGAGACGACCGATGTTTTGACTTTGCTTCCAAATCTTGCAGACAATATTTCCTGAAGGAAGGTTAGCAGGCGAGTTATGTTATAAACAACATCTACTAAATGATAAGAAGTAAACTACATTAAAAACCCAATACCTGAAGGAAGTCGAGGAGCATCTCTTTGGTCGACGATGACCTTTTGCCAACCATCACCTTCTGCTATAAGATTTCCATCAAAACTCTCATGAAATGCTTAAACATAAGGCCAAGTTCTGGATAGTTACAAACTAATGAAGAGGAACGTCAAACTCTCGCATACATTGAGCATTTACACAGTGTTGCAGTGTTCTCAAAGGCATGAAACCCTCGGAAAGGAGAGCGGAGCACCCATATTAACTAAGCAAATGAAAGAAGTCCTGAGTAAGGCGGGTTTGGAATTGAATGCATGCGTCCCATTGCATTAACAGCACAGTGCTGTAACACATAAATAATTCCATTAAAAAATTTAAAGCGAATTAATAGAGTTTATATCTAATCACATAGAATGCATGTACTTGTGACACTAAGGTTGCGTATTCAAGAATGGGAAAAATATCCGGTGGTGGTTGTGATTGTTTATATAAAACATGCTACTCATTGTAATAGTATATTTATATAGTTGTGGTTGGATTATGTTTATAGAGATTAAATGATTAAAAAATAGTTATGGAATGGAATACATTATGGAATTTTTTTTATATTCTTTTTATTTTTCTAGTTCAACTGTGAGTTATCTAAGTACATGTTATCACGAGCTGCTATGAGTTATCCATGCATTGCTACCAGTTATCCATTCATCACCTAGCTACTAGTTAATTTTTATATTATTTTTTTTATAACTGTTTATTTTGAATTTTGACCCTTTCTCATAAAATCAATATGTATAATACACTTTGTTAGTCCACTCAAAATCTCAAATAAATAGTGCTATGAATGTAACTAGATGATTGAGAGATACTTATGAAATGGAAGACACTTTGGAAATATTTTCTTATTAGTCATATTCTTCTAGTTAAACCCGTTCAATTGTGAGTTATCCATGACTAGCTACATGTTATCACCGACATTATTCATGTTATCTATTTATCAACTATAAGTTATTTTTTATAAAAAATTTTAAAGCTACATGTTATCACCAACATTATTCATGTTATCCATTTATCAACTATAAGTTATTTTTTATATTCTTTTTCTTTTTATTTCACATTACCCTAGTTATATGTCATTAAGTGATCTAGCTATAGCTACGAGTTATTTTTTATGTTTTTTTAATATAATTATTTATTTTGAATTTTGAACCACTACCATAAAATCAATCTTCATTGTAATTCATCCCAAATATCAAATAAAAACTTCTATAGACTTAAAAATACATCAACTACATAAAATGAAACATTAATATTGTATATAAGAAACTTAAAAACTCAAAACAACAATGATATAAGAAAATATTAAACCCACTTTAGTTTTGTAAAACAAAATGATAAATTTGAAAAGTAAATTAAGTACATACCGAACCCTTTCAGCTTAACCAAATGGTCTTTTGCCGTACCACAAGCAAAGTTTATCTCATTCCTTATATCGTGTCCATTCAATGGCAACAACGATTTTGTTTATTTTCAAAACTTACTCCACCTAATAGGAATGTCAATAACATGTCAACCTAAATTTCACTATAATTTTACAAATCAAACAATTTTCTTTTAACTTTTTGGGGTCTAACACTCTCTTTCATTAAAGGTTTTACTTAAATATGTACTTATTAGTAATTACTTTTTACTATTTAGTGTTGTAGTTTGAAAATATCAATGAACTAAATATGGATCAAGGACAACCAGCCAGATGTATTCATATTTCCTTTTACACATAAACTCGAGAAATAGTAGCATAACCTGGAAGCTTCCTTTACAGCTAATCAAAACCCCATTGGTTTGACCTAGAGACCTTGGGTGGAAAGAGTATAATGGCCTAGGACATGAATTATCATTAGAAATGTGTTGAAGATTGTTTACAGGTTTACGAGTTGGATTTTGTTCATTGGGAAAAAGTCCTATTATCATATAATCTTTGGTGAGCAAACTTAAACCACTGACTACATCAAACTCATTAATTTTTGGTGGGATGTTAACTTAAACCACATACTACATCAATATGCTAGTATGGGAAGAATACTTGAGTCAGTGCGTCAATCTATGTAAGTTTGGCCGTTGTAGATTTTATTTGAGCAAACATGATATTACATATGCAACTGAAAATGGGTATGGGTGGAGTACAATTCAAAGTACCTTAAACAATCTGTGTAAGTTTGGTTGTTGTAGATTTTATTTGAGCACACATGATATTAAATTTGCAAATTAAAATGGGTATGGGTGGACTACAATTCAGAGTACGTTAAACATGTAGTTTAATTAGTGATGAATTTCAGTTTTCCAAATCTCTCTACATAGGGGGTTAAGCTTTACAAATTCTTGCGCATGGATAGAGTTTTATAGGGATTCTTCTTTCTCATGTTGTTTTATTAATTTCACATATATATATAAATATATATAAAAGATCATAAAAGTTATTTTAACTCTCATTTATGTAAGAAGGAAGTTAAAAATATTTTGACTACTTGCTTTTTGTCTAAATTTTATTTTCAGATTTTTTTAAAGTTTAAATATTTTTTTACACAAAGAGATTTAGCATTTTTAATAATGTCAAAACACCTACATTATAAGAGTTTGATAGTTATTATCTAGATTTCAAAAAATTCAATATACAAAATTAACATGAAAAGCAGCGTAAGGTTTGGACTCAGGTGTGAGGAACAATTATTATTGCCTAACTTATAGGGAAAATAGTAGTGAAAATAGTGAGAGACAATCATTACTACCAACAGTACCCTCTAAAGTAACTCACGGGGGCTTCATTTGTTTACCAATATCCTATCACGTTAGTTCATATTGTGGGTTTTAAAATTATAAAAAATCAAACCAATATATTGCAGGTATTGGGGGGATGAGGGGATTAAGGTGGAGGTGGGTAGGGTCATTTATAAGGATTGATGTATAAAAAGGGGTGGGGAGGAAGTTTTAAGTATTGGGTGGGGGTTTCAACAAAAAGAGTTTGGGTCAATATCTCTCGAAATTAAGGGTATTCTTTAATATCCCACGATCACATGTGCTATGTGAGAGGTTCACTAAATGAAGTCCCCGTGAAGTAACTAATCATTTTTCCTCAAATAATAAATAACATCACATAAATAAATTCACCACTTTCAATTATATCAAAACACCAAAATTATACATATTTAACTCTTATCTCAATTTCCAAAAACTCAATATACAAAACTAACATGACAAACATCGAAAAAAAACTCAAAATAAACTGACATGAAAAACATCGAAGCTTTAGACTAAGCTGTGAGGGATAATTATTACTGCCTAACTCTTAGACTGTAGTGTCCCCCCACTCACGAGGATCAAATCCCACTAGCTGCAGCTTCACAGGGTTTACCATGGAGGAAGTGAAGGAGACGCAGTACTTGCACACATCATTGTTTGAAACATTGAAGCTATATCCCTCTCTCCCTATAAACTACAAGGAAGTGATACAATATGAGGTGTTTCCTAATGGGGCACAATTGAAAAAGGGAACGAATCTCATCTTCCCAATCTATTCCATGGGAAGAACATAGAATATATGGGGAAAATACTGCATGGAATTCAAACCTAAGAGATGGCTACGAGAGGGTGTGTTTGTGCTAGAAGGTGGCTATAAATACCCATTGTTCAATGCAGGACCCAGAGTTTACTTGGGTAAGGATTTTGCTTATTTTCCTATGAAATGGGTGGCAGCGTCTCTTGTTTATTGGTATCGTTTGAAAATGGTGAAGGATGTGATGGTGGAGCTAAAGTTGGGAATAAATCTGTGTCTCAAGAATGGCTTTGTGGTGACCCTGCATCCACGATCAAAAATATCAAAGGAGCATTGAAAAGGAGTTTCCCTGTGTAGGAGGGCAGTGAGGCAGGTAGTCAATGGGGTTATTGTCTTGTCTGGTAACTTCTGGCCCATAGCCACAACCTGAGCCTACGCCTGAGCGGCCATTCCCAAGAATGCCCATACTGATTGGTCTGGACATGAACATGGCCAGTGGGGAGGAATCGGTACATGGCTAGTGGGGAGGAATCGGTCAATGGAGAAATTTCTCCATTAGCCTGTTGGGTGTGTAAGGTATTAAATATGTTGTAATAAGTTGAGT
This sequence comes from Pseudotsuga menziesii, assembly GCA_001517045.1. NCBI lineage: Eukaryota > Viridiplantae > Streptophyta > Pinopsida > Pinales > Pinaceae > Pseudotsuga > Pseudotsuga menziesii. Next base: position 116,725 of record LPNX010405962.1, on the reverse strand, counting down.
GGGAAATGAGAAGACACCAGTGAATTAAGATGTCTCCATTACTCTGCAGAGCCATAAAAGATGGCAAATTCCAACAAAGAGAACAAAGAATAAAAATAGTACATAAATGATATAAAACCTAGTTTTCCCTTTCAATTTTAGGATTGTGTTCATGTTCATGGATGAAACAAAAGAATGCGAATTGCGATGGGTGTACTGTGGAAGTACCGTGGAACCATGAATAGAAAGCGGTCTTTGATACTTGAAATCAGTGGAAAATACCTCGAATTTGATCAACTCCAGGATCCATACTCCGATGCCTTCTCCTTCCTATGTTGTTCTCGATAGAAGTCTTTGCTAGGCATTCAAGCACTGGGGATTCCTGATACATGGTGTTACGGTACACCAAATACCAAAAAACCCAAACCAAAATCCCCATTGTCTCACCAGCAGGAACTCTAGCAATACTAATATAATGTTGTATTTTTAGAATCAATATATATATAAACCCTTCCATTTCCAAAAGCAATATACATAAACAAAAACAAAAATGAGAAACAAAACATGGAATCCGCACCAGATGAGAATCCAACCTAGGAAAAATGTGGAACAAATTAGAAATTTCGACCCCGCGTAAATAAAAATGAAAGACCACAACAACATTCAATGGAATTCACTACCATTAACCCAATAACCGATGGGCCATGACAAATTGTAATTGACATTAATATTTGAATTAAAATTTAGGTGGATGGTCCCACCGTGCCACCTTTCTAGCCTCCCAAGTGGACAACACTATTTAGAGGCATGATGAATTTTTCATTAAAAATTAAACCATCATTTTCACGTTCTGCCAAAAATTTCAGCCGTTTAATAAAACGAGTTTGGCTGATTTTTACCCATATTTGACGGGGAAAATGTTCATAAACGGGAAAATTCCTATCAAATTCCAACTCTGGACCCACCCACTGTATAATATAGCATAATCATAACTTGATAATATTGCCTAGGTTCCTTCAGCTAATAATAACATCAGAACTAAAATGAAATTGATATGGCTTTAAAAAAAAATTAATCCATAATATAAACCTCGTTGACAGTAAAATGCCAATATATTAAAACAATGGCCAAAATTGTTGGGCAGCCCCTTACATGAATGAAAAATTATTAAGCAGGAAATGACCGGTGTTTTGAACCTTTATACATTAAAAGAACATATGTATAAAGGTGTGTAAAATATACCTACCCTGTGAGGTTTTCCCAGCCGCCTTTTTCCATTCCTTTCAATAATAGTAACGTTTATGGAATTCCTTCAAATGGGTCCATGGAAGTTCATGTGACATCTCTATTCTAATAACGCCTACGTTGTCCATTCCACCCACTGTACCACCCTTTCTATGTCTTTAAAGGTTGATATTGCAAGTTGTGTATACCACATAGGTGTTCATAGCGGCCAAGTAGAGATTAGACCAGCATTGATAAGGATGTTTCTCATTGGAGAGCACATCACACTTCATATTCAGGACAACAACACGAGAACAAACGAGAAAAAAGGTGCTTTTCTCTCTCATTTCACATTAGATAGAAAAGGGTAGATAAAGAATATTAAGAATTTTAATCTCAACTAACCACTATCAATAGTGCATTAATTGGTTAGTTAGTTGAGTAGTTGACTTGGTCATATTAGGTAGAATTAGTGGCCCATAGTATTTGATGACCCATGGTATTTACCTATGGTTTTTCTGTTATGTAGTCTTATAAATACTACAGCTTAATATTGAGAAGGTAAATCCATTGCTCACGCAATCAATATGTCCTTTGTGTTTAAAAAAAAAAAGGTCATGTTGATACATAAAAAGAAGAAGACTTGCACCCAATTCCTTGATGTGTTCAGGCTTCAAAGACAACTTCCTTGTGTGTGTGCTTTCCACTATGTGAAAAAACTTACCCAGACATACCTAGAAAAGGATTAGGGCGTAAGCTCTAATACCATGATAAAGAAAACAAGTGAAGAAGATTGAAGGCAGAAACACAATGGGAGAAGGTATTCAATCTGCCCATTTTGTTTATGTCTTGAATTTGATTCACTTGTTTTCTTTATGATGGTATAACAGCTTATGGCCTGATACTTGTCTAGGTAATCCTTTTCACATAGTGGAAAGCACACACACAAGGAGGTTGCCATTAAATCCTGAACACATCAAGAATCGGGTGTATTTTTTATTTATTTATTTTTATCTCTTGGGTAGGACTTTTCATGAAGTGGAAGTCACACACACTCATAGATCTAATATTATTGGAGGTTGTGATCTAGACAAGAAGATCAATTCTTGAAGATGGTGCTACCAAAAGCACTACTAGAATAAATTGAAGAGGTAAGAAATTTGTTAACACCGAAAGGGTTATTGAAAACATTTGGTGGAGATGATTATGATGTATGAGAAATCAAAGTAAGTAATTTGTTAAAATTACAAGATTTGTGGCATTTCATAGTTAAAGAAGATCCTAGAGATCCAGATTCATTTAAAGCTTTAATGAGTTCCAAAAAGAAAGAAGGCAAGTTGTTGCTTTATGTCTCATACAAGAAAGTATAGACTATTCATTATTTCATTATATTGTAGAAGTTGCAAATCCAATAAGAGCATGAAATATATTGAAAAAAGTATTTAGTGAAGAACCAGTTGTAGAAGAAAGTGACTTTGCAAGTCGTGCAAAGCACTAGGAATCCCATAGTGAAGTGGAAGACATTAAAAAAGACTTTGATTATGAGGCAGTGAATGATCATGTAATCCCAACAAAGGTTGTTGATCCAGTTGTTTTAGCTTATGACAATAAACATGTTAATGTAGTAGTACCCAGTGATATGAGTGATAGACTATCTGAGCAAGAGACAGTTGATAGCAGCATAGAAGTTGCAACAATTTCTGAGAATGAGCAACAAACACTTGATAGTGGCACAAATGAAACAACAACAAACATCCCACCCCAAAACCAGGAAACCAGATGTTTGAGGGAGATCTATGAGAAGACTCTTGTTAGTGATGAGCATCTACAGTATGGTCTGGTTTCTTCTCAGTCCACAATTTTTGAAGAAGCAATGAAGGATGCACAATGGGTACATGCAAGTGAAGAATTCAATGAGAATGATGAATTAGTTGTCATTGATGAGAAACACCAAGATGTGAATGCTCTCCAAGAAAAGATGAAATATATTCATATTTTTCTGACAAAATTTTTCAGCGTGCAGGTAAAGATGACAACAAGAAAAATCATGTTGAAACAGAATAAGAAGACTTGCACTACGTTCCAAAAGTTGAAAAATAATAAGACTTGCATTATGTTCCAAAAGTTGAAGAAGAAGAACTACTTAGCATCAAGATCCAGGAGACAAAGAAGAAGAAGCCCAAGTACACTTCAAGGAATAAAGTCAAGCTTAAGTTTTTTTAATAAAATGTAATCCTAGCTGAGACATAGACCAACATGCATCTTTTTGTATTGATAGTGCTCAAAGAATTGTTCTAGTTGAGCTTAAGGGGGTGTGTTAAGAATTGTAATCTCAAAGGACCACTATCAATAGTGCATTAATTAGTTAGTTAGCTGACTAGTTGACTTGGTCACATTCCGTGGAATTAGTGGCCCATAGTATTTGAGGACCCATGGTATTTACCTATGGTTTGGCTATTATGTAGTCTTATAAATAATGTTGATTAATATTTGATGATCCATGGTATTTACTTACTTTGAATGCCCATACATCATAATCATCTCCACCAAATTTTTACCATCACCCTTTTGGTGTTAACAAATTTCTTACCTCTTCAATTTCTGGAACATAGTGCAAGTCTTCTTCTTCTTCTTCTTATTCTATTTCAACATGGTTTTTCTTGCAACTAACTAAATAATTAATGCACTATTGATAGTGGTCCATTGAGATTACAATTCTTAACAAAGAAGAACTACGAATTGCAATTATGAAAGTATCAATTGAAGAAACACTACCAACTACTCAAATTTGTAAACATTCTTACAAGTTTTCTTAGAATTCAGATGATAGCATTTACCTTTACAAAATACTTTCTCACTTCGTATTTCGGAAGAACTATATGTAAATAGAAAGTCCTTTAAAATTTATAGTTAAGGAATTGATGCTATAGGTTTACCAAATATTCATCCACTCTATTCTCGATTTCGACAAACAATTAAAATTTATGAAGCTTATACAAGATTTCTTTGTCCCTTTTAATATCCTAATGGACTCTATTCCTTGTCTATGTACACTTTCAAATGAATATAGGCTTCCTCTATTATATTCAACTTTGTATGCCTTATATGTTGAAGAATGTAATCTCAACGATTAGTTAGTTAGTTGAGTAACCCATAGTATTTTTCGACCTATGTTTTTCACCCATAGTATTGTTATGATGTAGTCTTATATATGTTGTTGAACAAGAATGAGAATGGAATCCATATGCCCATAATGTTTCTGTCATCTTTCTTCTTTTCTTGTTTTCTTTAACATGGTATCAGAGCTTACGACCTGATCCTTGTCTGGGTATGTCTGAGTAATCCTTTTCACAAAGTGGAAAGCATGCACACTCGGAAGTAGCTGGTGTAACCCTGACCCAAATCCATCAAACCTGTAAATGTTGATTTGCACGGGTGACTGACTATTTGAAGGAGGAAAAAACGTTGTTGTAAGTCGGCCCCTTAGATTTCTTACAGTTTGAAATTTTTTTGTTACATCGCGTCTTTGAATCATTCTAAGCAATCGCTGGTGCTTAAATATTGTTGATACAAGACCATAAGACAAGATCTGGTTTTTTTTTTTTTTGCATTGATGTAGCGAAGCCATTCTTGTCTTTGAATCATTCTGAGAAATCGTTGGTGCTTAAATATTGTTGATACAAGACCATAAGACAAGATCTATTTTTTTTCTTGCATTGAAGTAGCAAAGCCATCTGTGGAGATATTTGTGTGAAGGGATGCCAAAACAAAATCTGAAAATGAGGCTCTCTATCAGCAGCTCTCCTCTACACCACACAATGTCCAAAGAGTTCCCAATATCGGTAGTCTATTTCTCTCTTAGATAATGACGATGGTAGCTACAATAACCAAAGAAATGATGGATCCTTTAATTATCATGTGATTCGCATTTGAAGAGCCACCACATTCTTTCCCTTCAAGAAGTGCATTACCAAAAAGGGTTGTCGCACATTTCACATAGTGAAAGTGCGATGCCACTGCCCATTTTGTAGAGGCAGCGTGTGGTACCACCGTGTTGCAGCTGCAACTTTCCTCCCCAAATTTCTTAAATTCGGGACCCCTCCTCATGATTTTGGTTTGATCGTTGAATCTTTGGAGTATTGTTCTGTGTTTTATTTTTTAATAACTACAAAGCTTAATTCTTGACCAAGGTTCAGATTCTGATTGCGATGAAGTTTATGGTGAGCCGTAACTTTTATTTTTTGTTTTGCGTATCAAACCAGTTAACTCTGCTGTGGTTGCCATTACGGAGGTATGACAGTTCTCCGTCCTTTGTTAAATGGTCATAGCTGACTGAAGCATTTAGTTTTTCCCAAGTTTTTCCATTGGTCGGAAGTCTTAACCTTTCTCCCATCCGCCGTTGCGGCTTCTGAAGTTGTTATTGCCATTCGAAGTCAAATCGTGCCGACGTCCGATTCATTTTGTCTTTAATCGCTTGTCCAGAGCCTTTACCTTTCCGTCGTTGCAGATGAGAAGAGCTAGACAACGTCCGAAGTCTAAATCCCCCCGACAGCCGATTCGTATTAACCTTCAACTGCTCTCCCGTAGCCCTGACTCGTCCGTCGTTGCGGCTGGGAGAGCCCTTTAACTTCCGATTCTAATGTCTGCCGACGTCCGACTAAGCCTCCTCCTGCCCTCATCACTTGTCTTTAGCCTTTGTCTCGTCCACCATTTCGGTTGAAACAATTGTTTAGCCTCCGATGTACTATCTCGTCGACGTCCGATTAATAGTCTTCCAGCCTGCTAGTTGGCCCACATTTCCGATGTTAGGGATATCCCCAATCTTCTTCATGGTTCAGCCGTTTCAAGGCTATAACGTGCTGTTCTGTTTTGTAACGTAAATCTGATAAATGATGCATCTCTGTTTTTGTGCAGGTGGATCTAAGGGATTGGTGGAACTACGATGGCGCGAAGGTATAGCTGAGCCTTTTGGCGTAGATCAAACCGAGGCTAGAAGGACAAGCGAAAGAAAGGACAATGTGAATGGGAACGGAGAAATGAAACTTGAAGATTTGTCAGTTACTCAATAGTTCGTAAAGAATTCGAAGCATTGGGAAGCTGAGAGGGGGATAGAGGAGGCATCCCAAAGGTCGCAAATTGTAGTTTAAATATTAAAAAGTAGGAATGAGAAAAGGGCTTTTTCCCTCGAAAATTTTGTGAATGTTTTCTTGTAAGAGGAAGTACTTCGTTTTGCAAAGGAAACTGCAGTTTTGCCTGTTGGAGAAAGTGAGAAGTGGAAATGTATCAATACAACTCAATGAATAATGTTGAAGAGGAACTATTTCGTTTTCAGCTGGGTTTCATTCACTGTAAGAGTGTTTAATTTCCTGGACCTATGTTCTTATTGGATGCTTTTCGGTATCTTTGGGATATTTTCCACTGTGAGTAATAAAGGTTGTTTCATAAAATAATCGGCTATCTGGTTATTTAAATATATGTGAGTGTTCATGTGTCTTGAAAGAAGTATCAGCTATCTGTGATTCTTCATTATGTATGCACCAAAATGTATTACTCACTAATAGATGCTAATTCTGCTCCCTAGGGATAGTTTAGACAGTTAGTTTGCTTTTTGTTGTACGTGATTTGGATGCCTATGAGCCATAAGATGAGAGGTTTATCACCTGCGCATCACATTGTGACTACTCTTGGCATCTTTATCACCCTGCATTTAGTTAGGCACTTGCATTTCATATCTTAAGTCAAAACACAAAAAATCGGTAGACCGGGCCGCAACCGGTAAAGCCTTTGTTTTGTCACTTGACCTACGGTAGCCGAACCGCAAACCGGACGGATTCCCTACACCAAACAATCAACGAGCTAGTTGGGAACGTTGATTAGGAGAATCCCTTACTGTTGCCGCCTACGATTTTCAGGCCTCAACAGAATTGGCGCTAGAAGGAGGGCCGCCAGTGCATGGCTAGCCGAGGAAACCCGTTTTCCTGAAATTATTCCGCTGGTTACAGTTATGAAAGTAGTAGACCGCGCAATCCAATTCCGGAAGAAGAAAACAGAGAACATCTATATGCTGTTGGTAACGAAGTAGTTAACAACCTAAGAAGACACACCCGGGCATACTTAAAGAAGCTTGGAGGGTTGCCAATTATCCCTGACTTACCTAGAAGAGAATACAAGAAGAAAGACCGTCCTATAACAGAAGACTCAGTGCTGGTTGGAGACTGGGAAGAACTTGTGGAAACTGCCTTGCAAGAAGTTGAGCTACCTTTGAATCAAGAAGGCCCAGAAACCCCTTGCATTTCTCCTGTTCACACCCCTGTTGGTTCACCTCCTCACTCTCCACCTCAACTCATGGCCGATGTTAACGCCAACCAACCTCCTCCCAATCCACCAAATCCACCACCTGCATGGAAAGCCAGGTCACCCCTAAACCTGACTCCTCCTTTGCATGACCTACCTCATGCCTTTGAAAATTTATTGCCTAAGTTCGATCCGAATGAGAATATGTTAGTGGATGATCATTTGCAGAGCTTTTACTTGGCAATAGAAGGATTGAGAGTTGGGGAACATGAAGATGTAGTGTGTAGAATTTTCCCGCATACCCTCAAAGGGACTGCTGCATCTTGGTACTTTGGGTTGCCTGCTAATTCTATCCCAGATTGGGATACTTTCGAGAGAATTTTCAGAAGTAAGTATGTAGTTCAAAAGACTCACGCAGCCCTTATGAAAGGACTATGTGCACTGAAGAAAGAGAAAAAGGAAAAGGTGCACAGTTTCACACAAAGGTTCGCAGCATATCTTAAGAACTTTTCTGAAACAGATAAGCCTTCAGACAAAGTACTGATTGAGTACTATACTTCAACTTTGGGTCCTGATTTGGCCATGTTTGCAAAAGGTAGGGCCAATCCTACTCTGACAGAAACCTATGAAGAAGTAGAAGTGGTGGAGGCTGAAAGGGAGAGTATTGAAGATTACCTCGAACAATCAGGAGAGAGAAAGAAAACTTTATTGTTCACTAGGCCTAAAGAGGAGAAAGCACCAGATTATGAAAGTATGGCCAAAATGATGCAAAAGCTGTCTAATAAGATCATAGACTTAGAGAAAGAGAAGGAAACACAGAAGTTCTACAGGCCTTATTATAAGAAAAGGGAGGAAAACAATCAGTCCCAACCTCCTCCTCACCATACTATGTCTATGAATCTGACTGAGATAGGGATGGAAAATTTCTGCACCTTTCACTAGCAGCCTCACTCCAAAAAGAATTGTCCGCAATGGATAAATTCAATGACACTAGTCATGAATCAAATGTTGGATTCAAGATTAACAGAGGAAGGTGATGAAGAAAGAAAAGAGAATTCTGCTGCTACTACTACTAAAGAGCAGGACGAGGAAACCATGGCTATATGGAATTCTGTTGTTTTATTCGATGCTAAAGAGGAAAGGAGTCGAGGATACAAGGAAGTTGTGGATGCCAACGTAACAACAAGAACTCAAGGGACAGTTAAAGATGATAGTATAATGCTCCCAAAGATCAGGAGGTTGCAGAGAAACGTTAAGAAGAAATTCCAACATAAACCTATGGCTGATATAATTCCTGAATTTACGATCACTAGCCAAGATCCTGAGCAGAACAGAACACCGCCCAAGCCAAACGAAGAAAAGGTGAATGCTGATAACTATAACTCTACTGAACAGCAGATGAATTATGACATTGTGGAAGATTTAAAAAATATAAAAGCAAACATCCCACTATTCAAAATGTGCAAAGTACCTCAACAGAAAGAAATATTATTGAGAGCACTTGAAGATTCGGAAGAGAAGCCGCCTACGGACAATAAACCTCAAGGTGAAGAGGAAATTGGAGAAACCAGCATTGGAGGTGAGTCTAAATGTAAACATCCACCTTTTCTCCTAACATTTGAAATTTTTAATCATAACGTGCACAATTGTTTGGTAGACTCAGGGGCGTCAATAAATGTCATGCCCATATCAGTATGTAAGAAAATAAATGGGGCAGCCTAAGCTAACCACATGGAGGGTAGTTCAATTGGATAGGACAGACGTTAAGGTAATTGGTCAAATGGAAGACATCCTAATCCGTCTGGCATCCAATGACAAAGTATGCCAGGTCATTAATATCATGGTGGCTGACATACCAGACGCTTACGGTCTGGTCCTGAGCAGAGATTGGTCAGCTAAATTAAATGGATATTTTTCCTCAGATTGGTCACATCTTTGGTTGCCATACAAGGGGAGTCCAAACCAGATTAAAATTTTAAGAGAGCCTCACATGAAGTACAATGTTACTCAGTTGAATGAGAAGAATGTATCAGTTGATTCTGTGTTGGGAAAATATTTTCTCGAATTCAAACCAGGAAATTATCAAACGGAAGAGGCCAGCGACACACCTGACACCCAGCCTGATCTCCTTCGATTTTCTTAGGCTGATGAGATTGATTGTAAAATAGTAGACTTAGCAGTAGGAATAGATTTACCTTCAGTAGTTAGTGATTTTTGGACTTTATTTTTTGATGGCTCAAAGACATTAGAAGGGTCAGGGGTTGGCTGTGTCCTTATTGATCCACAAAAGAATAAACATTTCCTGTCATGTAGATTAGAGTTTGAATGTACTAACAATACAGCCGAATTTGAAGCACTGGTACAGGGACTCAAGAAAGCGATTGAGTTGAAGGTAAGTAATTTAAAAGTTTTTGGAGACTCAGAAATAGTTGTAAAGCAAATAAGAAATCAAATACATTGTGTTTCCCCCCACTTGAAAGCTTACCAAAACGAGGTATGGGATTTGCTTAAATGTTTTCATGCATTCAATATTATTTCAATCCCAAGAATGAAAAATGCGGCCGCTGATCTTTTGGACACATCAGCCGCCAGGCTGGTACCCACTAATAACAGGTGTTCTGTTGAATTACTTTTCAGGCCTTCAGTACCTGACATGATCACCAACCTGCGAGTATTTGACAATGATCAGCAAATAATCGAGTGTTTGACAAATGATGAGATCTTTAAAGGAGCCATTATAGACGATGAGGAACATCAGGCTGAGATGAAATATGATAATTTCATTCCTAAAGGGGTCAGAACGTTAGAGAAGATGTTTGATTTGAATGAAAATTTTAGAAGACCCGCTAACGTGAAGACGCACAGCTCAACTCTACAGTTCGAGCTGATAAATTTGGGGACTGAGAACAATCCTAAGTTCGTGAATCTCGGCAAATGCTGTTCACCAGCAGAAAGAGAAAAATTTGTCGACCTATTTAAACAATATAAAAACATTTTTGCATGGACATACGAAGACTTGAAAACCTACTACACCAACATCATCAAGCATATCGTCCCTATTAAAGCAGGCGTCAAGCCATATCAGCAGTCGTTGAGGAAGATGCACCCGAAGTTGGAACCACTAATCCAGAGCGAAGTGAAGAAATTGTTGGACGCTATAATTATTTTTAAAGTCAGGCACTCTGAGTGGGTGTCAAATTTAGTGCCAGTTAGAAAAAAGTCGGGAGAAATCAGACTGTACGTGGACTTCAGAAACTTAAACCGCGCCTCAGATAAAGACAACTATCCAGTGCCTCCCATGGAGTAGTTGCTATAGATGGTTTCCGGTTCTGAATTGTTTTCATTGTTAGACGGGTTCTCTGGTTACAACCAAGTGTTAGTAGCCGAGGAAGATAGATTGAAGACAACGTTCAGAACTAAATGGGGGACTTTTTCCTATAGAAGGATGCCCTTTGGACTGATTAACACTGGAGCGACATTTCAGAGAGCTATGGACATAGCTTTCCGCGAACTGATTGGATGAAGTGTTGTGGTATACCTTGATGACATCACAATATTTTTGAAGAAAAGAGGGGAGCACGCATTCCACCTGAAGCAAATTTTCGAACGCTGCCGGAAATATGGCATTTCCCTCAATCCTAAGAAGTGCGTTTTTGCGGTCATAGAAGGCAAGTTACTGGGGCATATAGTTTCAAAGAGAGGTATATCTATAGACCCAGAAAGAATTAAGGCCATTGAACAAATCCCTATGCCCCATAATAAAAAGGGAATGCAATCTTTCATGGGAACAATAAATTTCGTACGAAGGTTTGTGCTTGATTTTGCCCAGACTGTTAAGCCACTGCAGCAGATGGTCAAGCAAAATGCACAGTTTAAGTGGACCGAAACCAAACAGAATGCTTTCAGCAAAATCAAGACTGATGTTGCACATGCTCCCTCCCTGAAAAGTCCAGATTTTGGTAAAGACTTTATTATGTACACATTTGCATCTGATGATTCATTGGCAGCCGTGCTTACACAAAAAGAGGACGGGGGTGATGAATTCCCAATCTCTTTCATGAGCACTGGGATTCAAGGGGCTGAATTAAACTACCCAGCCATTGATAAGCAAGCTTACGCAGTATTTAAGGTAGTAAAGCAATTCAGGCCTTATATATTAAAAAATCGAACCAAGGTAATAGTCCCTTACCCAGCTGTAAGATCCCTTCTCATTCAGAAAGAATTAGGAGAAAGAAGGGGAAACTGGGTAATAGCTCTTCAAGAATACGACCTTGAATTCAAGCCAGCCTCTATAGTGAAAGGTCAAGGATTATGCAAATTGATGACTGGAAGCAGAAACAACGAAGAACAAGCATGGGAAGATGAAGCCGAATTGCATGTAATGGATGTATGTCCTTTGTTCACGGCTTCTGAGTCCTGGTATAGAGACCTTGTGCATTACTTGTAGTCAGGGCTGTTGCCAGAACATTGGAGTTCAAAACAAAGGAGAGCTCTGCGTTTGAAATCAGCTTCCTACCAAATCTTAGAAGGCGTATTATTCAGAAAGAACTACAACGGAGTCCTCCTGAGATGCTTGGAGAAAGAGGATGCTGAGAAAGTAATGTCTGAATTACACAATGGTCCGGCTGGGGGACATTATTCAGGTGACACTACCGCCCACAAAATCCTTAGAGCTGGTTACTATTGGCCTACACTCTTTAAAGATGCACATGCACATGTCAAAAGATGCGATATTTGTCAACGATGTGGTGGAAGACAGCCTAAAGCAGCAGCACCTCTAAAGCCTGTGATGGTCATGGAACCATTTGAACAATGGGGGCTGGACATTATTGGAGAAATAAAACCAAATTCTTCCCTGCTGCACAAGTACATTCTTACTGCGACTGACTATTTCACTCGTTGGGTCGAAGCTATCCCACTGCGCAAGATAAACGAAGACGAAGTAATTAGCTTTCTACAAGATCATATCATGACCAGGTTTGGAGTTCCAATTTCGTTAGTTTTTGATAATGCTAAATACTTTTCATCAATTAAATTGACTGCATTTGCTCATGATAAAGGGATAAAATTACATTATTCTGCCAACTACTATCCGCAAGGGAATGGCCTGGTTGAATCCTCTAATAAAAACTTCATTAGAATTCTGAAGAAGACTGTAATCGAAAACTAGAGAAGTTGGCACTCAGCCTTACCCAACGCCCTATGGGCTGACAGACTCACCCCCAAGTCTGCAATAGGAGTGTCACCCTATACCCTTGTGTACGGTAAGGAAGTCATCCTGCCTCCCAATATCATGCTACCATCTTCTATTTTAGCTCAAGAGTCTAGTGGGTCGGAGAGTGAAGTTTTACAAATGAGAATATATAATCTCCTAAAGGAAGAGGAGGCCAGATCCAAGGCCAAAGAACGTTTTAAGCAACAACAGGAGGTAGTAAAAAGGTGGTTTGATAAACATAAAGCTGGGAAAAAGGACTTGGAAGTGGGAGACCTAGTTCTCAAATGGGATCATTCCCATGACGAGAGGGGAAAGCATACTAAGTTCCAGCAGTTGTGGGTAGGCCCGTTTCAAATCTCAGCAAAACTTGGCCCTGCTACTTATAAGCTGCAAGATTTACACGGATGGGAGGAGAACTTGACAGTTAATGGCTTGGTTCTCAAGCCTTACTTTTCTTGAGTTTCTTTGAGTTTTCTGTCTTGTACATAAATAAGCTATTTGGTTGTTTTCGAGTCATTCTTTCATGTGGTTGTTTTCAAGTCAGGCTTTCATTTGTTTTAAATTTGAGTTGTTGATTTTCAATAAAAGAAGCGAACTAGCATTTGTTTGGGGGGATATTAAGATATTTTTGGGAATAGCAAATATGTTGAGTGTCAGCTTGTGTGTTGCTAATGATTTCTTCCAGCCTAACAGTTTTCTCGAATAAAATTCTGTGTTCCTTGAAGTCATGCTTAACCCCTGTGAAATAAACCGGATTCAAGAAGTCTGGAGTACTATGTTGGGGCTCCACCCACATCACACTTAAAATGTTATAAGGAAACAACAGCAAAGGACCCATGGAAAGAGGCAAGGTGAACAGTGTATTAAATATAAATGATCCCATGCCAAGAAACAAAGGCCTAAACACAAATAAAGAGTCAGAACTTCTATAAAGGCATCATAAATCAAAGCGGGTGCTGAATCATAAGTACTAAATTGCCAAAAGATCCTCTCCGTCTGTGGGCTGAAACTTGAAGTACACCACTCACACAAAAGGACACTATGGGATAGAGGATCCTGAATTAAAATTTAGTAAGAAAGGTGTACAGAAGAACTCAGTTGAGAGGGACAAAAGTCCAAAAGCACAAAAGTGTTAAATGGCATGGGAACGAGGAACAAATGGATATTGTTGTTTACTATCTGCTACAATCCTGTGGTGTTCACACTGTTAGCTACCTGAAGATAGAGGTAATAATGAAACTCATACTCTGGCCTCAACAGAGTTATCTGGACTTGAAGGTCTCAGTTTCCGCTTTCCCCAAATTGAACTAGCATCAATGATTAAGGTACACACTTCGGTCATCTGAGAAATCCGGATAGCTGAAAGAATTCATTTGATGCATTTTGGTTAAACAATCTGTCACTCAAAGTATAATCACCCAGAGATCTAGGTTCACCAAGTAATTGCCAGTTGTTGCAGCCGCAACTTTCCTCCCCAAATTTCTTAAATTCGGGACCCCTCCTCATGATTTTCGTTTGATCGTTGAATCTTTGGAGTATTGTTCTGTGTTTTATTTTTTAATAACTACAAAGCTTAATTCTTGACCAAGGTTCGGATTCTGATTGCGATGAAGTTTATGGTGAGCCGTAACTTTTATTTTTTGTTTTGCGTATCAAACCAGTTAACGCTGCTGTGGTCGCCGTTACGGAGGTATGACAGTTCGCCGTCCTTTGTTAAATGGTCATAGATGACTGAAGCATTTAGTTTTTCCCAAGTTTTTCCATTGGTCAGAAGTCTTAACCTTTCTCCCATCTGCCATTGCGGCTTCTGAAGTTGTTATTGCCATCCGAAGTCAAATCGTGCCGACGTCCGATTCGTTTTGTCTTTAATCGCTTGTCTAGAGCCTTTACCTTTCCGCCGTTGCGGCTGAGAAGAGCTAGACAGCATTCGAAGTCTAAATCCCCCCGACGGCTGATTCATATTAACCTTCAACCACTCGCCCGTATCCCTGACTCATCCGTCGTTGCGGCTCAGAGAGCCCTTTAACTTCCGATTCTAATGTCTGCCGACATCCGACTAAGCCTCCTCCTGCCCTCATCGCTTGTCTTTAGCCTTTGTCTCGTCCACCATTTCGGATGAAACAACTGTTTAGCCTCCGATGTACTATCTCGCTGACGTTCGATTAATAGTCTTCCAGCCTGCTAGTTGGCCCACCTTTCCGATGTTAGGGATATCCCCAGTCTTCTTCATGGTTCAGCAGTTTCGAGGGTATAACGTGTTGTTCTATTTTGTAACGTAAATCCGATAAATGATGCATCTCTGTTTTTGTGCAGGTGGATCTAAGGGATTGGTGGAACTACGATGGCGTGAAGGTATAGCTGAGTGTTTCGGCATAGATCGAACCGAGGCTAGAAGGACAAGCGAAAGAAAGGACAACGTGAATGGGAACGGAGAAATGAAACCTGAAGATCTGTCAGTTACTCAATAGTTCGTAAAGAATTCGAAGCATTGGGAAGCTGAGAGGGGGACAGAGGAGGCATCCCAAAGGTCGCAAATTGTAGTTTAAATATTAAAAAGTACGAATGAGAAAACGAATTTTTCCCTGGAAAATTTTGTGAATGTTTGCTTGTAAGAGGAAGTACTTCGTTTTGCAAAAGGAAACTGCAGTTTTTCCTATTGGAGAAAGTGAGAAGTGGAAATGTATCAATACAACTCAATGAATAATGTTGAAGAGGAACTATTTCGTTTTCAGCTGGGTTTCATTCACTGTAAGAGTGTTTAATTTCCTAGACCTATGTTCTTATTGGATGCTTTTCGGTATCTTTGGGATATTTTCCACTGTGAGTAATAAAGGTTGTTTCATAAAATAATCGGCTATCTGGTTATTTAAATATCTGTGAGTGTTCATGTGTCTTGAAAGAAGTATCAGCTATCTGTGATTCTTCATTATGTATGCGCCAAAATGTATTACTCACTAATAGATGCTAATTCTGCTCCCTAGGGATAGTTTAGACAGTCAGTTTGCTTTTTGTTGTACGCGATTTGGATGCCTATGAGCCATAAGACGAGAGGTAAGAACCTGCGCATCACATTGTGACTACTCCTGGCATCTTTATCACCCTACATTTAGTTAGGCACTTGCATTTCATATATTAAGTCAAAACACAAAAACTCGGTAGACCGGGCCGCAACTGGTAAAGCCTTTGTTTTGTCACTTGACCTACGGTAGCCAGACCGCAAACCGGACGGATTCCCTACACCAAACAATCAACGGGCTAGTTGGGAACGTTGATTGGGGAGAATCCCTTACTGTTTCCGCCTGTGATTTTCTAGGACTCAACACACTGCTCTGCTCAAATTGGGAAAACACGGTGAACTACCGGGACTTACAACAAATCTTGGTACCCTGCCCCCCCACCGCCCTTTTCTAGTGCACAAGAAGTGATGCTCATTTTTTGTCAAATTAAAAAAAATGGGGGGGGTTGGTTCTTAGTCATATCAACATAGCTAGTACCAGCACATTGAAGCCGATCTCTGGACCCGTTCTGACCATGGACAACTATGAGTTTTGGTCTATCAAGATGAAGACGTTTCTCCATCTGAACAAATGTTGGTATATGGTTGAGTTCAAAGAACCATATAAAAATTGTCTGGCCGCAATGAATAATTCCCAAAAGAGTGTTGTAGAAGCTCGTCAAGATTGAGATCTCATAGCCACTTGGTTGATCCAGAGTTTCATCGAGGAGTCCATTTTCCCACG
Source organism: Pseudotsuga menziesii (assembly GCA_001517045.1). NCBI lineage: Eukaryota > Viridiplantae > Streptophyta > Pinopsida > Pinales > Pinaceae > Pseudotsuga > Pseudotsuga menziesii. The sequence continues at coordinate 100,273 of LPNX010405962.1, read as the reverse complement.
GATCTTAGGAGCTACCAGCACATATCAAGCATGGAATCCGCTTGCATCTTCCTACAACAGAACATATCAAGTAAAAATGGTAAGATTGCAAACCCTACGACTTTAATTTGAAAGTTTGAAGATGAAAGTGTCACAAATTGCAGATCGGTTTATGACTAGGGTTTCGGGCATTGTGACCCAATTTCAAACCTATGGTGAACCTACAGAACATAAGATAGTTGTTCATAAGATTCTTAGGTGTCTCACCGAGAAGTTTTCTATGGTAGTGAATACCATAGAAGAAGCAAAAAATATGTTTCAGTTCACCCTAAAATTCTTGAGTGGATCTCTTCTATCTCATGAAGCTCGACTCAATCAAGAGGAAGAGTCATTGACCAATACTTTCAACACCCAATATTCCCTCAACCGAGGTCGAGGTAGATTAGGATGAGGTAGAGGAAGGAGAGGTTGTGGGTCTCCCGCTACAGAGAATAGAACCAGTCATAATCATGAACACTCATATCATTCAAAACACTCTCACAACTCTAAAGGCCAGAGGGGGGGAGGCAAGAGATGGACCAATAAGTCCAATATTTAGTGTAACTACTGCAAGAAGTATGGAAACTATGAACGAGAATGAAAAAAGAAGCAAGTTGACCAAAACAGTAACCAGAACAATAGCAGAGCCAATGTCTCTAAAGAAGAAGAAGGCTCATCAGAGGTGATGTTTTTGTCTTATCAAGCAACTGAAGAACATTGTAACTCAGATCTATGGCTACTAGATAGCGGTTGCAACAATCACATGATAGGTAACAAGTCACTATTCTCTAGTTTGGATTCTTCTTTTATCACGAATATCAAGCTAGGAGATGACTTTCTAGTTCCAACAAAAGGAAAAGATATTATCCTTGTTCTTACAAAGAAAAATGAAAATAAATTTATTCATGAGGTGTTATATGTACCACATTTGAATGTAAATCTGATCAATATAGGTCAATTACTTCAAAACTAGTATGATATTCAGTTTTATGATACATATTGTGCTATTTATGATAAACCCCCTAATAAGAGACTCATATCCAAAGTTGAAATTACCAAGAATAGAATATTTCCTCTTAGTCTCATGTGTGCCAACCTTCGAAAGTCTGTAGGCCATACAGTTTCAAGTCTAGATGAATCTTGGTTATGGCACTGTATATTCGGTCATATTCCCTTCAAAAGTCTCAATCTCCTGCACAAACAGTCAATGGTCAAAGGGTTACCAGTTATTCATGAACAATCCAACACCTCTGAGGATTATATCATTGGTAAAAATCAAAGGGACAACTTCCCCACTTCCACATATCGAGCCAAAGAACATCTTGAGTTAGTTCATATATACCTCTATGGACCCATGCAAACCCAATCCATAGGAGGTATTTTTTATTTTCTGACCTTTATTGATGATTTTAGCAAGAAAATATGGATTTATTTCCTCAGGAACAAATCAGAGACCTTCTCCAGGTTCAAAGAGTTCAAGGCTCTCACTGAGAAGCAGTCTAGAAAGTTCATTAAAATGCTTAGGTCATATGGTGGAGGTGAATATGATTCACATAAGTTTTTAGACTTCTAAAATCAACATGGCATCTAGAGACAGTTAACCAATAGATACACTCCACAACATAATGGAGTTGCTGAACGAAAGAACCGGGCCATCATGAACATGGACCATAGCATGTTTTCACACAAGAAGCTATTATATGAGTATTGGGTTGAAGTTGTTTCATGCTCAATCTACTTGCTCAATAGATCACCCACAGTGAATTTTCAGGGCAATATTCTTGAAGAAGCATGGAGCGGCACTAAGACTAGTGTTGCACATCTGATATTTTTTTGTTCTATTGCATTTGCGCATATACCTGATGAACTCTAAAAAGTTGGATAAGAAGAGTGAGCGATGCATTTTCACTGGTTACAGTGAACAACATAAGGCATACAAGCTATATAATCTTGTTACCAAAAAGGTTGTGGTAAGTAGAGACGTAAAATTCATTGAATACAAATGCTGGAGTGATCCTTTAGACATATAACAAGAGGAAATTTTAGATATTCCATATCTACCTATCATACTTCTAAGATTAGAAGTACAGTAGCAAGAAGAAATACCAGAAGATTGTTCATCCTATAACCAGAAAACTAGAAGCTTGAGAGAGTTATATGAACAAACTCCAGTTATTGATGAGCAACTTCAGTATGCTCTATTCTCCTGTCAGTCCACATCTTTTAATGAAGCAGTGAAGGATGCACAGTGGGTAAAATCCATGAATGAAGATATTGATGCAATAGAGAAAACCAAACTTGGGATCTTGTTGACCTCCCTGCAGACAACCAATATCAGATTCAAATGGGTTTATAAGACAAAACTAAATGAAAAAGGATAACTTGAAAAGCACAAGGCAAGGTTGGTTGGAAAAGGATATGCACAATAGTATGGTGTAGATTATGATGAAACCATTTCTCCTATAGTAAGGATGGATACCATCAGAGTTGTACTTTCCATTGCAGCAAAAAATCAATGGCATGCATATCAAATGGATGTGAAATCATACTTTCTTAATGGTATTCTTAAAGAAGAAGCTTATGTAGACCAACCACCTAGTTATGCTGTGAAAGGTCATGAAGACAAAGTGTTTAAGGTGAAAAATGCCTTGCATGGTCTAAAACAAGATCCACGATCTTGGTACAGTAGATTTAACTCCTACCTCATCAACAATGGTTTCAACAGAAGCAATAATGAGCCCACTCTGTATGTCAAAACAAACCAAGGTAAAATATAGCTTGTATGTCTTTATGTTGATGACATGATTTGCACTGATAGTTTGATGCTTGAAAATTTGAGGAGAGTCATGAAAAAGGAATTTGAAATGACTGATCTAGGACTGATGAAGTACTTCCTTGGTCAAGAATTTACTCAAACTAAACAAGGTATTTTTATTTGTCAGCATAAGTATGCTACTGATATTTTACAGAGATTCAGAATGGATAAATGTAAACCAGTGAAAACCCCCCATTTCTCTTGGAACCAAGTTAACCGAGAATGATGATGGACCAATAGTAAATGTTAGGATATTTAGACACTTAGGAGTTAGTTAAGATCAACTTGTGTAATATATCCGTTAGGTAAAAGTGTGTTTCTTTAGTATGCATTAGTATTTATTTGTAAATATTCTAATCTGACGATCACGATATGTTCTAGACATAGAGTGATCCGACGGTTCAACTTCTCTTAGATCATACCTACCATTGATGTGTAGCTTAACACCCGATTGGTCCATGATCTCTATTAAAGAGCATGGAGGTTCCTTGGCTAGTTGATCGATTATGAGAAGCTCATGTAACTTTCTTTATTTTGCATAATAAATTTCTCCAAGTAGCTATTTGGCTGGGGTCGTGGACTGTTTCCCTCTTGAGGGTTTTAACCACGTGATAAACATCGGTCTATTGATCTGTGATTCACTTGTGTGAAGTGGCTGCTCTAGGTGTTTAGTATTTTGGGAGTACCCTGTGTACCCGAACATGGTATCAGAGCGTTTATGAAGAGCCGCTTTCGATTTTCATCAAGATCTGGAACTGGTGTTGTCGAAACTTTGAAATGGTTTTTGCTTCTAGATTTTCTATGCATTTGTGTCCTGTGGGAGCTGTTCCATTGCGTCCGGAGCGCCTTTTCACTGAAAACCATTTGATCCAGAAACACCCATTTCAGCAAATCTAAATGTATAATGTTATAGTGACATATTTGTTTAATTTTTTTTTAAATCTCTCATATTTTATCATTTTTATTATTATATATTTATTGTTTTAGTCTCGAACTATTGCCTTTTCTGGCTGTGTATGCTCTTTGTCGTGCATCTTGTGCGATCGCGGCGAATCAGAAACAGAAAGGGAAAGTTTTTTTCTTATCTTCTCGGCTACGTATGCTCTTTGTAATGCACCTTGCATGATCATGGCAAATCAGAAATAGCGAGAAAACCTGAAAATGTAGACTTTTCGGGTAAGCTAACCAAGATCTAACCCCATTGTGTGAAAAAAAAAATTGTTTTGGTTTTTTCGTTTTTCTTGTGATTTGTAGGAAAAAAAGGCAAGCATAGAGAACGAGAGAGAAGAGTAAAAAAAAATAAACCTTCCTATTTCCATTTTTTATGTACCTTTTAAAATTAGCTCACTTGGTCCAAAGTTGCTTTATTCCTTAATAGGTCTTGAGTTCAAGTCTTATTAAGCTACTTTTTAATGCATGCAATTTCTATTTTCAAGTTATTTTATTGTAAAAGTACATCTCACTTAAATAAAATAAAATAAAAAGCGAGTCACTTAAGCCGTTTCATTTATTGCCGAGCTATTTAAAGTAACATTATTCTAAAAGTGAATATCGCTTATTCTACAAAAGTGATTCACTTAAAAGCAATTTTATGGTAAAGTGATTGTCAAAGGTTGATCTTGGGAAGAGGGGGGTTCTTTTTTTTAGCTGGTCAAGTTAATATCAGCCACGTCACTATTGGGGACATCTTCAACATTTTCTTTGATCAAGCATAACTTCATCATCTATAATTAGTTTTCAGTGTCTTTTTTTTAAACCCCATATTTTTTCGAGCTCTTTGCATCCATATAGTTAGTTTCTATTCTTTTAGCCATTATTTTATAGTATGGCCACCCCTTGTGATATTATACTTACAAGTTCTAACTATTTCTCATGGAAATCTCGTATGGAGGATGTTCTGCGAAGTAGGGGACTTTTCAAGATAACCTCAGGGAAAGAAACAGAACCAACTGGTGATGATAAGAAAATTAAATGGTCAAATAGATGTGATGAAGCTCATGGATTGATTGTGATGTCAATATCTACGGATTTGCAATTCTACATATCTGGAATTGATGAACCTGATATAGCTTGGGAAAAGTTAAGATCTATGTTTGGTAAACACAATGAAATTTAGGGTCATCAACTTGAGAATGAGTTGATTTCCTTGAATCCAAATGATTTTTCGTGCATTTAAGACTATTTATCTACATATAAAACTCTTAGACTTATGTGTAGAATGCAAGATTAAGAAAGAAGACAAACAATGTATTTATCATATTCTTTCCAAACTTGGACCTGCATATTCTGTTTTTGTATCTACATTTTACTCCAAGAAAGAATCCTTGACTGCAGCTAGCTATCAAGAGCCTACTCTTGAATCATTTTGTGATTCCTTAATTAGAGAGCAATATAAGCTCATTCATCTTGGAATAATTAACAATGCAGATACATTTGGGAAAGCCTTATTGTCCCAATAGAAAGAAAAATCTAATCCTCCCAAGAAACAAAATTTTCACAATAATAATCCAAACAACAAGGGTCTCAAACCCTATCAGTCAGTTCATTCTTTAAAAAATGACAAAGGATCCAAGCCAAAAGGAAAGAAGACTGAGCGTCATTGCAATTTTTGTGGGAAAGATAATCATGATGAATCTAAGTGTTTCAAGAAGATGGCAGCCTTGGAAGCAGCAATGAAGAAGCAACACATCAGCTTAAATTCGTCTTCAGAATTTACCTCTCATGGACATGCACTTTGTGCTTCTGGTTACTCTTATACTGCATCTTCTTCTTCTACTTCAAATGAATTGCTCATTGATTATGGAGCATATTATCATATGGCTAAGGATCAATCCATGTTTTCTACTATGCATGAATGTAACACCAAGAAAATATTTGTTGGTGATGATAAATCTCTAAGTGTTGTAGGATCTAGACCAATTCCAGTAGAAAATGGTCATTTCAGTGATGTATTATGTGTTCCAAAAAATTTCCTGCAATTTGTTATCAGTCTATCAAATTACTCATTCGGGTGAAGGTAAAACTGTGACGTTTACCCATTACCAAGTTGTAATCAAGGATTTTTAAATCCTCAAAATGTCCTTGCTACTGGAACTGTTGATGATATTAACAGGTTGTACAAATTTAACAACTTTGGGTCATCTCCTTTTCCTTCTGTTTTTGTTGCTCATAGTGATAACTTGAGCAAACTTTGGCATGAGCGATTTGGTTACTTAAATTATCGCTCATTGCAACAACTATGTAAAGACAATATGGTGACTAGTCTTCCGATGGTATCTTGCAAGGATGGTGTTTGTTCCGGTTGTGTAATCGGAAAATATCATCAAGATAATTTTGATAAACTTGCCTCTTGGCACACTTCGGTTTCCTTGGAGCTTGTGCATAGTGACTTCTGTGTCCCTCTTCCATATGCTTCCTTTTTTGGTTTCAAATATTTCCTAACTTTTATTGATGACTACTCCAGACACACTTGGGTTTACTTCCTAAAACTTAAGAGTGAAGTGTTTAACATGTTCTTGGCCTAGAAGGCCCTTGTTGAAAAACAATCTGGTCATCAAATTATTAAGTTAAGATATGGAGGAGAATATGTTAACAACAAGTTCACTACTTTTTGCACTGAACAAGGAATCCAACAACAACACACTGTTCCATATACACCACAACAAAATGGTGTAGTTGAACGAAAGAACCACACTTTAAAAGAAATGGCTAATTGTATGATCCAATATAAGGGACTAATTCTTTAATATTAGGCTGAGGCCATAAATTATGCAAATTACATAGTTAATCGCACACCCACTAAATTTTTACAAGGTATAACACCGGAAGAAGCATGGAGTAAAATTAAACCAGATGTAAGTCACTTTCGTGTGTTTGGTTGTGAAGCATGGGCTCACATTCTGGATGAAAAACGGAAAGCATTGTAGCCTAAAAGTGAAAAGTGAATATTTGTTGGATTAGATGTAAAAGGTTATAGACTTCTTTGGCCACATTCTCATGATATCATCATAAGAAGAGATGTTAAATTTGATGAAAATCTCTTGGCCTGCGAGCCTAACTTGGTGGGTGTGACATCTTTGGCCTGCGATCCTGATTTGGTGATTGTGCCTTCTTCTTCTTCTTCCAACTTCCTTGACAGGTTTCCAACTCCAGTTTCTGATGATGACAGTGAGGATGAAAATCCACCTCTTCCTGCTCATGTTCCTCCAGTTGCACCAGCACCAATGCTTCCTCGATGGGTCCATTCAATATGTGAAGCAGCTGGTGATCTTACCGGTGATCCTAGAGATCAACGTTGAACACGTTCTCAATTTTAGTGAGCCTCTTCTCTTTTGGCTCAAGTTTCTGAGAATCATGATCCAGAAATTTTTGCAAAAGCTTGAGGAAATCCAGATTGGGATGTAGCTATGGATGAAGAATATCGTTCCTTAATGGAAAATGATACTTGGGATCTTGTTGCTCTTCCAAAAGGAAGAAAACTTGTCAGATGTAAATGGGTCTACAGAACTAAGTATGCATCAGATGGAAGTGTTGAAAGAATTAAGACAATGTTAGTTTCCAAAGGTTTTTCCCAAGTTGAAGGGATTGACTACAATGAAACCTTTGCTCCTGTGGCAAAAATGAATTCCATCCGCCTTATTCTTTCCCTTGTTGCCTTACATAACTGGGAAGTCCATCAAATGGATGTCAAGTCTGCTTTTTTACATGGTGATTTACAGGAGGAAATTTACATGGAACAACCTCCTGGATATGTTCAGGATAACTCTAGCCTTGTTTGTCTCCTTAATAAATCCTTATATAGCCTTAAGCAAGCTCCTAGAGCTTGGTATGCCAAAATGGATGGCTTTCTCCTTGACACTAGTTTTTCTAGATTCCATTCTGACCCCAATGTCTATACCAAGAAAGTAGGAAACCATCTCATCATACTTGTTCTTTATGTTGATGATCTTATCCTTACTGGTAGTGACCCTAAACTTATAACCCATGTGAAATCTAGTCTTAAGCAAAATTTTGAAATGTCAGACTTATGACATTTGCAATATTTTCTTGGTCTCCAAGTCTTGCAAACAAAAGAAGGAATCTTTCTCTCCCATTCTAAGTATGCTTGTGACCTTCTTCATCGCTTCCACATGGAAGATTGTAAACCAGACCCTTCTCCCTTCTAGTATGGAGTCAAACTTTCTGCCACTTGTACTTCCCTTGAAGTAGATGCCACCTTGTATCGTCAGCTTGTTGGTAGTCTCTTATACTTGACTCATTATTGTCCTGACCTTTCCTTTGTCATTGGTCGTGTTTCCTATTATATACAAACACCTCATGAAAGTCACCGGAAAGAAGCAAAAAGAATACTTTGATATATTCGAGGTACAATTCAGTTTGGGATTCATTACAGTACAGGGGGGAAACCTTTGTTGGTTGGTTTTACTGATTCAGATTGGGTCGGCGATCCTGATGATCGAAATTCTACTGCAAGTTATGTTTTCAGTCTGGGAACAGGACCTGTCACTTAGGCTTGTCAGAAACAATAAGCTCTAGCTCTTTCTTCAATAGAAGCAGAATATCGAGCCGTAGTTAATGCCAATCAGGAAGCTTTATGGCTTCGATAGATCCTTTCATAGTTTGGATTCGAGCAGCAACAACCTACTCCACTTTGGTGCGACAATCAAAGTGCTATAAATATTGCCAAAGATCTATTTCTACATCAGCACAACAAACACATTGAGCTACACATGCACTTCATCGGAAATCTTGTTCATGATTGTAGTATTGAAGTGCTCTATTTCCCTACAGATGATCAAGTTGTAGACATCTTCACCAACTCTCTTACAGAAGTGAAGTTTTCTAAACTTCAGTCTATGTTAGGAGTTCAGGAATGTGTCCTTAAGGGGGGATAGGCTCTAATTCCTCCTTCCTTCTCCTAATAGTGTCACTTTTGTAAATCCTTCAATCCTATCCCAAGTTTTTCTTAAGGGTGGATGTTAGGATATTTAGACACTTGAGAGTTAGTTAAGATCAACTTGTGTAATATATCCATTAGGTAAAAGTGTGTTTCTTTAGTATGCATTAGTATGCATTTGTGCATATTCTAATATGACGGTCTCGATATGTTCTAGACATAGAGTGATATGACGGTTCAACTTCTCTTCGATCATACCTACCATTGATCCATGACTTAACACCCGATTGGTCCATGATCTCTATTTAAAGAGCATGGAGGGTCCTTGGCTAGTTGATCGATTATGAGAAGCTCATGTAACCTTCTTTCTTTTGCATAATAAATTGATCCAAGCAGCTATTTGGCTAGGGCCATGGACTGTTTCCCTCTCGATGGTTTTAACCATGTGACAAACATCAGTGTATTGATCTATGATTCATTTGTGTGAAGCGGTTGCTCTAGGTGTTCAGACTTTTGGGAGTACCCTATGTACCCGAACAGTAAATGCTGCTCTTTAAAAATGAATGGTAGGAATTTTAATGTAATTTAATGCAACTAGACCTGATTTGATGTATGCTATCAGTGTTATTTCCAAATTTATGAAGTCTTCCAAAGGATCTCACTGGAAATTTGGAAAAAGAATTATGAGATATGTTGCACAAACACTTGAATATGGGCTCTGGTACACTCATACACCAGACAGTACTCTGACAGGGTACACTGACAGTGATTTTGTAGGTGGTATTGATGATAGGAACAACACATCTGGTTATGCTTTCCATTTGGGTACAAATCCGATCTCTTGGACATCTCAGAAACAACCCATTGTCAGCATGTCTTTTGCAGAAGCAGAATATGTAGTAGCCAACACAACAACTTGCCATGCAGTTTGGACAAGAATACTTTTAAAGGGTACGGGATACACTGAAAAGGATCCCTCTTTTATTTTATGTGATAATAGCTTTGCAATACAATTTTCCAAACATAATGTATTTCATAGAAAAATTAAACTCATTGAAAGTCGTTGTCATTTCATTCGTGAGTTAGTCAATGATGGACAAATTTCCTTATTATTTTGTGGCTCCAAGGATTAGTTGGCTTATATGTTCACCAAACCATTGGGAACATTTGCATTTAACTATCAGAGAAACCACTTAGGCATAGAAATTGTTGAAGGTGTACTACCAGTTGAGATTAAGGGGGTGTGTTAAAGAATGTAATCTCAATGGTTAGTTAGTTAGTTAGTTGAGTGACCCATAGTATTTTCTGACCTATGGTATTCACCCATAGTAATGTTATGATGTCGTCCTATATATGTTGTTGATCAATAATGAGAAGGACATCCATATTCCCATAGTGTTTACGTCATCTTTCTGCTTCGCTTGTTTTCTTTCACATTACATGTAGACTATGGAAAGTGAACCGAAGCCAAATCCAACTATGACTCTCATGCAATAGTAAATAAAATTGTAGGAGATAAATAGCCCGATATCTTCTGATATCGATGCAATAGAGGTTCCATTTTAGGGTTTAAACATTGATTGTTATGATAACAAGTCATGGAGTGATACCCTTGACTATCATCCTTGAGTTTACTATGGGAACAATACTTTAATTTATGGGTATAGAGAGACTATATGGGTTCCAAAATAAAATGGTTTCAAATAGAGATAAACAATATAGATTGATCATTCATGGTGATTCATCTAAACTTTAAATAAATCCTAAAGTTTTAGATTAAATAGGTTAATGACAAATTAATGGTTACTTGTCCTTTTTCTCTATATAAACTAGATTCTAGGTGTGTTTTCTATTATAACAATTTATCCACAAGACCATGCCTAAACAAAATATTGTAAAGTTAAATAATGTTGCATCTGGATAAGCTATGCTAAGCCATTATGGGAAGATAACCATGCAAAATATTGTCATACCAGTGCAATTGGGTTTTCATGATGTAGGGCCAATTGCTATTCCAGAATGAATTTCAATATTCTAGAGATAGCGAATATATATCCATGGTGGAGACAAGAACTTGAAGGCTACTGAGTCCATAAACTCTTTTACAACAAAGAGTTAACCAATAGATTTACAATATATGTTTCTACAATTAACTCTTCTACAACAAATAGTTTAACTAAAAAATTCACAATATCTGTTTTTACAATTAACTCTTCTATAACAAAGAGGTGCCCATGAATATCTTCTCTTACCATTGCATGAACATAGAACCCAAAAATATGATAAGGGACTAGTACTTACTTATTCTATGTAGGATTAGGGATGCTTGGCACACTCCTAAAGTTGAAACCATAACTTCTATTCCTAGGTAGGCCTCTGGTTGTTTTCTTTATGTAGAAAGGGGTGTGAGAATCCAGGAAGCTATTATAAGCTACCCTTAACATTTTTTGATTGAACCTCCAATGCTCACTCAATGCACGGTTGGTTTCCACCTTGTTTTGGTAATATGTAGTGGAGAGATCTAACATGTTAGCAGACCATTGTATCGAAAAACAGAGGGTGAATAATGAAGCAAAATATACGATAACAAGATGTAGGACTACCTTCAGCTTTTACCCTACCGTGAAACAATAAAAGTTAAATAACGTTCCATCTAGATAAGCTATTCTAAGCCACTATGGGAATATAACCATGAAAAGTCTTGTCATACCAATGCAATTGGGTTTTCATTCTGTAGGGCCAGTTGCTATTTCAGAATGCATTTCAATCTTCTAGAGATAACAAATATAGATCCATGGTGGAGACAAGAACTTGAAGGCTACTAATAACATA
>LPNX010405962.1:62057-87268 GCA_001517045.1 Pseudotsuga menziesii | reverse complement strand
TTTACAATTAACTCTTCTATGGAAAATAGTTAACGAGCAATATCTTCTCTTACCATTGTATGAACATATAACCCAAAAAGTTGATAAGGGACTAACTTACTTACTTATTAATAGTATGTAGGATTTACGAATGCTTGGAAACTCTGAAAAATGAAACCATAACTTATGTTATCGGGAATACCTATAGTTGTTTTCTTCATGTAGAAAGTGGTGTGAGAATCCATGAAGCTATTATAAGTTACCCTTAACATTTTTCAGTTGAACCTCCTCTGCTCACTCAATGCACTATTGGTTTTCGTATTGTTTTGGTAATAATTAGTGGAGAGATCTACCATATTAGCATGTTGTTGTATGCCAAAACACAGGGTGAATAATGAAGCAAAAGCTATGATAAAAGGAGGCAGGACTACCTTCATCTTTTGCCCTACTATGAAACAATAAAAACATTTAGAGAGAACAATACTCTTTTCAACTAAGATCTACTTTATGCAAGTTAGTAATTCTATTTTATTATTATTGTAGTTAGGGAGTTATATTCTATTATTTTTGCTATGTTTTTTGGTAGGGAAATGGGATTTGGCATGGCCTGTTGTTAAATATTAAAGACAATATGGAGAATATGGTGGAACAATCAATGGGCATATTGATTTCCTTCTCATTATTAGACTCAAGTATTTATAGGATTACATCACTACAATACCATGGGCCAATACTATGGGTCACTAATCACAATAAGGTGACCAAATTAACTAGTCAACTAACTAACTAATTAATGTTTCATTTGACCAGTAAGATTACATTTATTAACACACCCCCTTAATCTCAACTCATAGAATATCTTGAGCACCGTCCATGCCTAATGCAGTTGTTCCCAATGGTTTGGAGAACATATCAACCAATTGCTCCTTAGAGCCACAAAACTGTCATGTCCCAAATTTTGCATTGGGTCACAATGGCCTAATCACATTTTCCATATTCATGATATTTTTCAAATTGATGCTAAGGGTCAAATAATTGCCAAGGAGAAAAATTACTAGTTTCCTAGGTTAGGGGTGGAAGCTTTGGGATTTGGAATAAGGGGGACAATAAATGATGTTCAGAAATTAGAATGGAATAAATATTTAATAATGGAGCTTATTAAATAAATTCAATAGAAAATTTAAGTGGCAATGGAGCATGGAGACACATGGAGACTATGGGGGCCACACAAGCTAGAATTTATGGGCCACATGGCATCCTCCTCTTACAATTTTGAATCCATGGGAAGCCTAAATGTTCTTGTATGAGTTAGAAGGATAATACACTTGTCCATATGCATCATAGGTATAATTTGGAAGGAAATTTAACTTACATGGGAGAGGAAGAGTCATTTTGGAGCTAGTGAAACACTTGGACTAGATTCCCCAGCTCTATGACAACAATGATGAAGATGCTATGACACCTATGAAACAAATAAGATCTTAATGCTGACACATGACATATATGACATGTCAGGTCAAAATAGAGCATCCAAGAGGGAATTCATGTGAGTTGGGGAAGCTCAATGGGTACCTACTCAAATTGGGGGAAGATGGAAGGCTATGAAAGGAAGGACACATGAAAAATCTTGAGCCCACACCCAAATTCGAATTGGATTGAGTTTGTGGATGGATTGGTAAAATTAGAAGGATAAGGATGTTTATAAAATATAGGAATCAACCAAGATAATATCTTTTTTTGATTTGAGAAATTTTCATTTGTGAATTGTGAGAGCTAGTGGATGACTAGTTTTCTTGACTTATCCAATTTCGAGGGTGAAAGATTCCCATCCAAGTTGATTTTTGGAGAGGCCACTCAGGTATTTCATGGAGATTTAATGGATTTCTATTTTTAGGTGTAAGCTATATGTCAGCTCGTGGTTTCTTCTATTGCAGCACTCTCTCTCAACCATTTCCAGTTTTTGTTGCATATTCTTGCTCATGGAGGGATTGCGCTTTGGGTGAGCTATTGATACAATTGGGGAAGCTTATAATGCCCCATTATTTTATGTTATAATGTAAATGATCTATATTTCAAGTTAGAATACACTCAGGTTGAAATACTGAAATATTTCATGTAAAAATGTCAATCAATGAAGAAATAGCGCCATTTCCTCACTATCTTATTGTGAACTAATGTAATGTTGATGGATTCGAATGGACAAGTAAAATACTAATGGTTTATGGATTTATGGAATTTTATTTATGTATTTAAAATTTTATAATTATATTAGGTCGAAATACCCAAAATATGTCATGCATAAATATTAAACAATGAAGAAACAATGCCATTTCCCCACTACCTTGTTGTGGACCAATATAATGTTGATAGATTCAAATGGATAAGTAAAATACTGATGGTTTATGGATGAGTGTACTATTATTGATGGATTATATGAGTTTAATGTTAATTACATAAGCATTTGGAGTTATTTTGTTGAGTTTCATAGCATTTGGAGAAGTTTGCCTATCATTTCCCCTAAGGTTGAAACTAGTCTTTTTGCATCTGATTTAAGGGAGTTATAGTAGAAATTAAAAGTTGAATGGTGATGCATATGAGTTCATATTGATGTCATTTACATGTCCCCTTATTCCATTCAGAAATTTGAAATGTCTTGAGTGCATTTGGGAAGCCATTTTCAGTATTCATTGTGGGGGAATTAGAACCCCAAATAACTAGTCAAAACTCCTTCCTCGACCATAATATTAAACAAGTTTGAAGAAGCATTTAGAGGGTCATAAAGCTTCCCTGAAAATCATATTCAAACATTAATATCATTCATATACCTTCTGTGAATATTTGGGATCATTTGGACCAATTTGGAGACCTAGACATCAAAACTAGTCAAAGGTCGAAATAGGGAAAACAAGTGAAAAAATGGTCATTTAATAAAATTTGAAAAAGGGGCATTACAAAAACTGTAAAGAAATTTGTCCATCATTGAATAACTAACTAATGAAATGATAGCTAGTGTCAATGTGTTTTTTTTTTCTATGAAATACATTATGTTTGGACAACTGTATTGCAGAGCTATTATCACAGAAAATAAAAGTTGCATCCTTTTCAGCATGCCCCATATCCTTTAAAATTCTTCTTAGCCAAATTGCATGTAAAGCTGCTATGGCGGCTGCTATTTACTCTGCTTTTGCATAAGACATGCTAACAATGGGTTGTTTCTTAGATGCCCAAGAGATCAAATTTGTACCCAAATGAAAACCATAACCATATGTGATTTTCCTATCATCGATACTTCTTGCAAAATAACTGTTAGTGTACCCTATGAGAGTATTTCTAATGCATGAGTGTACCAAAGGCCATATCTAAGTGTGCATGCAACATATCTTAGAATTATTTTTCCAAATTTCCATTGAGATTCTTTTGGAGACTCCATAAATATGGAAATAATATTGACAAGATACATCAAATGAGGTCTAGTTGCAGTCAAATACATTAAATTACCTACTGTTCTTTTATAGAGTGTAGAATTTACTATTGGTCCATCATCATTATTTGTTAACTTGGTGCCTAGAGAAATGGAGGTTTCTGCTAGTTTACATTTATCCACTTTGAATCTATGTAAAATATCAGTAGCATATTTATGCTGACAAATGAAAATACTCGATCAATTTGAGTAGCTTTCAGACCAAGGAAGTACTTCATCAGACCTAGATCAATTGTTTCAAATTCCTTTTTCATGACTGTCATGAATTATTCAAGCATTAAATTAACAGTGTAAATCATGTCATCAACATAAATACATACAATCAACATTTTATCTCACTGATATGTTTTTACATATAGAGTGGGCTTATTCCTGCTTCTCTTGAACCCATTGTTGGTGAGATAGGATTCAATCCTACTGTACCAAGCTAGTGGATCTTGTTTTAGACCATACAAGGAATTTTTCATATTAAACACTTCGTGTTCATGAACTTTGATAGTATATCTAGGTGGTTGGTCTACATATACTTCTTCTTCAAGAATAACATTGAGAAAGGCATATTTCACATCCATTTGATAAATAAGCCACTGATTTTGTGCTGCAATGGAAAGTACAACTATGATCATATCCATCCTTACTATGGGAGAAAATGTTTCATCATAATATACACGATATTGATGTGCATATCCTTTGGCAGCTAACCTTTCCTTGTGTTTTACAAGCTCTCCTTTTTCATTTAGTTTGGTCTTATAGACCCATTTGACTCCAATACTAGTTTTGTCTCTAGGGATATAAACAAGATCCCAATTCTAGTTTTTCTCAATAGCATCAATCTCTTCATTCATTTCTTATACCCACTATGCATCCTTTACTACTTCATCAAAATATGTGGGATGACATGAAAACATAGCATACTGAAGTTGCTCATCAATAACATGAGTATGCTCATATAACTCTCTCAAACATTTAGTTTTTTGGTTCTGAGATGGACTGTCTCCCGATGTTTTTTCTTGTTGTTGTACTTCCAATCTTGGAAGTATGGTAGGTAGATGTGACAAATCTAAACTTTATTTTTATTGTATGTCTGAAGGATCACTCAAACATTTGTCTTCAAGAAATTTCACATCTCTACTCACCACATTCTTTTTGGTGACAGGATTATACAACTTGTAAGCCTTGTGCTATTCATTGTAACTAGTCCATCTTTCTTCTAAGTTCATTAGGTACATGAGAAAATGCAACAGAACCAAAAATGACTACACTAGTCTTAATGCCACTCCAGGATTGTTGAGGAATCTTGTCCAGGACACTCATTGTGGGTGATATGTTGATCAAGTAGATTGAGCATGAAACAACTTCATCCCAATACTCATTTGATAGCTTCTTGTGTGACAACATGCTAGAGGTCATGTTGATGATGGTACGGTTCTTTCGTTCAACAACTCAATTCTATTGTGGAATGTATCTGGTGGTGAACTATCTTTGGATTCCATGATTCTTGCATAAAGTTGTAAACTCATGTGAATCATATTCACCTCCTGCCATCTGACCTTATCACTTTAATGAACTTTCCATACTACTTCTTAGCCAGGTCCTGGAACTTTTTGAACTAGGAGAAGATCTCTGATTTTGTTCTTGAGAAAATAAACCCATAATCATTAATAAATGTTAGAAAATAAAAGCTACCTCCCATGGATTGGTTTTTCATGGGTCCATAGAGGTCTGTATGAACTATCTCAATATGTTCTTTAACTCGAGATGTGGAAGTGAGGAAGTTATCCCTTTGATGTTTCCAAATGATACAATCCTTATAGGAGCTGGATTATTCATGTATAATTGGTAACCCTTGACCATGGATTGTTTATGCAGGAGATTGAGACTCTTGAAGGGAAGATGACTGAATCTACAACGCCATAACCAGTTTTCATCTATACTAGAAACAATATGGGCTACAAACTATGGAAGGTTGGCACTTCTGATACTGAAAGGAATTATTATGTTCTTGGTACTTTCAATTTTAGCTATCATCCTCCTATTGGGGGGTTTATCATAAATGACACGGTATGTATCATAAAATAGAAGATCATACTTGTAATGAAGTAATTGACCTATACTGATCAGATTGACATTCAGATGCGGTACATAGAAAAACTCATGAATATACTTTTTTTCATTTTTCTTTCTAAATATAGGAACACTACCTTTTCCTTTTCCCAGAACTAGAAAGTCATATCGTAGCTTGATATTCATGATAACAGAGGAATCCAAACAAGATAATAGTGACTTGTTACTTGTCATGTGATTGCTGCAACCAATATCTAGTAGGCATAAGTTTGAGTTGCAATGTTCTTCAGTTGTTTGATAGGAGAGGAACATAACCTCTAATGAGCCTTCTTCTTCTTTAGAGACATTGGCATTGCCATTCTTCTGGTCTAATTTCTTTTTTTTTGCATTCTCGTTCATAGTGGCCATACTTCTTATACTAGTTTCACTGAATATTGGATTTATTGGTTCATGTCTTTCCTCTCCCCCTTCGACCTTCGGAGTTATGAGAGTGCTCTGAGTGATTTGAATTTTGACAAATGGTTATGTCCTCTGTATGAGGAGACCCTTGGCCTCTTCTTCCTCTACCTCATCCTCCTCTACCTAGACCTCTGCTGAGGGAAGCTTGGGTGCTAAAAGCATTGGTCAGTGACTCTTCTTCTTGATTGAGTCGAGCTTCATGAGATAGAAGGGATCCATTCAATTCTTCTACGGTGAACTGAGGCAAATGTTTTTCTTCTTCTATGGAAGTCACTACCATAGCAAATTTATTAGTGAGACACCTAGTATAATATTTTGAACAACTACCTTCTATTCTAGAGGTTCACATAGGTTTGAGATTGGATTATAATGCATGTTCAAACCTTAGTCATAAATTGATCTAAATTTTATGTTTCCTTTGTTTTCAAACTTTCAAACTGAAGTCGAAAAGTCTTCAATCTTATCGTTTTTACTCGGTTTGTTCCCTTGTAGGTAGATGTAAGAAGATTCCAATCTTGATGTGCACTAGTAGCTCCTGAGATCCAAGAGAAAATGGACTCCTCGATGCAACTTTGGATCATCCATTTGGTTGTGATATCTCGCTCTTGGAAAAATTATATGGCAGTATTCTGGGCATTAATAATTGTGGCCAGAGCATTTGTATTAGGTTCTTTGAACTCAGTTTCAACCATATCCAAACATTTATTGAGCTGGAAAAATGTCTTCATCTTAATAGATCAAAACTCCTAGCTGGTACCGGTCAGTACAGGTCCATATCAAATTTGAGGTGCTTGTGCTGGTAGTAGCCGTGCTAGTATGACTAACTAGGGATCCCCCCTTTTTTTTGAACTGTTTAAAACACTCAACGGAGCTTGTATAGCTAGCACATGGCATCAGAAGAGTGTGCTAGTCAAAAAACTTGTAAGTGAACAGTGATTGACCACTGGGGCTTCACTTGTTGACCAAATCCTATCACGTTAGTTCATATTGTGGGTTTTAAAATTATTAAAAATTGAACCAATATATTGTAGGTATTGGGTGGATGAGGGATTTAAAATGGGGGTGCGTATGGTGGTTTATAAGGATTGAGGTATAAAAAGGGGTGGGGAGGAGGTTTTAAGTATTGGGAGGGGGTTTCAACAAAAAGAGTTTGGGTCAATATCTCTGGAAATTAAGGGTATTCTTTAATATCCCACGATCACACGTACTATGTGAGATGTTCACTAAGTGAAGTCCCCGTGTGACCGACGCACTTTTCCATTGGAAAAGGTGTGTCACCGACAATCTTTTCCTTCAGACAAGGTGCATCACCGATGCACTTTTCCTTTGGATAAGGTGTGTAAGTAGTGTACCATGGGACATAAAATACTCTATGTCACTAATCAAGATAAGATGACCAAATCAACTACTCAACTAACTGACTAATTAATGTTGTGCTTGACTAATAAAATCACATTTCTTAACCAAGGTTGCATCAATGTTTTATTTGGCGAGTTATGGAAGCTTACCAGCGGGAAACCTAAGAGAACTATTAATTAATAATTGTGTTGAAAATATTATGTTCTCTTTCAATGAGCTTGTGACTGAAACACGTGATATTCTTGACATCCGTGCTGCTTGAGTAGATGCAGATGTACAACTATTTATGGTGGAATATAAACCGAGGGACCATATTATATGTATTTTAACTTCACAAACATGGTCGTTGTCATTTAAATAAATACTTGAATGACCACAAATTTTATTAGAGATCTCTCATTTTTAAGGTTGTTTCTATTTTCCAATGCAAATTTTAACCTAAGTTATATTCTAAATGTTCTACAAAATTTGCCAAACAGAATTTTAATCTAGAGGCTAGATTAGTCCACTCACACTCTCCTCGGGTGCGAGGTGTAACGAAGTAATTAAACCAAACTTTGGAGTCAGTATTTGACATCCTGACCCTTCGAAACCCCTTCTTATATAGTTTCTGGTTGCAATACTTAACTAAACTCTCCTCCTTTTGAATCCTTTTGGCTTGCATAGACTTTATAAAATGATATATTAGAGCTAATGCTAAGTAAGCCTCTAATACCAATATTAAGAAAACCTCACTCAAACTTATTAGTCCATAAGTAGTGATTGCATGAAAATAAATACATCTTCTAAAGTTTGAAAAACAAATTCTATCTTATAAATTTCAAAGAGATGCTTGTTCATACATGTATTATTGGTTGGTTCCATATAGCCTGCCTTTAAGTCAGAGGTTGCAAGTTGATTCTCACTCTTCAAAGGTGAGGGATTATACGATTTTACGCTTGCCCTTTAGTAGGTTTTAAGTTCATCTCTAAGATACTTATAAATTTTCTTGTTAAATACAATTCACATAAAAAATGAAAGTATGAACATCAAGCCACAACAAGAAGAAAATAAAAAATGTGCAAAGTTGGCATACAACTTATAAATGAAACTTTATGATGAAGTTTAAATTACACGACTTGTAAGATGGACTTGTCTTTGAAATGGAAACATGTGGAAAACATTTCAATAACCTGAGTAGTGGGACACCCTAAACATGTATTTAATAATAATAATAATAAAATATTAATATTATAAAAATAATTTCACAAAGTAATATAAAACTCACATCAGAATTGAAACAATGAAGATTAAACTCTAGAAGGAAGAAAATAAAAAACGTACAAAGTTGGCATGCAACCTATAAATGAAATTTTATGATGAAGTTTAAATTACACATGACTTGTAAGATGGGCTTGTCTATGAAATGAAAACACATGGAAAACATTTAAATAATGTGAAGTAGTGAGGACACCTTAAACATGTATTTAATAATAATAATAAATAATATTAATATTATAAAAATAATTTTACAAAGTAATATATTTATTTATATTAATATTAGGATACTCATATAATTTGTGGCTAGATGAGATTAAATAGTTAAGAGATAGTTATGGAATAAAAGACACTTTGGTTAAACTCAGAGTTATCTATGCCTAGCTACATGTTATCACTGACATTGTTATATATTTATCAACTATGAGTATTTTTAATATCCTTTTTCTTTGCATCTCACATTCTTCTAGTTATCTTCCATGAATGATTGGTTATCCATTCATAAGCTATGAGTTATCCATGCATTGTTACGAGTTATCCATTCATTAGCTAGCTACCATTTATAATTTTTTATTTAGAATTTTTGAATAATTACCATAAAATCAATCTTGAGAGTACACTTGTCTCATCCTCGTCCGTAGATAAAAAAGTATAGACCGTAGTCCATCCCAAATCTCAAATAAATACATCTATCAACATAATTAAGTAAATAAGCAAAAAAATTGAAGAAATTATCACATAAATGTAACCTTCTTATATTCAAACTGGAAAATTCAAAAAAATATTATCTAAAAAAGTCTTTAGGCATTACATTCACTCAAGATTGTGATTAATGTGATATTTATTTACATTTAAAAAAGAGTAGAGTACTTTAATATATATATATGTTTAATATGTTTTTTCATAATAGTAAAATATATATACATAAATGATAATTATATAAATGTACAACATTTTTCAACACAAAAATTTATAAAGTTTTATAATTTATTTCCAAGTCGTGACGTTATAGTTATAGCGAAATATCTTGAATATATGAACCTATTGTTTACTTATATCTTTTTTTTTTTCTTTTTCTTTTTTTCTATTTACTGTAATAATAAATACATTCCTCCTTAACTATTTATTGACTTAAAAAAATCCCATAAAACATCTTATTTTGGAAAGCACAATCAAAAGCACATTTTCTATAGTCATTAAAATAAATATTTATCATATTCTATACTCTTAATAATATAAATGGCTAGTTACTTTTAGATTAGCAACAACCATATTAATAAGATTAATATTTTTGGAATACGCCGAGAGGAATATATCAGTAGTGAAGTTAATTTAACAGTTATATCATATGATTGGAGTTAACCTAATAGCTAATCTAATAGTTATCCAATATAATTGCGATTAGAGTTAAAGTTAAGCTAATAGTTGTAGAATCATTGGATTTAAACTAATAATTGTATTTAATAGTTAGTTTAAAAGTTAATACATCAACCATTGCAATTAAATTAAAATTTGTGATTGGAGTTGAAGTTAAGTTAAAGTTCTATCATCATTGGACTTAACCTAATAGTTATAATTTTTTTCCCTAAAGAATGTGTCAATTACTTGTATCTAATAGTTAATCTAACATAAAAACCACTTAAGTTGTGGTTGTTAAACTCATAGTTGAAGTTAAGCTCATAGTTGTATCATCATGTTAGAGTTAAGCTAATAGTTGTATTTAATAGTTAATTTAAAAGTTAATATAAATTTATTGTAGTTAATAAAAGAGCTTCGAGTTATCTTGACTTCTAACTTCCAAATGGAGTTGGACTAAGCCTTATGCACATTAACTAGACTCCCAATTGGTAGGTGGAGCTCGAGTGTCACATCAGTTGCACATTACCATGCCAAGGAGTGCAGTTATCACATTAGTTAAGAGGAATTTATTAGGAGTTTATAGGATTTTATTAGGAATTATACCATCACATGAACTGCACTTTACTTCAATTCCCAACTGTAAAATACAGTTTGACTAATTAACTCGACTTCGAGCTGCTAGATGGACTTCAACTGTCACACGGACTACACACTACCATCAACCATGCCATTAAGTTCAGTTATCACATGAGCTATTTCTTATTTTTTATAATTGTTTATAAGGAGTTCAAACGATTAATAGTTAATTTAAAAGTTAATATAAATATTTTGTGGTTAATAAAAGAGCTCTGAGTTATCTTGACTAAGCCTTATATGCACATTAACTAAACTCCCAGTTGGTAGGTGGAGTTCGAGTGTCACATGAGTTACACAATACCATGCTACTAAGTGTAGTTATCACATGAGTTCAGAGGAATTCATTAGGATTTCGAACTATTTTATTAGGAGTTCGACTCTTACATGACTGCACATTAGCTAGACTCCTAGATGTCAAATGCAGTTGGACTAAGCCGTAAGTAATTAGAGTTGAAGTTAAGCTAATAGTTGTAGAATAATTGGAGTTAAGTTAATAGTTGTATCTAATAGTTAAGGTAAAATAAATCTATTGTAGTTAATAAAAGAGCTATGAGTTATCGCGACTTCTAGCTTCCAAATGGAGTTCAACCAAGACTTATGCACATTAAGTGGAATCCCAATTGGTAGGTGGAGTTCAAGTGTCACATGAGTTACACAATACCATGCCACTAAGTGCAGTTATCACATGATTTCAGAGGAATTTATTAAGAGTCCGAACTATTTTATTTGGAGTTCAACTCTTACATGATTGCACATTAGCTAGACTCCTAGATGCCGAATGCACTTGGACTAAGCTGTAAGTAATTAGAGTTGTAGTTAAGCTAATAGTTGTAGAATCATTGGAGTTAACATAATAGTTGCATATAATAGTTAATCTAATAGTTATCCAAAATAACTTTGATTAGAGTTGAAGTTAAGCTAATAGTTCTAGACACATTTGTGTTAAGCTAATAGTTGTATCTAATAATCGGTGGAGTTAAGCTAGTAGTTGTATCTAATAATCGCATAGTTGAAGATTAATTTTAATTTTTAGAACTATCACTAACTCTACTTATCACATGTTAATTAAATTATTTTTTATTTTTTTGAATTTATTAATTATTAATTGTGGACAACACTCATATATTCAATTTGGACAGTACACTTGTCTCATTCTCGTTTAATCTTGGACGACTACGATAGAATCAATTTGGACAGTACACTTGTCTCATTCTCGTCGGTAGATGAAAAAGCATAGATGGTAATCCACCCCAAAATTCTAACATATATACACCTATCAACGTAAAAATGGCTATCATATACAATTTATATAGAATAAACTATTTTAAACTATTTATGTTAAATATGCAACTATTAATAAAGAATGAAAAAAGAAAAAAATTGTATAAAATAAACTATTTTAAATTATTTATGTTAAATATGCAACTATCAATAAAGAATAAAAAAAAAAAAAACTTATTGAAAGAGGACTTTTATAGCTTTGTATTTTCAAAATTGTATTAATTTGAAAAATATAAATTTTATTAATTTGAAAAAAAGTAAAAAAAGAAAAAAAGAAAAAAGTAACTTATTAAAAGAAAATTTTTATAGCTTTGTATTTTCAACATGTAAATTGTATTAATTTGAAAAATATAAATTTTATTAATTTGAAAAATGTAATTTTATTTATTTGAAAAATGTACATTATTTTTTAATTAATTATTTATAATTTTTTTTCAAATTTATGAAAATTGTATATTTGAAAAATGTTGGTTGTTTTTTATAATTTACAATTTTCAAAATGTAAATTTTATAACTTAGAATTTTCAAATTGTAAAATTTATGTATATATCCGATAAAAAGAAAAAAATTATAACTAATAATTCAAGTTTAACTTTTTAAATATTTGTTCTTTTCAATTCACTTTTAGCTTTTGATGTTTTTAGCATTGCTTTACATGTATTAACTTTCGCAAATGTTTGGTCATTAAACCAGGACTTCACTATATTCCTATAACATGTTGATTCACATGTTTGAAAGGATTTGCATGTTCATCAACTTACCACTCCACTCACCCTTCTTAAAACTATAAGTCTTCAGTGCGCTCCGTTCCGTATTCTAGAATTTGTTATGTCCCTGTTGAGGGGATATATATGAATCTCTCAAGGCGATTATTTGGAGTAATTTGTTGCAACTTTAAAAAAATCATATAATTTTTGTTATAGTTTGTATTAAATTTTTTTTGGGAATTATTTAAATATTGATTTATCTTGTTTTTTATTGGTTTATAGGTGACGTAGGCATGGGACTTTGTGCCCCAAGACCCAGTGGCAGGCTAACGCCAGCAACATTAACTCAATCAGGTGGATTAGTTGAGAGTTTGGCATAAATTTTTGTGTGTTTTCTAAAGTTTTTTCATAGTTTGATTTTTGAGTGTATTAAATAATTATTTTTTTGTTTCTCTATTGGTTTAGTTTACGGTGGGCTCTGATCAGCAAAGTATCAATTCAGATTGCACACTGTAGGCGATGGGAGATGTGTGGGCTTAGGTGTATAAATTCAGACTGCACACTGCAGGCGATGGGAGATGTGCAGGCTTAGGTTTGTTGAAACCTCCATTACTAAGTTATTATTATTAAAATTAATGTTTTGAACAACCTCTTTCGAATCACAGTATTTTAGATGCCACTGACTCTTTACGATGACCTGCATTAACTCGCCCAGTCTTTTTAAATGCCATACTTATGTTACCTATAAGTGATGGGAGTGGCAAGAACACCGGTTTATTCAGTGATTGACCCATCCATTCAAGTTGATCTATCGTCATAAGCAGGGATAACCACGATAGAGGCGGGAGAGACCGATAAGTGCCCCCCCTTTGTAATTGGCTCTAGATTCGTATTAGTGGGCACTGTATATAATGCTGTTGACTATGCTACCTTGCTACCTTTGCTAAAGGCTTTAATGTATTTTAAGTGAAGAAATAATTGATCAGGTAATTGTTCGTTTAGGTTTCCTCACATAGTAGTAGATAAAGTATTAATTTCACAATTTTTTGCAGATGTTTTGTAAATTTCTTAGTATTAAGTAATCTAGCCCTAGCACCTGTATAAGGCACTTCTCACAGAAATGTAAATTTGTAATCACTCAAGTGTATATGAATCCAATGTTTATTTAGATAGGATTGTACCCACCAAACACTTGTGTTAACCTTTGATGTGATGCTCTTCCACCTATGTCGATCTTTGATGTGATGTGCTTCTAATTTTTTCTTGGGCCATGACGGTAGCTTCGCAGGTTTATTTAATGCTTTCAGATTTCGCATGATGATAGCTCTCTAGGTTCATTTATTCTCGTCCTAGCTTGATAGCACCTGTTAGCTTAGTGTCATTTTCAAGGGGCATTTAATGATACAAATTCTCGTTCTTCCATTGCCAATAGGCCTTCTCCAACAGAAACAGAAGCGCTTCTACTAGGGCCAGACCATCGAAGAGGATCGATCCATCCAAGGAAAGGTGAACTGAATTGAATTAATAAATTATATTTTAAAATGAGAAAGGTGAACTGAAAATGGAATTAATAAATTATATTTTAAAACAGATAAATAAACTAATTCACTGAAAATAACCTGAGGAAATCAAATTGAATGCAACACTGAATGAACAAACCGAAAGTCAAATCCATTTCAGAAAATGTAATGCAACAATGAATGAACAAATCAAAATTCAAATCCATTTGAAATGAAAAGGTAATTTTTGTGAACAAACCTTAATTCAAATCCATTTCAAACAAGTGTATTTTTTTGTGACTCTTGTTATTGATAATTGAAATGAAATTCTTGGTTGAATATATGATAAATTCCATTTCAAAAAAAAGTATTTTTTTACTCTTGTTATTGATAATTGAAATGAAATTCTTGGTTGAACATATGATAAATTCCAAGTGCACAATGATCTATCCGGTCTTCGATTCCTGTTTTCTTCGCTACCCGCAACTTCATCGAAGTTTTGCCTGGTAAGACAAGCTATAGACAAAACGACACATGTGGAAGCAGCCAACAATTACCACCTGGGTTGTCAAGCTCATCTCTGTCTGATTTAGTGTATTAGTGGGAACTGGATTAAATCTATCAACCACAAATCGAAAAAATGACGTGCCATACAACAATTTTGCTTCTTTTACTAGTCATAGCTGCAAAATATATTTCCCTGGTTGTTGACTTTCCAGGATTATTACAAATGATTTCATGGGGATCAATTGCAATTATTCCAGCTGCAGGTTCGTCAATTGCTATTATGACAGCCTTTCTCCTTCTTAGCAATCTTGGTGCCCCAGTCGTGGAGGTAGCCACTGATGCTTTAGTGGCAGAATGTGGTAAAAAGGACCAAGGTATTTCATCAGGTGAGCTTCAATCCTTTGCGTGGATGGAATTGGCTACAGGGAGTGTCCTGGGTAACTTATTTGGCGGGATTTTTGTGTGCCAAGTTCATGCAAAGACTACGTTCATCATTTTTCTTTTACCTTTGAGCATTCAAATTGGGACTTCCTTGATTTTCAGGGAGGACTTCCTGTAAGTCTTTCACCTTAGCCTAGTTCGAAGCCTTATTCATGCTAGCTAGATTTACTTGACAATTTCTTTGCTTCATAGAATAGTCTTGCTTCTAGTATGTGGTCATCCCAGAGGCTTGCTTGATGAACTCAAGTTCCATTTGATGTATATTCTTCTTGATAAGCGTATTCTCTTGTATTGTTCATTATTCATGCATTTAGGTTCTTTGTTTTAAAATTTTGTAATTGTGTGCTCTGACACCTGTGCCATGTATGCATCAAGCTCAGTAGAAAGAAGAGGGTGCTGAAGCAAAGAATAGAGGAAAAAATGAGGTCGAGAGATCAAGTCTATGGGATTGTTAGCAGTCTGGAGGTGAGACCATCAAGAAGCAAAGGAGGAGGAGGCAACGATTACGAGCCCGGAGAGATTAGGTGTGAGGAGTCGTGCCGCGCCAATGGTCACGGCTGTGTTGCTGCTACTGCTGGTGACAGATTACATCTGCCCTCAAGTTCCTTCACACAATATCCTTATTTAATTTCTTGTTCTTCAACACGGCTCTGCTTCTCTGGGGTTCTGCAGAATGTTTTCTTCCCTGTTTGATATCGTTAACAGATCCAAGGGTTTGCGCAGTTTCAGAAATTTTTTAGAGGATTGGAACTATTGCCATGTTTGAGAAAGTGGGTGTTTATATCTCTTAGAAGTTCTTTGAGCCCATTATCGGAATAATGGGTATACTGAAAACTTCAGAAAATGGGTTTTAATATTTGCTAAAAATGGAAAATGGATTCTAACAATTTCGGAAAGATTGGGATCTGGCAAATGGGATTTTTGGAAATTGGGGGTTCGGGGTTCTAAAGTTGAGGTTTTAAATATTTGTTGAATCTTGGAAGTTTGGGAGATGGATTGTTTTAAATGAAATTTGAATAAAAGGGTTCTCATCTGTTGAGTCCCAAAAAGCGAGGTTTACCATAATTTTTCGGGCATTGATAATGGGTTTAAGCGAAATCTGGAACCTAGTTTTTAATTGTGAAATTTCAGCAAAAACGGTATGTAAGGAAAGTTGGGAAACTGGATTTTATGGTGCTTTTCTGTCCAAATTTACCAGTACTGTTTCCTTGTTTCAATTTAAAGTTTTGAAACTATACTAAGACTTGTAACATTGTATCAAAGACTTGTAACATTGTATCAAATTGTATGTAAAGCTATTGCTAATTGCATTTTTCCTGCTTGGACATAGTTCATTTGCCAAGGTTCTCTAGTTTATTTCTTTGTCCATCTTCTATTTCTTGATATTCTATTGATTTATTCAATATGTTCTATTGGTTTTTCTCTTCTGTTGAAAGAAAGTGTTTCATATGAATCAAGAGAAGCAAATTTATTGTGATGAGACCTTTTCCATTTAGTTGAATGATTTTACAATGCAAGCATCAAATTTCCAATCAATTGACCAAGTATTGATTTCCCATGGTTTGATTCGATTGAAGAAGTTTCACTACAGCCTTGGAGATGGTTTGTTTTATGCATTAGCAGTTCTAGTGTATTTTCATTTTACATGTATTGAGATAAGACAAGGAATTGAAATCACTTTAGGACAAGATTGGATTTCCTAAGACCTTGAGGCTCTCATTCAATGAAAACGAAACTGAGTGCCAATTTTCTAGAGGAATCACATAATTTAAATAACATAGATACATGCTTGCACAAGATGTCTTTATTTACTTACAGTTTGTAGAAATCTTCTGGATTGGGTCTATTGGGTGATATCTTCTGCATCAAGTGGTGTTCATATTGGATAAAAGTTCTTGTTTTTGTTTGGTTATTTGAAAATAAGAACAAATTCTTTTATTTCAATGCGGATGACACAATATATCAAGTGACATCCTATGAGAATGTTAGCCACTGCAGTCCTTTCATGTTTTTATTCTGTTCTCGTCTTATTTTTCCTTAGCTTGAAGAATCCTACTGTGTTGGGAAATGGATTTTATGGCTCCATAATCAAGCTTATACCTAGTCAATATGTTACTTCAAATTATATTGTTATTTGCAGAGTGTATCAAAATCAAAAGATGAAAAAGAAAATGAAAAAGAGAGGCAATCCAATTCCAGCAAAATACTAAATGTAACTTTATTTGGACGCAGCAGTGATTGCTTTGCTAGAATTTTTCATACTTAAAACCTTCATAGAAGAAGTTGATAACGTTCCATTCACTGCAGGATTGCTAGCCTTACGAACCTTGGTGACATTCCAAGCCGTCTTATATGATATAGTGTCAATTTTTTGCAGTCATAGATTGTTTTTTTACCCTTTTTTAGAATTTCTAGTTTTCTGTTGTATGTCTGGTTTGCCATTGTTGGGAAGGTTTGAAATGCTATTACTTTCTTCCTATTTTCCCTTGATGGGCAAATCCCTAGAATTAGGTGGAAGGTGCTCTATTACTGTACTCAATGATTTTTTTGCATGTATTTTTTCTGTAAATTAGAAGAATAGACTATGCATCCTTAAAAAAAAATAGGGGTTCGTAAAATCATGATCAAATTATTTAATTTTGTATATGTGAAGTTACGGATCACTCATTATACATTGAGACATAATGTTTATAATATCTTGAATCGAATGATAGTTCCTCATAAAAAGCACATGTGATGAACCTTGAAGGGCCTGTTTAAGGGGAAGCCCCGTAATTCAACAGAACCTCGCCAAACAAACACATGAGTTTTTGAGTTACTTGGACTGGCCGAACAGAAGAAAAGGCAAGGGTTTTTACCTTTTTGTCTTTGTTCTAGAAATTAGGGTCCGAGATCTGAAGTGTTTTAGTGAAAAAATGTTGATCAATGTCTGCCTTTTCCTGAATTACTGCAAATTAGTGTAGGTAAAATCAACTCGGTTATAGTAAATGACAGTGCAAATTAATTTTATTTTGAGCTCCTGCTCTGTACCTAAAATCCGCTCAGTTATTGTAAATGGTAGGGCATTGTTTTAAATTTTTTCAAATGTTTTTTATTGAATTTGATTTTTTCAAATGTTTTTTATTGAATTTGATTTTTTCAAATGTTTTGTTGAGGTCTAAGTCAATATTTTGACGATGTCACAGTGCATAGTAACTTTTTTAGATTGCCATAAAAATTTGTTGGAAAATTTATTTTTCTTTTAAAGTTATTAATTGAAATTCTCCAAAACAGAAAGGAATTAATTTATTTATTTTTTAAATGTAGAGATCTTGAGAATTCTTTATTATTCTCAAAATATTAACTATACTATTATTATTATAATTTTAATGTAAAGACTTTGGCCATTCTTTATTATTCTCAAGATATTAACAATAATTATCTGCCAACAATTTTGTAAGCCCTTTTAAATATTTAAGATTGTTATATAATCTATAAAAATAGTTGGCTATTCTTTCACATATAGATTAGTTTTATTCCACACAAATTTGGATTAATACTTTTTCTTCAAAAATGGAAAGGACTATGTACAATACTGACATCCTAAAAGGAGCGAAACACGTCTCTGATCTAGATACAACAACATACAATGATAATATACATCGAAATATATTCTCTCTCCTTTCTCCGATTTAAATTGTAACTGGAACAAGAATTGTGCTCCGGTGCACATATATGTGGTGTTTACCAACCTTTTGTTTACTAACGTGGTTAAATTTTCTTACCAATCTAGTGATTTTTATATATTTTTACCAACATAGTTCATGGATCCAATTCTTGAGAAAGTAACAACCATTTTTTCAGGAATCAAAGATAAATCCAGATGAAATTTCCAATAAAACAACAGCCCCTCTTAAGCAGTAAGAGGAAGGTATTCTCTCTCTCGCCACATTCATCAACATATCTCCTCAAGTCATCATCACAAAGTTATCATCATAAATGTTGCCATTATCTTCATCTTTTGGATCATTCAATAAAATCTCTAATCCTTTCTTATTATTCATACTAGTTATTTTTAGTTATTTTCAAGACCAAAATACTTTTCAACCTTCAATATTTTTTTACATATTTAAAACTTAACAAACACTCATAAATAATAATTTATCTTTAAATAATAATAATAATAATAATAATAATAATAATCTCAAAAGTAAATAAAACAAAAATACAAAAAATAAACAAATACCAGAAAGTCCTACATAAAATTCCTCCCTAACCTACAAGAAAAAGTGACAAAGTAACATTGCTTAAAAGAACCTTGAAACTAAAATATATAATACTATCATATAAATTAAAGCTACAAAATATATAAATCAATTATAAAATAAAATAAGCAATCAAAAAAATAATATACTTCACAAAATCAAAACTTAAATAATGTATGTCTTATTAATAAATGATTGTTTTCTTTAAATGTGTCTACTTATGAGGATTCTTTCTTTTTAGAAAAAATACCTTATTTAATAAATTTAAATTATTTTGTATCATTTAAGTATTTTATAATGAAAATCTCATGGTTTTTTAAGGAAAATATGAATAGAATTTGTTACCAAGTAGTAAATTTAAATTATTTTGTATCATTTAAATATTTTATAATGAAAATCTCATGTTTTCCCTAAATGTTTTAGGGAAAATATGAATAGCACATGTGACCAAATAGTTAGGTTGTTCAAAGAATTATCGCTTTATTTTTTTGATAGTTCAAAAAAAATATTAGTTTGTTTTTTATTAGTCAATTTACATTTATTAGTGATGATTGTTGTGGATAACTAAGTTATAAACTAGTTAGAGATTGCAACTAGTGATGACTGTCTTCGATAATAAGTTATAAACTAAACATAGTATCTAATATTTCAATTTTTAAATATACTTTCAATTAAATTAGTATACTTTATCCAAAATTAAATCACAATTTCAATTGATATAATTTATCCAAAATTAAATCAAAATAATTTAGTTGATAAATTTCCGAACATTACAAGTTTTGATGAGTTAACTTATACTCACCAATTGCAATTAGTGATAATTGTTCTCACTATAGTTGACAAATTTTATCTATAAATAAATAAATAGAAAAATATTCTAAATTTGAATTTACCAAGTGAGATAGATTTAAACAATCATCTACATTGCTTTTGTTTGTTATGCACCTGAACATTAGTGGAAATTCACTTTTCTACATCTTACCTCTTGTAGCAACAACTAATAACAAGGTTCTACATTTAAATTTATTAAATAACATAGATTTAAACAATTATCTACATTTTTTTTATGTGTTATGTATCTTAATTATTTGGCATGCATATCTATGGACATTCACTTTTCTACATCTTACCTCTTGTAGCAACAACTAATAGCAAGGTCGAGGACATTGCCACTTCGTGGCTCTTGTTTATAAATTTGATATATGCTTTCTACAATTTCACAAAAATTGTACATATTTATAGATACTTTAAAAACAAATTCCTCCAACAATTCCAACGTTAATAGGGATTGAAACTATTGCAAAACAACTTAAACAATGAACAATGTTGAACAAGTTAACTTGTACATAGTTCCTTCTTATAATTATAATTTTTCCATGCAAACACTCGAACTCTTTTATGAAATTAAACTATCAAAATACATGTTAAACAATGAACAATGTTGAACAACTTAAACTTTGAACAATTTAAAACAATGTTCAAATATGCTTCTGCTCGCTTAAACAATGTCACTTTCTAGATGAATGTTTAGAATGTTTGCTACGACACCCTTTTTTTCTTCTATTTCATATATAGTGTTTGCATAGTTTTTCAACTTCACCCTCGAGTCACCCTGTTTTGCACAATACTTCTGAGACTTACATGAAAACTCATATTAAACAATAAACAATGTTCAACAACTTTACCAATGAACAATGTTAGAAAATGGTAATCAATGTTTACTTTAAGTGAAACAATGAACTAAGTTAGATTAACAATCTTTCTTTGATTAGCAATTTTAGTACCGACGATTTCTATGCTAGCTCTCGTTCCATGTCTTTGCTATGTTTGTTTCCATTTTATAGATATACTTTTTGAAATATTCAAATATATTTATATTATTAACTCTTATTTTTGTTTTTCTTGGTTTTTTGCAATCTATAGTACATTGCATATGTATCCTTCTATATGGTTTTTTCTGTTGGTTGAGCTACATCAATTGATATTTATGTGGCTGCCTCTATCAGCTTTGTTTTGGTTGAAAATATTATTTAACATGTGGAATTTGGTTATATGCAGCAATCTTCTTGTTGAAAGACATTATATGAAATGCACAGAAGATGGTGGTTTCTGGAATCTGTACTGAAATAATTCTATATGTTCCTTCATTAATGACAAAGGTGTTATGCCAATTCTTTCTATACATTTCCCATACACATTGTATACCCTCGAACGTTCATGTGGTTCCCTTCTTTTGGTATTTGTCCCTGATCCAAATATGTCATGTCTTCAATATTATGTTGTTAACCCTTTTATCAAAGTGTGCACATTTCTAGGTTCTATTGATTCTAGTTATTGTGGTTTCTTCACCATCTTGAATAATATCAATGAACACAAATATGATTGGATCCACGTTTAGCGTGATTTTTATGGACATGTGTCAAAATATAGTGTCTGTAGCAGTATTGACAAGACATGGGAAGATAAAGACTTATATGATGTAGAACCTCCAACTCCTAGGGATGTGGTCTTTTATAATGGTAAAATATATTGGTTGCATGTCTAGATGTTCCCTAGTGGATACCCAAGAATCAAACACAATTTATTTTCTCTTGATATTCACACAAACAAATAGACTATCCATTTTGTGCATCCTGAATTTGTTAGGGGATCTATGTGCCTTGCAGTTCATGAAAATCAATTGTTATGTTTGGTTCATCGTGATTTCATGGTTTTTTGGCCTGGTGATATTATACCATATTTTGAACCTTATAGGTTCCCTCTAGAATGCACAAATGGATATCTGGAAGATGGTTCCAAAATGTGTTAGACTCTTGTGAGAGACCTGACATCATATATAAATAGAAAGTGCAATGGATATCTTCCCTTCCATGCCACTGGAAACAAAATACTTATGTGCAAATTTTCTCAACCACCTCTATTGTTTTATGATTTACAACTCTAACAAAAACATTTGTTGGGGTTTATCCCTTACCAATCTCTAGACATTTATCTGTCAATGTTTGAGAAAATATGAAGATACTTGAAATTTAAAACTTTTGATAAACAAATATAGTGCATGTAGATCTCATAAAACGATTCAAACACACAAATAATTTAATCCATAAGACACATGATGTACCCTTGTAAAACCCTCCAAATATGGAGGATGAAAAACCCAGCAAACAATCCTTTGAGTATGATAGATAATGGAAGAGAATGACTTTACAACACTTGCATATTGCTTGATAAGAGATATCTAAGTAGCACTAGAGAATAGAAATCATACACAATACTGCCATAGCCTTGCCAAATGCATAACACTCTAATAATAAGTTTATTCAGTCATACAATGAAGGTAGCGAATGGTTCCATGCATTTTGGGCACTGTGAAAACTATACACACTGTGTGTACTCTCCACACATTACCTATTACGCCTTCCTTGAATTCGTGCCAAGTTGTTGTTAGTAGATATCGCTATAGGGACATGTCTACAACATTATCTATCCTTTACTATAGGGGGTGAGTCCTAATCGACATAAATACATGCAATAATTTGAAAATTTCTTAAGATTCCTAAGTTTTTTCAAAGAGTAGAGAGGGGAGGAATAAAAGGAGACAACCTGTTGAAGCATGCCATTCATGGAAGATCCCCTTTCTTGAGCATCCATGGCCTTTAGGCCTTCATTTGCATCTTTCTTGCTAGTTCCTTACCTTTATATTTTGAAAACCTTGAAAAAATTTGAATTAGTATCTACCAAATCTTAATCAAAATAGTTGAAATTACATAGATTCAATCTCAACATTTGGGGGAAACTAGAATTGCATCATATTGAAAATATGAAGAAAGTGATTGCAACCCAGTGATATAGGTGAATATGTTTTCCCTTTTCGCTAAACCCTCCTTTTCAATCTATGTTAATGATCACCAAAAACTTGATTTGAAAAAGAATCTATATAGCCTCCAAATTCTTCACCGTGCCTTTGCTTTTCTCTTTTCTATGAATGTAGGGTTTGTCTTCCTTCTCTTCACCTTATATGCATTTCTTATATAGCATTGGGGTTTGTATTCCCAATCACTCACCATGAATGTGGGATTAATATTTTTTATGGATTTTTATTTTTTTCTTCAAAAAATCCACATTACATAGTTTTTTCAAGCATTTTTACGTGTGACAAGAATTCTTTCCACTCCACGAGTTGTGGAAACTAGGATTTGGCCCATAAGTAGTCTTTATATTGAATTATTTATAGCACCCCTTGTCTTCGCATACTTCTTCCTTTGTGGAAGAAGTGGTTCAATGAGATATCAAAGCCCCCAATTTGTTCCAGATTCCGGTCTTCATGTTGTGGGCGAAATGAAGATATTTTTTCACACAATCATCTTGAGGGGTGTTAATTTTATTGTTAATAGATGCCCCTAATGTGTGAGGTCTATATCTATGTTGATGGATGAAATGCATTGATTTCTATTTTATTCTGATACTCTTTAGTGATCAAGGCAAGATGGAAACAGATGGTTTATGAACGCAGGAGTTGGAGAAACACCTGCAAGTCAAACAAGGAAATTTATCAAATATACAATATCTTCTCGATGTAGGTATACCCATGCTCAATAGTAAATAAGCATGGTCATGAACAATACATAGTGGATCCATGTCAAAATAGAATTCTTCAAAAACGTATATATGCACATCTAATGAGTGCAATATATCTAGGTCATTATGGTACTTTGACATGGTATTTTTTAATCTTGTGCAACTCGGGTAATGCATCGATGAGTGATACAACTGTCTTTCCCAAGGTCTTCAATACAAACCAATGATAGTCATTGATGAGTGATACACCATCTGATGACTAGTCATTAATGTATACCATAAACAGATGTGAGGAGACCCATTGATAATGATGATGGACTCCAAGGTAGTTGAGTACAAAGTAACAAGTGTGAATAGATGTTTTGATGTTGTACACTTGTATAATCAAATAATCAGGGGTCATTGAGGTATATCCACTGTAATTTGTGAGGAAACCTGCCACTAATGACTGCAAGATCCTGAGTACTCACAAGGGTTTCGATATCCATTTCACTACAACAAATATTGGTATTAGTGTCCCATTTAGCATCCCTTTTTAGTGTATTTTTATTTACATTAAGTGGTCAAACTAGATGCTAAATGGGACGCGTCATGGACAAAACTTAAAGTGTCTCAAAAAATGTCTTTTTTGTGTCCTAGATATCATCCTTTATGACGTCCAAAATATCGTCTATTTTTTTGCTTCCAAAATAACGTCCAACTTTTCTTCCTAAACAACGTCGAGGTCTTCTTCCTAAATAACATCCTATTTTTCTTCCTAGAGAGCATTCTCTTTTTCTTCCTAAATAACATCCTATTTTTCTTCCTAGAGAGCGTTCTCTTTTTCTTCCTAAATGAAATCCCTGTTAGCAGCACATTTTCATCCAAATTAACATCCAATATTGCATCCATTTGTGCTACCGCTTTAGCATCCCATTTTGCACCATGTTTTACTTCCAAATATGTGCCAATTTTCGCTTCCAAATGTGCACCAATTTTTGCTTCCATTTTTGCATCATGTTTTTCTACCAAAATGATGCCAAATATTTCTTCTATTGTTGCACCATATTTTTCTTCCTATGTAGTGCCATGTTTTGCATCCAAAATAACATCTTATTTTGCTACCATATCAACACCATGTTTGTCTTCATCATTAGTGCCAACTGTTGCATCCTTTTTAATTCCTAGTTTCACATCTCTATTTGTGCCCACATTAGCACCATGTTTTGCTACTACTTTAGAGCACAATCTATCATCCATGTTTACTCCCACACTAACTCCACATTTTGCTTCCCGTTTAACTCCTTGGATTTCTTCTTATTTTGCTTCCTCATGAGCGCCTAATTTAGCTTCTCATTTAGCATCCAAATTTTCTCCTTTG
>LPNX010405962.1:3039-61925 GCA_001517045.1 Pseudotsuga menziesii | reverse complement strand
ACATTATCTTGCATCAAAAGAAGTGAAATTATAAAACATCATCACATCATTAACCTATCATATAGATCATCGTGTTAAGGTTAAAAGAACAAGTGAACAATATATAGTGAAAATACCAATATCACAAGAAATTTTTTTTTTGATATCCATATCTAGAAAAGTCAAAATGATCACCAATAATCAAAGTTTATATGTCAACATGAATCCACCAGACAAATCAAAATGACCCAAAATGTAATATGAACTTGGATAATCATAGAAATAAAAATATGTGTCTAGTAGCATGGAGAAAGAAAAAAATATCCATAATCTCAATAGTAGGATCAATGGCTACAATCATCATACTCATCCTCATCCAACATCATATTCATCATCATTTTCATTTGATCCATTTGTTTCTTTATCATCAATATCTTTCTCTGGCACATCGGTGACAAGATAATCAAGATCATCACCTACATAGTCATCTTCACAATTTTTCTGTAAATACCAAGAAATAATCAATGTAAAGCGTTAGTATCAATTTCATTACATAATGCATATTCTTTGTTATATTGAAAATATTAGTGTGATAGTAGTTTATGCATTCTCACAAGTTTTCCAACCATGAATATAAACATCATATCATCAACAGATAGTAACCACAGATATCAAGTGTATCCACAACCATGCATACACACACGCACGCCATAAATTTTCATATCACAATAGAAGTGTCACATCCCCACCCCTCATACCGACGATGGAGAGGACACGACCAACTCACCGTTGCTGTCAATTAGGAAAAATAGCCCCATGAACATTAAAACATAGTAATTAAAATGCATTGATCATAAATACATACATAGATGCGTAAACCATGCAATCTACAGTGGAAGCATACACTTCATTCAACACATACATGATATTCATACTCATTAAAACAAGCAATGTTTATCTTGTTCAAGCATTTAACATGTTCATGATAATCTACGATGGAAATACATTTACGGGGTTAAATACAAGATAATACTTATCTGGAAAATAAGTTGGCCCGCAACTAGCTACATCGCTGCAACGTTCCACCCAACCATAGGCTAGCGTGCTCATCAATCTCTCAGCATCACTGCCACCCCTGAGCTGGGCATGATTCCACAAGGCACTAAGGAGATAACAGGCTCACACATAGCCCAAAACCAAATCATCCACATTCAAGCCAACACACCATTGGGTTTCACAGACTGCCCAACCAAGCCAATAAGAAATTGGGTTTTACAGGCTGCTAAGGCAACTAGCCAACAATAGATGGGTTCCTTGGACCTTTCCAGCCAAGCCACACTTGCATCAAACACACAGTCAACCCATTTAATCAAACACAGTCATACACAACCGTTGGGTATGAACAGAACGTTCCAGGGAACCAAAACGGAAAAGGAAACAAGGGTAAAACAACCCCCTGACAGTAATTTTGATTTCCAGGGAAGTTTTGGCCCTAACATGGCCAACATGGACTCAACAACACCTAAGAAAATGTGGGTTTCTTCTTCCACTCGCTGGGCCTTACCACAAAACGTTTTCCAGCTTGGAAACAATAGGGAAATGCATCCAAATCGTGGGGGAGGGAACCCACCCATCAATATTTACAAAAATGAATTCCCAGTCTAGGGAAATTGAAAGAAACGGCTACCCATGTGAGGGAAAATGCACAGCAACCCAAAAATAGTTTTGCAACCATGAACAATCTGATAACAAAATTGGGGAAAAACACCCTATGCATAAAATCCGATCTCACAAACATTTCTAGGCATTGTAGAGGTTGATATGACCCCCATCAATGCCCAAATCATGGGTCTCCTTTTCCCATTCATTGCACAACTCCACAAACGAAAATCTAGGTACACAAAAATAGAGAACTAACAGAAAAACATGGAGGTACTTACTTAGCAAGCTCCTACTACGTGAGGACAAAACGCCCCCTTAGAAACCCTTGAATCATCCATCGTTGTTGCACATTCACTCGGCAAAACCCCAAACCAATTTTTGGGCATGCCAAAATGGAGAAATAGCTTCCAAATGTGAGGGAGAGAGCTCCATCCTCCTCCTGCTGCTTGAGAGAGATTACACGTGAATGGAATGGGTGAGGAAATGAAAGGCATGGGTGCATAATGGCTTGGGCATTCCTTCCCAAGCACTTACTAGCCCCACAAGTAAAAAACAGACTTTCCAAAAATGGGTGACCTCCCAAATTCGAATTTGACCTCCATACCTTCCCCATCCCAAGGAAATAACTTTCTCCACCAACCTAGAGGTGACTAGACACAAAAGACAAAAAGGGGCGGGGGAGAGCGGGGGGACGTGGGTAGTTGACCACTCTGTGGGTTTTACCTTAGAAATTTGGATTTTCCCCAATGGCTCAAGGTTGAATAATTCCCCCTCCCTATTCCTTGTGAAATCATGCCCCCGTCTCTTTAGCGTTGCGACGCATAGCTAGTTGTGGTATTTTATTAATTTTCATTTTACATGATGTCTCAAAACACATTGTGCCTGGCTAGCACATAAACCATTGGCATCGATTTTAATCACCGAAAACATCAAACACTAAACCCATGGTGGGGCCTTAGCCTTGAGCTCCACACCATGATTTAATACAATATTCACATCATATGCAATTAAATACCACGGGGTCAAAACCAGGGTGTTACAAGAAGAAGACATGGAAGCAAGGAAAAAATAAAGTGAAGAAAAATATGATATCACATATATTATTCGCTTCGAACCATATTTTTGTCTAAAGTTGTTATATCCTTAAAAAAACTATATATAACATGTTATTCAATCTATATCTTCAATAGCATATTAACCATGGTTTTCATCTCTCAATCAAGTTCATGAATTGTTTACATTGTAATCTAAGAGTAAATTTAATATAACATGCTTGATAATATCCCCTCATAAACATGGCTAAACAAATATTATCATATATATAGTTTTTAACATAATAATAATATCATTTGTATCACAATCACAAAGCTTCGTTGGAGTCATGTTATCCAAGTACTAGCATAAAGTAACAAAACTCAATTATATTACTTGGCATTCGATTGGTATCCCTGAATGGCCATTAGAAGCAAGTTAAAAATCACCATAACTAAAAAACCAAGGAATCAAATGGACAAAACGTTAGTTAATTTGGATTTGTGACCTCTGAGCACTATTAGGGACATCCTTGCTCGATGGTTTCAAGGACTGAAAGTTGTTTATTTTCATGGTTTTTCAAACAAGGGTTTTTCTTAGTGACGTGCAATGCAATTTCGGCATGATAGGATAAGATTCTGAAAAATGTGTCGAGTGAGTGCATGTCATTCACAGTCATCTCGCCCTTTCCCAAACACAATTGTAGGAGGCAACGAAACTAAATTCCATTGCTCGGTTTGGATTTTATGCCCCTTGTTGAAATTTGTCTCGGGTCCCTTAATGGCCTTGATAAGAGAGAAAAAACTCGTTATAACTCAAAAACCATGGCTTTGATGGACAAAATTTCAGTTTTTTTGGATTTGTGACATTCAAGTACAACCAGGGACACCCCTATTAGGTGGCTCATGGACCAAAAATTATTTATTTTGTTGGTTTTCTAATCTAGGGTTTTGCTAAGTGACATGTAGTTCAATTTCTATACGATATGCTAAGATTTTGAAAAATGTTCCCAACCAGTGTGTGGGCATCACAACCATATCTCCTTTACACAAACACACTTGCAGGAGGTAACGAAACTCAATTTCGTTGCTCGGTTTGGTTTTTATTCTCCTCGTTGAAATTTTTCTGGTGTCCCCGAATGACATTGGTAAGCAAGATGAAACTCACCATAATGTGAAAATTGAGGCTCCAATGGACAAACAATCAGCTATGTTGGATTCGCGACACCCTACTACCACCAAAGACACCCATTTTTCGCTGCTTCATGGACCAAACATTTTATATTTTAAAGGTTTTCTAAACTATATGAGGTTACATCCTTTCCTACAGTCACCTGCAACATATCATGCCATTCCTTGCATGCATGATCATGATCAACACAACAAGTATGACACCCATTTCTAAGAGACTCATGTGGATTCCACTCACACACCCATTTCCATTTGAGAACTTAACCACATTACTTATAAAGCTAATTACGTCGGTCTTCCACTAGCATATGAAGATTCCAACCAATATGACTCAGTTTTAGCTTATCCGCGAGTGCTGAAAACGTTCAAGCTCAAATCATAGTAATTTTCTGGGATGAAACTTGACCATACAAGGAAATGAACCCACATGACCATAACATTATTTTAAATAACTTGGTTTTATTTTAGTTCTGTAATAAGCTGGACATAATTCAAACAGACTTGGAGGCTTCCCGACATTGGCGTTGAGATGATTGTGACTATGACCGTAAAGACGACCCCATATGTGCATGTGCATGTACATGCAGGAGAACAAGAAATCGAGTGGAGAATGTGGTGGCAAAGAGATATGATCTGCAAAGAATAAAAGCAGTAATATCTACCCCTTCCAACCACACACACACATTTTAGTTAATAGGCATATTCCACCCTCGATTCATACTCAGTCACGAATCCCAAACCCTCCTTAAACCCTAATAACACTACAATAACTACGGTCTCAGTCTAAAATTAATTCGGATTGGAATCAATGAATAATTAGTTGTTGAATCCCTACATTTTCATATCAATAATTATATGTATCCTCCTCCACAAAGAATGTCATCCTAACCTTATTCCACAAGGTAGCATGCAATATATATTTATGAGTTTAATGCCAATTAAAATGCGTGCCCACATATTAATTAATATTCTATTTAGATTCTGAAGATTGTACATGTGGCATTTTTATGTCAGTTGGAAAGCATGCCAACTCTTCAAACCCTCCTCTGCATGGCATGCTAGTGAGAAAGTGGAAGTTGAAAGAAAATAGTCTTGACGCTGCTCTACGATGGAAGAAAATCATAGACTATACCATGATGCTCTCAGAAATGCTTAAAAGACTGCAACATTATCATTGCGTTTGTATTTAAATTTAAGTGAAATTTCAGGCCTCGTATTCTGTGGACGAATTGCAGAAATAGTTATATTTTGTTCAAGGTGAGATTCATCATGATCATATGGAAAAGAACTCCCCATTCTTGGTCATGATAAGATTTATGAGTGAGACCCACAAAACCAAGAAATAAAGACTGAAAAAAAATAGAAGACAAAAATAAAAGTGTTTATATTTCTTTCAATATTTTACTACAAGTTGTATTGATATCTATTTTTACTTTTATGTAGCCTAAGTGTGTCATACTCTTAGCACTAAAATTGATCCTTTTAATAAAATTTGATCTTTCACCAAAATTGCTCAAACTTTGCTAAGCTTATCGTTACCTTAAAATTTTTTACCTTTAAATTCAACATCTTCTCGTCACATCAAATTTCTAATCCTTCTTATACCATAATGTATTCCAAAGAGTCCAAATATAGCCTACCGTTAATTTGAAATGCCAAATTGTCTTTCTTAAATTTTATCCAAAACTTCAACAACCTAAAAAAATTATTTTTTTGAAATCATTTTATAAATTTTTTATTTTAAATGGTTAAAAAAAATTCTATTTGGGCAAAATTTGCACATGTCCCAATCCTAGTCTTAATCAAAATCCACAGTCCAAGGTATACCATAAGTGTCATGATCAGGTCCCATCACCAAGTGTAAGCACCCATGGGAAAGAACCCGCGAGTCATATATTGCACTAAACGTTAAAGGGGATGGGATCGATGTTCATTATAAAATGACATAATATTCTACCTCTGTTGAATGTAGAATATGTCTTCTAAACTTGCAAACGTAAAACACACGGAAAAATAAATTGCACTCATTGCTATCAAAAACATCCTAATTACCCCATTTAAGTGCATGGAGGAAAGCACTCACAAGAGCTCCAAGGGAGATCCTGCCAAGTTTTTATACTAATACGTGGAAAACCATCCAGCAAGCTGCTGCAATCACCAAGTGTCAATCGCCAGAAGAGTCAAGTATCAAGAGACAGAAAGGATCATTTTTTAAAATATCAAGTTATGAAATCTGAATGGAATTTTCACGTGAATGGAATCAAAGTGTTGGACAAAGATCAAAATAGAATATCTTCACATAGTTCAACAATTAGGTTCATCTTGCATTCATTCAAGCATCCAGTTCAGAGGATTTTGATCAAGGCCAAGCTAAAGTCCCGTATGCTAAATTTCTCAATGATGAAAATGAACAATAGCTATAGATTTCAAAGGAAGTGGGTATAAGCTAGTACATCGTCATAAATCATAATATTTAGATAGATGAGAAGTGGCACTTACGAATGGCTCTTGAACCAATATTTAGATAGATAAGAAGTGGCACTTACGAATGGCTCTTGACGTGGTTCAAGGGATGAATTATTTCACAGTAGAAATTCTGTAATAATTCATTGAGATATTAAGCCCCCATTTCTTCTTGTTGACAAAAATTGGGTTTTCAAGGTTTGTAATTTTAGCTTGTCTCTCTTGAAGCACCATGCATTTTTGTCTTCCAATTCAACTGTCAACAGCATAATGGTTGAAAAATTAATGAGTGCGAGAAGACCTCCTCCAAAACAACATCATGAGATACACTAAGATAATAAGAGTAATTGGATCCACGACATAAGCAAAATTAGGGTTTGAACCAACATTTGAGATATAATTGGATGGCTAAGCTGGGTAATTGAATCTATAGAATGAAAATGGAATAAATTTAAGTTCTCAACCCCATTAGTTCAAACATAATAATATAGAAATGTGAGAAAATCGATTTAATAAAAAATAACATTAGTTTTTTGTTACTTGAGTTTTTTTTGTGATTTATCTGTTTTGTTGGTGTTGTAGTTATGATGTTTACTCTATGTTTATTCTATGATTGTTGTGAATATGGACCAGGGTACAATTTTGTGATGTCTATGGTTCAATTTTTAAATCCCTTTTACAGGTCTCACTCAGGAAGGAGAATAAAGTTTTATTACCTGTGCTACCAGCAAAGATCGAAAATAAGAACCCAACTCACGATATCCCAATACCCATTTGGGAAGGACCTTTTACTACTTCATTCTATTTCATATACCACACAACTTTCCTTTTAAGTATGTGTGAAAATTTTCTTTTAAGTAAATACCCACGAGATTTGAACTCATGACCTTCCATTTACATCTTCCCAATCTCAATTACTCATTACCTTACTCTAACCCTATAAACATCTACAACACAAGCTAAACTAAATGTCCTATGGCCACTGAAGTTAGATTATCTCTAGATAGCACAGGTCTTCGAAGTTGTCAAATTAAGGAAGGAAATGGGAATTAAGGTTATTAATGGTGTATTGTGTGCTATTACTAACGGGTATGCAAAGAAAGGAAGCCCATATGCAAGTATAAAGGTATTAAAACAATTGGTGTCTATGGAATGTCAACACTGGCCATGTGGCTTATGCATCTATGATCAATGATTATACCCAATAAGGGTTGTATGAAACTATAGAATCTTTCTTGTGCTAGCTGTAGGTCAAGGGTTTCAAGAAATATGTGGAAGATATATAAAGGAACCTGGAATTTATTCCTACAGAAGAGGGACTTGCTGTATTTATCATCTCTTCAACTATTGTTATAGATCGAAGCACTCGATAGGTGTCAAATGTTGTTACAATGGGAACTATGCTTAAAGATGCCATATCATGTACTGGTGTAGTTGCATACATTTTCATTTTAATCATGGTGTGGA
Organism: Pseudotsuga menziesii; assembly: GCA_001517045.1. Taxonomy (NCBI): domain Eukaryota; kingdom Viridiplantae; phylum Streptophyta; class Pinopsida; order Pinales; family Pinaceae; genus Pseudotsuga; species Pseudotsuga menziesii. Next base: position 54,132 of record LPNX010405962.1, on the reverse strand, counting down.
ACTAAGTATGATGGTGTTATGTGGAAATTAAGGTAGGATGAGATACAACGCATAAGCCCAGATATCGAATTGTTGATTCTAGAATTGGAGGGAGAGTTTTAGCGTTCGAGGTGGCAGAGAATACAGAGAGAAAACATAAGTAAGATTCTCATTTGTAAATAGATTGGAAAGTCAATTCTTTAAATCTGCTCGATGTTTATCCACACACCAAATCTTAAATATTTGCTCCAAATTTAATGGATAAATTATAGTATTCAAGTCATTTTGACATCTAGTTTTAGAATTTCAGAAAAAATTCAATCATATGATGATAACATATAGTAGAATATTAAAATGTTTTTGGAAAAAGACTTCTTGGAGGAGAAAAAAGTTTAGCATTAATAATAAATCAATCCCATATTTTTCAGTCCAGTATATCAAAACAGACGGTCTCTTATCTTATGTATATTTGGAAACAACAATCTAATCTTTCAATTCAAATATGATTAAACTATTTGATCATTGGTTCCTAGAGCTGAAAGTTCAAGAAAAACTAGATTCCTAGTGATCTTTACAAGTCATTAAAGACTACGATAGTTCATGATAAAATACAAGAAACATTACTAGTTATGTTCATTTTCTGCTAATTAAAAAAAATATAAATAATAAATAACAATTGATAAAGTAAATATGGAAGTGACGATATTTTTCATAATCTTTGTTTTTTTGAATGATTTGCAGTGTAAATGGAACTTAAACTAAATTCGATTGTAGATGAACACATGTTACAAGATGGAAAGGAAGATAATGAAATGATACAAATAACTCACCAGTTGTTTGCAATTCGCAAGATCAATTCCAGTTTTCATATTTTCGTGCATGACCTGTACTTACTTGCATGTACTTTCGAAACAAAGTTGGAAATGCCTTTTTTGCTCAAAATAGAAAAGTTGCATTTAGGAATCTCATGGAATCTACATATTTATGGAGAACTAGAACATATAACTAATAACATTACCACTACAATTGTAGCAGTAAGAATTATTGTAGCATTAAGAATTAGAAGAGTTGTAGTGGGTTACACTCTACAATTTTAAGATATATAAGCTATTCAACCTAAATATCCATGCTTCTGTGGAAGTTCTTATAAAAATGATATCCAAACGCCATTATTTATCATTTACATGGAATTCCAATCCCATTATCATAAACATCACAATGCAACCACATAATTTTCTCCTCGTTATCAGAATCACGATCTAGGTTTTCATCCCTGTCCATTAATGCCAATGGTTTTATTTTTTATTTTGTTATTTGGTTGGCAGTTCAATTTTGTTGTTTAGATTATTTTCCACATGTTGAGTGCAAAGACATGCCTTCACACAAATCACTTTCAGACATGGAAGGGATATTCTGTTCCTTGTGCATATTTCCCTTGCTGTATGAACAAAGATCTCCATAATTCTTTCCATCTTTCTGGTCATTTTCAATAGTGGTTGTGATGTCACATGCAATGTTATACCCATCTTTCCCTCATGGGTAAACTTAATGCAATTGTTGCACGAGAAGGGAATTGAAAGAGGAATGCATTACAATATCTTCTAAAAACTATTTTAACAAAGCAATAAATTAGATAACAGAATCTATAAAGTTTTCCCATTTGAAATTACTGAAGCATTTAATAGATGCATAGATTTCAAGTGCAAGATTCCCAATTAGACTTAGAAGAAAGCATTTACTTGACTAAACGTATTTAGTTTCTAGTAGGGACTTCCTATTTAACTATGAATTGCTTGTAACATAGTTCAACATGTTTGTAAACATTACAAATAAAAAAAATATTCATTGAGCAATATGTATTCTTATGCAGTTTAATTTTGATAGCATTTGATTGTTGGGCAGATAGAGGGAAGTTATAATCCAAAGACATTGCTATCTAGTGTTTTTCCTTGTTGAGGGAACACAATTTATTCCCTTCTATCATGAGTTTTCTGATGCAATACATCTGGTAATGACACATTGTGAGGGTGAAGCATCTCCAAATATGAAAGTCGCGATTTTTCTTGTTTATTCAATTGCGTCATATGTTCATTACAAAAGTTACTAATATGTTCCTTTATTTTTTATTTTTTTGGGGGTGTGGTCACTTTATGTATGTACATATGTGTTATACAGTGGCGAGACTTGGTCAAGATTTGATTCTTTGTGTAGTACTCATTGTTTTTCTTGTATCCATGGATTTATATTTTCATTTAAATGAAATATTAAAACAAGAAAATATTTCTAACCCATCTACCTTTCTTCAACCAAAACAAACTTATCATTCATATGGACCTTTCCATCACAAAAAAACCAACCCCACAACAAAGACACTTTCTTGTCACCATACAACTAATGTGAAATGGAGATTTCAGAAGTTTATTTATACCTAAGAGATCATGAGAAAAAGCTAATATAACCTACACCCCCTAAAATAGGTGCATTGCTTCTTAATATCATTATAGAAATCAATTCATAATAAAATAAAATAAATGTTAATGAATATTGCAATAGAAATAGGAATTATGAAAGAGAAACATGATTGAAAACATTCTGAGCTTCCTTGGAGGCCAATGCAAAGGATAATTTCTTCATCTTTCTCTCTAGAGATTCAAACTGAGACATTAGATGATCCATTTATGAAACAATGTCAAAAGTAACAATTCATTGTGAAAGGGAAGTTGAAAATAACTATAATCATGCTAAGGCTATTATGGAGCGAGTGTTTTGATGGAATTGGAACAGACGAGTGCGGAAGCGATGTGCGTGTTTTTCTTGGGCTGGGGGCTACAATTCCCTCCAAGCAGCCATGGTGACAACAAATCCCTGTATCCATGCTCCTGAGGGGAGTGGCGGCGCTAGCGGGGATTCAGATGGTGGGAGAGATGGGCTTGGTGCGAGGAGGAGATCAGGGCAGGGAAGCTATCTCTTGAAGGCCTAGATGATCCCAACGATCTAGATCTGATCGAAAATGATTCAAGATTAAATTGAGATGTGGTGGGAAAAGGCCCTCATTGGAAATTCGTGGGGGTTTGGCCTAGAGAAAGAGATCTAGTACGGTGGATTGAGGGAACCTGGAAACCCAAGGGTCAATATGATTCCAGCTGGGGGAAAAGTGGTTTTTTATCATAGTGTTTTTCAACCAGGAGGATAGGGATAGAGTCCTAGAGGGCAAGCCTTACTTTTTCTTAGAAGGGATCTACCTGATACCATGGAAGGAGAGATTCAACCTGAAAACCAAGGATCTAACAGTAACCCCTGTGTGGATCCATTTAATTGGCCTCTGAGGGGAGTACTGGTATATGGTTATTTTGAGAGACATTAGTAACTCGGTAGGGGAATTCATGAAGGTAGCCGAGCCGCACCAAGAACCAGAGGTATATGACTTATGCCTGCATATGCATATACATGGACTTATCTAAGGACCTCCGGGAAGAAGTAAGATTGAACTGGGAGGACTAGGAATGGATCCAATAGATTGACTATGAGCAACTTCCATTTTGATACAGGATCTTTCATGAATATGGCCATTTTGGGAGAAACTACCCAAAAGGGGTCGGGAGTAGCTAGCCTCAAGTCACGAAGGGGACAATAAGTAGGACAATGTGGGATTCACGTAGGTTAAGAGCAGGTGAAAAGGAAAGAATAGTGGGGGAAAAAGCCCTGCAAGGAGACACCAAGAAAGGCTGCTACTTGCTCCAACCCCTTTTATATCTTGGTGGAAAAGGACTCAAGGAAAGAGCAGATTGGTGAAGATGCCATGGCCAAATATCAGGAAGTCAAGATGGAGGATCTCACAAGTGGAACCGAGTTGAATAGCTAGACTAATTTCATGGAAGCAGATGAGGTGGAGGAAATGGAATTAGGAGAACTAGATTTGGATGCACTTGAAAAGGAATGCGAGAAGGAGGGTGTTAAGTTAGTAATTTGTTTCTTCAATTTTGGTTTGATTTTCATTTTATTTGAAGTAACTCTTTTGTTTTAACTTTGATTATTTGCTTCCTTTAGGAAAATTTTTGGTTGTTAGGTGAATTTTTGAACTTGGCTTTTATATTTTTGTTTTATTTTTTATCCTTTACATTTTGATGGGGTTTTTAAAGGTCATTATATCAAAGAATGGATTCACAAATGATTATTCTGAGCATAGTAATGCGTGATCACTACTCAAGCAGCTTTTAAACTCCATACAAAATGCCTAAAAGTTGTAAGACATCGATAAAACAGAGTGAAAATTATTCTTGTAGCACTGGGGCTCGAAATTTACAAAGGCGCGCTACAAGAATATCGCGACCTTCATTTCTTCCGATTTTTTAGCAAAAAATTGGCATTTTCTTAAATGTTGAGTGACTAATCACGTATTGTGGAGTGTTTACTACGTGTGGGTTCAGGAATTATCATAAGAACAGGTGGTTCCACGTCGTGAGGGAATCATGGTCATCGTGAGCCCAAATGCAATTCATTTTGACAGGTAGCAGCGTGGTTTGAGTTTAATGTGAGATGAGTTGTCATTTGCATGCACATTCAAAGACGAAGGACTTAGTGGAGTAATCATAATCACTAAAAAACTGGATATGCCCGCTGGGAAACACAGTGAGGTTTTATGGAGTCATGGCAAATTAGGGCTTCATGATTTTGCTGTCTGCAGTCAAATTGCATCCTGAAGGAAACCTGTACATTTGAGGTGAACAACTTAACCACTCAGGTCATGATTTTAAACCACTGTAGTCGATCAATTAAAAGGTATTCCACGATAAGCCAATATAGCTGAAAATTTGGGGCTTTTTCAGTGGGGTTCGTTTTAGCAAAATTGATCAAGGGAAAGGTTAAATTGTGCTGTTAAATGAAATTTCATCCAAAGAAATAGCTGCCTGAGACATGTTGAGATGTTCTGTTAAGTGGAGGACTGAAATTTAGCCTTATATTGGACTATGCATTTGTTGAAGTTTACAAGAGGTTGGGTTGAAATACAATGTATGTTACGATGATTCAAATTTAATACTGCTGCTGGTGCAACATGAGATGAAGGAAATGAAAATTTCAGACAATATGAAAACCTATATAGCCTAAAGACCTAATTTTTCTAGGTTTTGAAGCTTACTGTTTTTGAAAGCCAAAAGAAGCTGCGAAGAGCTAAAGGTTTGAGAGTAGAGGAAAACCTACTCTCATTTTGATACTGAGATTACTGAGCTAAAATGGACTAAGTTTAAGATTGTTCTACTCTATAAATATTCTCATCTAACCTATAAACAGTCTTCATTTAGTCTAAAAAGTTGACAGTTGGGATTCTTCATGTAAAACTCTTTTGTGAAGAGATTGTTTATATATAATTCTGGCAGGTTATGGGTACTAATACATAGGATCATTCTATATGCTGGAGGTGGACAGTCATTAGAATAATTAAATGGAATGACAATTATCAGTGGTAGTGAAGAATCTAGCCTGTATCAAAAGAACAAAAGCAGCAGTCAGAGAAGAGTAAGGAGAGCTGTTTTTGAAACCTGAGGGATTTGAAAAGGAGACAGTCACATGACTGGTCATTAATTGAATCCTAAAACCTATACAGTTTCATCCTCTGAAGGAAAATGGGAAAGAGTGGTAAAATTAACAGAGTTGAACCTACTGATGTAGGTTGGATTAAAAAACTTCCTGGATGTGTTGAACTATTCCAACAGGCTGGTTGGCTTGAATTCTTTAAAAGAATAAATGGGTATAATGCTGAAGTTTGTTGTAAGTTTGCACAGTGTTTTAAAGATGACATGGTGACCTTTGATGCTCTTAAGTTCAGGCTGACAATAGAACTGATTGCAGAAGCCACAGGGGTTAAGAATGAAGGTGAATTATGGTTTAAGAAATTGCCCTTTACCTTTGATCCTCAGAGATACCTATTACCAAATGTCACTCCTGATTGGAATAAAGGCATTCTTATTCAAAATTTCAGAAAGGAATGGGTTGAACCAATCAGAATTTTGTAGAGTTATATTACTTGCGAGGGCAGGTATGCTTATGTGTTTAAGTATCACTTCAGGTTTTTGCAACATATGGTGGGACAGTCCAAGATGAACCTTCCATTTTTCCTATTCAAGAGCTTGCAAAAAATGGCTAGCAGGGTCAAAGGGCATATGGACCATTCCTCTCAATCCATCTTTCATCATGGGCTAATTAAGTTGATTATTAGCACTGTTTTGCAACATGAAGGTAAAAGTTGGGACTTCTTTCTTTTTTGGTCAGGTTTTCATGTCAAACAAGAAGATCAGCAGCCTAAGAGGCAAGCAGATAAAGGGAAGGTAATGATGAAGAAATTAGGTCAGAAAGCTAAACTTGAAGACAAGGAGGATGTTGAAGTTGAGAAGGCAGCAGATCATGTGGAGGTTGACAGTAAACCCAGGGTGTTTTCAGTTGGTACTGCAGGTAGATATTCACTGTTTTCAGAAGAAGAATTGCAGCCTAGGCAACAACTGATACCAGCAACAGTTCCAAGGAAGCTAGAGCTGTTGTTATAGAAAAGGTTGCTATGCCTGAAGATGATTTTCAAACCCAACAGAGAAGTCCACTCACCATTCTCTCAGATGATGAGGGATATTTACTAGAAGAAGATCATCCCATTGATAAAGCAGAAGGCAAGCATGAAACCTGTGGAGAATTCTTCACTTCAGAGATCAAATCAGCCAAACCTAATAAGAAGAAGAAAAGGAATATAACCCCATATTGGAGGCCTAAAACCAGGCCAACAAATAAACTAAGATGGAATATGAAGAGGTTACTCAATCCAAAATTGAATTCCAAACAAGAGACTGTCTTGACTGATACTACCTCAAATGAAGAGACATAAATTGGTAAAATGGACAGTAAAAACAAAGGAAAATCAGTTCCTAAACCTTCCTCTTCTCATCCTACAAAGGTAAAAGGATTATCACAGTCTGTAAAAGAGTTAAGGCAGCCCAAGTCTGAATTGTCTGCCATAATTCTTGAAATAAAAAATAAACTTTTAAAGCAACAGCAAGAAGAGAAAGCTAAAGTATCTCCTGTTGAAAATCAAGAATGGGAAGAAGAAGATGAGCTGATACTTAGGGAAGCAGGTATTCTGAAAGACCCTAGTATTCCTGCTGATTTCACAGACTTGTTAATAAAGGATGCAAACATACCTGAGATCCCTAGTTTTGAACAAGAGAGCATGACAGGAAGGTCAGTTGACATAGATAAAGAAAAATTGCAGAAAATTATTCAGCAGTATAAACAGCAGATGAAATACATGAAAGATGTCAATGATGGGTTGATGATGGTTAACAGAGGGCTTATAGAAGAACTACAGGATGTCACCAATCATTTCCAGGCGCTGACAGCAGTATCCAAAGAGGTTCTCAAGAGAAAAAGAACTACTGACATGCACTGTATAGAGTTCGAAAAGACAGTAAAGAACTTGCAGCAGGAAAATAAGAAGCTCACCAAAAGGATAACTAACCTGGAGTAGGAGAAGAAGAAAGCTAAGAGGAAAACTCAAGCATTAGATGGCATTGCTCTGCTAGCTGAGGCAGCAAAAGAGCTATGAGTCACTTGTTCATTTCAGTTATTTGTTATCTTTTTTAGAAACATATTAGTTAGGGATTACTATTTTTAGAAAAATCATGTTTTGTAATATTTTACTTTTTACTTTACCTCATCGAGTGGATGGAAAATAGTTAGGGTTTTTGACCCCTAACTTATTTTGTAAAAAAAACACTATTTAGAGAGGTTAGAAAGTCATTAGCAGGGTTTGATTTTTGGGATAGCTTTAGGAGGTCTGCAGACTTATTCATGAGTTAAGTATAAAGCTCTTGTATGCATTTGGTGATGAAACGATGAGATATATGACACTTTTATCCTTCATTTTCTGTGTTGGCTTCATTGTTCAGCTTGTCTATTTTCTTAACTGATAAATTCATTTACTGGTTTATGTTTATATGCTGATGATGCTTATCTTTTATGAATGAACTTCAATAATGTCTTCTGTTGGATCTTGTTGAATGTACTATGCATCTTTGTCTTTTTTTGCTTATGATTCAGTTATTACTTTGCTCATGAATGTTTTCCCTGTCTTTCCCCAAAAGTTTACAACCACTAAAACATTGCAGAAACCCTAAACCTAATATGTTTTATTGAATTTTATCTTGAGTGTGTGTTGGCTTGTTTCTCTGGCCTTAGAAACAATTTCTGGCACAAACAGAGGGTAAGGGTTATGTCTCTCGAGAGTAGTTGGAACTTCTCCAGGATTTCATCATCTGATCCAAATCTCATCAGGAATTGGGGATCAATGCAGAGCCTCAAAAGGGGAGCAAGAGGAAATCTCCGGAGGAGGATATGAAAAGAGGCCGAAAGACGAACAAGCAGAGGATTGCAGTAATTGGGGTCAAGATAATTGAATCAATCCAGTACCCAACGATAAGGGCGACCTTCTTAGAGGTAAGTAAGGCTACCCAATGAAGATAGTTTCTTGGAATATTAGGGGGTGTAACCACCGAAGAAAGATTAAAACCTTGCCTAGGAAGGTTAATCAAGAAAGACCAGATGTTCTCTTTCTATAAGAAACTAAATGTAGTTTTGAAGCGCTGAAGAAACTCAGACAGAGGATCTAGAAAGGTAGTTGGGTCATGGAAACAGACACAAATGACATGGCAAGCAGGATGGAGGTGCTATGGAACCCAAGTAATATTGATGTCTCTGAGTGGTAGGCCAATAATTTTTTTCTGATGGCAGAATTTAAGTTTTTAGGATGGGGAATCACATGGACTTTGGTCATTGTATATGGCCCCCAGTGATTTCCCTTAGAAATAGGTCTTCCTCCGCCTTCTGCATTAGCTGAGTGCGTCGGCACATGAGGGGAACTGGATCACTTTTCTCAGGGAAAAGAAGGGTGGCTGGAGGGTAATGGACAAATACCAAGAAGAATTCAGGGGGCTATTAGCCCACAACCCCCTAGCAAATATGGAGACAGGAGATGGGTGGTTCAATTGGAATAACAGGCAAGGTGTGGACAACCTTGTAGCCTCTTGGACTAACAGATTCCTTGTGTAAGAGAATATCATTCAGGGGAATGGGGAGATCAGGGCAAGTTTTCTCCTAGTGGCGGGCTCTGATCATTAGCCAATCAATCTCAACTGGGATTGGTCGAATTCCCTCCTGAGAAAACTTTTTCACTTTGAGAAATCCTAGCTGGAACATAAGGACTTTAGGGGTCTGGTGGAATAGTGGTGGTAGGAGTTGGCCTCCCCTGGGGGGACAAGACTGTACATCTTCAAGTAGAAACTCAAGGCCCTAAAATCCAAGATACGCACGTGGAAAAAAGAGGAATTTGGTAACATCTTTGAGGATGAAAAGAGACTCATCAAGGACATTAAACTCATGGAAACTGGATGGGACATGGAGATGAAAGAGAAGGAGAAGGATCTGCTAAGCCAACTGGATGCAAGAGAAAGGCAGGAACAGATATACTGGAGGTAGAAATCCAGGGTCAAATGGCTCCAAGAAAGAGAGAAAAACTCTAAATTCTTCCATAACTCCGTGGTCCACAATAGACTAGGTTCGAAGATCCATACAATCAAAAGAGCAGATGGGTCCCAGGTGGAGACTAGGGGAGAAATTGAGGAAGAGCTAACCATCTACTTTGAAGGGATAATGACTGAGCATGGAAATGACAAGGATCATGACATTACTCGAATCACTGTTCTCATCCCTAGGACTGTAACCAGGGAGGACAATGAGATGCTCAATAAACCTATCTCTGTTGGGGCGCATACTCCATGTTTGGGTAACCCCGCGGTTAATTAGAAAATTTGTAAGCGGAGCTATGGGCCAAAATAGTCTTAGGGGTGTCAGGGTAAGTCAAAACCCTCTTTTTTGTAATAAACCCGTGGTTTAAATCCAGGGTTTAGGGTTTTTGGGTGCCCATGGTTTAAAACCATGGTTTTGTAAAACTGCGCAGTATAAATAAGCGCTTGCGTAAAAAGGATAGGTTAGGATTTTTGATGTAAAGAAAGATAAGGCGAAGTTAGGTTGGTTTTTGTAAGGAAAGGATAAGTCCCAGCTGTGTGCGTGGACGACCTCTACAGTTGTGTGCGCAGAGGGTTTTTGTAAGAAAAGGAAGAAAGATCTGCAGCTGTGTGCAGAGAAGCCTGCTGCTGTGTGCGCGGCTGTTAAGGACTGAAGGGATCTGCAGCTGAGTGCGCAGATCAACTGTGGTTTTGAGGAAAGAGGAATAAAACGAAGTTTGTGGACGTAGCCCCTACACTGGGGGTGAACCACGTTATATTTGGTGTCGTGGTTTTATTGTGTTGTTTCTGCTTCTGTTATTTTCATGCATTAAATTGAATACATCTGATAACATTAGATCACTGCTAGTAATAAGCTTCGATGTGAATTCCCCGTAGTGGGTTATGCAAGTTTAGTTTGTTTATTGTGTTGCGAAGTCATATATGAATGAATGATAAAGTTTACAAGTGTTGATTAATAATTGCTTTTAAAGGCTAAGGTACAGTAATACCCCTCTCTGCATGCAGAAACCTGATTCTGCGGCACCCCATTGCTGTTTCGGGTGAGACTGCAACCTGCGCGCAGGTTGTTGCCGAAAGGGCCAACACGGTGGGTCTTTTTTTGGTGTGANCTGCGCGCAGGTTGTTGCCGAAAGGGCCAACACGGTGGGTCTTTTGTTGGTGCGACGCATAAGAATTAACTCGGGTCTGCCCTATTGCCCAACAAATTGCTTCCGTTGCCGGTTGAACTCAGTACCTCCTCAAGAGGGGTTTACCTTGTACCACAAGGGCTATGTTCTGGAGGCCCTCTGTGAAGGACATCAGTGATTGGTTTGCTGAGATCTGTTTGCAATTCATGCAGCAAGAGAATACGAATCTGCGTCGAAGCGCAAGTGACTTTTTACAACGGTATGTTTTTGTGATACTTATGAAATTTTCTTTGGTCGTGTCNCAATTCGCGCAGCAAGAGAATACGAATCCGTGTCGAAGCGCAAGTGACTTTTTACAACGGTATGTTTTTTGTGATACTTATGAAATTTTCTTTGGTCGTTTCAACATAGAGTTGCACCAATGGTTGTCTAGGTTAACAGAGAGGAGGACGAACTTTCAAGCTCGACGGATTGCTGTGTGGACCCCTGCAAAGGTCAACCTTGTGCAACACGTGAACAACGAGGTATCCCGCGCTGTCGATTTCTGGACGACGCGCACATTGGAGGCCTTCGTGACAGAGTTTTCCATTGATACAAGCACTTCTTTTGGTGAAGCTGAACGACAGAGGCCTTCGTGACAGAGTTTGCCATTGATACAAGCACTTCTTTCAGCGAAGCTGAACGGCAGTTCTTTAAAGGGCCCCGTGGTAAGATTTTAAATTCCTTAAGCTTGAAGATTAAAATACTATTGGTTGAAAAGGGTATCTTATTATTTGAGTCAGACTGCTAGTTTAGTAGTACTAACATATGTTTGCAAGTGAGAATACTTTCGACGCGCAAAGTGGGTTGCCCCGAAGTGAGCAACGGTACAAAAGAAATTTTGAATCCTACTCTTCAGGACAGACCACCGCACTTCCCCCTGTCAACCCTCCACAATCCGACCCCGACGAAAACCCTCCTGTTACCCCCCAGCGTCTCTTTGTTACCCCTAAAGTTCGGTCGCAGCGTGACAAGCAACCAAGTCCAAGTATACCGCCCAGAGGTCAACCTAACCCCGTAAATCCCCCCCCATCAACGGCCTTCCCCCCTCCCCACCCTCCCAGACCCAACATGGCCCACCTAGCTGATGACATTAAGCTTCCCATATTCAAAGGAACGGGATTAGAAGATCCAGAACAGTTCTGGTTTTTATGTGAGGCCATCTGGAACGCGAAGAGTATTACCGACCTGGATGTGAGAACTGCGCAGGATTTGACCTGGTTCATGAAATTCTCCAGTAATCAGCACCCCAATTTGGATGAAATCAAGGCCGCCATCATTAAGGAATTTAAGAAACCGAAATCAGAATCACAGAGCATCACTGAACTCAAAGAGATTCAACAGCGGCGCGGTGAATCCGTGTGGGACTTTGACCAGAGATTCAAAGTCTTATTAGATCAAGTGAGCTTCACTATTAGTCCTGCGCAGCACAAGGAATGGTTTATCGCTGCGTTATTTCCGCACATCAGAACGCCGCTCATGCAACAGAAGGTTGCTGACTAGCAAGAGGCTCTGGAAATCGCAATGAAGCTAGAGACCGCTCCCGTCGGAGACGATTCTGGTCTTGCTCAAATCCAAGCGCAGTTGGCAGCAATGGCCCTGGAACTTCATGACATGAACAAAGCTAAAACCAGTCGAGAGGAGGTCTGGTGTACGTAATGTCGGTCCAAGGGTCACGATAGGGACCAGTGCCCCATGGTTAGAACCTATCTTAGCACAGGCACGCCCACCCAATTCAATGCCGGTGTGATATATTGTGAGATTTGCCGCACCCCTGGCCAGCATCGCCCTGAGCACTGCCCTCTTCTCCAGAGATATGTCCCAGTTCCCAAAAACCCCTACTGCCAGTTTTGTAAGTCCGTTGGCCATAATGAAGAAGAATGTCGTAGCTATGACCTTATGCGAGAGCGCACCTCTGATGCCTACCGAGTCCACAATGAAGCCCAGAATAATGATGGCTATGGATACCGTGGTGGCACCTCCGGCAAAGGTGCTTTTGGTGGTCGCGGCCGTGGTGAGATGACCGGCAGAGGTAGAGGCCAGGTTGTGTGTTACAATTGTAACCAGGCTGGTCACTTGGCCCGCGACTGTCGGAACCCCACTACGACATGTCGGTATTGCCGTGGAGTAGATCACGTGATTGAACAGTGCCCCCAGCTCCTTGCAAATATACAGGAAAACAACCGTAGCCCTACTCCAAGTATTCAGGTGATTTCCATGGAGCAAAGACCTGCCCCAGCCCTCAATGTGGTCACCCGGAGTGGAGCTACGACACATACTCAAGACTCGCCAAGGAAACCTGCCACGATGTGCGCACAACAGGCCTCCAACAAAGTCCCAGCCCTTGTCCCGGTGAAGGATCACACACCAGTCCAGGAGGCCCGGTGCGCTAATGTTGATGACGCTGTAGACATATCTGCGCGGCAACACCGGCAGGCTTCGCAGCTACAGGGGGCCTCAATGGATAAAGTAAGTACACTATCCTCTTTCTTGCAGAGCTGTATGAAACTCTTGCGCAATCAGAATGCTCTAAATGAGCTGCAAAAAGTTCTTGCTGTCACAGACCCTCAGAGAGGAATTGATTAGGAGAAAACTGTTAGTCGTGTCCGAAGAACGGGAAGGGAAATGAGGTTGAATGTTCAGATAGGATAATATGATATGACTGATGTCATCCTGGATCTTGGATCAGACGTCAATGTACTCCCTAAGCAGACGTGGGGACAAATGGGAAAGCCTTCCCTGGTTTGGTCACCTATACAGCTGCGACTAGCTAACCAGCAAAGGATTGTACCGCTAGGGAGACTTCATAGTGTCCCAATCGACATCGATGGGGTCAGTACTCTAGCAGACTTTGAAGTTATTGAGATCATTGATGACAGCAACCCTTACCTAGCCCTGCTGGGAATTGAGTGGGCCATGGCCAATGCTGCAATCATCAACCTTAAAAGGCGACAGATGACCTTCGAAGGAAATGGCCTGCGCGTTATTATACCCCTCGACCCATCCCAAGGAGAAAGATATACAGAACCACTCAGAGATGAAGGGGAGCAGGATACTCTAGACAACATCTATAACATCACAGCCACGGATGCAGATTATGTCGAGCCTAATGCTGATGGTGTAATGGATTGGCAATGTGATAGCTCCTGCATGTTTGATTCAGACGATGGTCTGGAGAATTGGCAGCAACGACTGTACGAGCTACATGGCCATAGGTGTGCACAGATCACTCAGTCTCTTCGATGCATTAGCGCACAACCTCGAGAAGTGCCTGCACAGGTTGGGATGACAGACCCTGGAAAAATTATTCTGCCGATGCCAGAACAAGTACCTCAGTCACAAAACATCCAGCATCTGGAAATAGCAATAGACGCTACCGCAGCATGGGGGGCCGACCCTACAGAACTTTAGCTCCGTCGGAGAACCTACCAAAAAGTCGCACGCCCCACATTTATAAGGCAAGCTCAAGAAGTGCGAAGTAAGTTCAAGGGGCAAAGCCAAGACCCTCGCACCTCAAATTTAATAGTCCTATCGCAGATATTACCGGGTCGGGTCGAAGGGCACTATTGGGCCGAAGTTTCTTATTGCCCCGAGGCTGCGACCATGCTTCTGCCGCAGCCCAAAAATGTCGCGAGGCCCAAAATTCGACCATTGGGAGGCAGCCAGTTTGGCGGCGGCGGGATTTTAAGTGCTTTAAATGACTGTACTAAGACCAGTACCGGCAATCGCGCCCCGCATGGACAAGATTTTCATCAGATTTGGTGCCTTCAATGCACTGTCCTCCCTGAGTTGATTGATGGCGTGTATAAGAAGATGCCTAAGATAGGAAAAATCGCATCCTGCATTTCTTCAAGCTTTTCGAGTGAACCCATGACCACCGAACGCGAGATTGATGCCTTGGTCAGAGAATTCGAGTAAGAGGGTCTGATCACCTGCTCTACTCAGCCGCCTGCCATCGCTCACTGTGACGCCACTCCCCCAGCACCACCACGGCCGATGCAGACATGGTCTGCCAGGAAAAAGTCTAGAACTGAAATTCGCACCAAGCGCAACCAAGACCGGCCGCAGCAAACAGGGCAAACACTAGCAGCTCATCCTATGGATCCCTTTGGTTCCACACAGGCCCCGGTCGGGGGAAGGGAGAATATTCCGCCACCACGGCCACCATATCTACCACTTGTTTGCCCAGGCACCGCGTTACCCCGTCGGACAAAGCAATTTACATTAGCCACACCTTCGTTACCACCAGGAGTGCAGCTGATTGGCAGTATGACAGGGAAGATTGATCGGCTTAAGTACAGCGATCATGACACCAATGACCATGGCAAGTTCCCACAGTTTGACCCAGCCGAATACTTGCACCGCGTGAAGTACCCCGACCATAAGGTCACACTACTGGAAGTGCAAGCATGGGCTGCGGGTCTGGACAAAGCTGGCCTACTCAAGCTATTCAACATTCCCCATTTTGGACGCGGCATACATGTGACTGTAGTGGCCAAGAAGTTACTAGCCTTGGTGCATGATGGCTATTTATGGATAGGGGACCAGCAAATTCCTATTGACGTCGCCCTCATCCATAGGATCACAGGTTTATCCATGGCAGGACCAGATCCGGGAACCGAGTTTCCGTCCAAACATGACGACACAAAGCTCGCGCAAACCATGAAGGAGCGGTTTGGAATGACAAAAGGGAAATGGGGGTATCATACTTCCGCGATTCGGGAGAAGCCCATTCGGTTTGCAGCTGAACTCTTAGCCTGCAAACTCATAAGGAAATGCAGGCCAAATGAAGTACCTGCCCCGGTTATCAGGATTGCTATGAACTGCGCTGAGGGGTATACTTATAATTGGGCCGGCTATCTTGCGAAGGAGTTTTTGGAGGATGCCCGCGATGCGCAAGAAAAAGGTAGACCTTTTCATTATTCGTGGCTTATAATCCTTATTGCATTAGTTGGGTGGAAAGAACCTACTGAAGCCCAGTTTGTCGAAATAAACCCCGGCATGCCAGGAGCAGCAAGGTATGCCTCCCTTTGGGTATCCTCAGATAAGGAAACTCAACAGATGATGAAAACTGTGTTCGTCTTCTATGCTACGAGTCTTCACTATGAGATAGTGTGAACACCTCGACTTACCAACGAAGTGTTCTCTCAATACGAGGGGGTCGCGCACTTTAGTGCCAACATGCATCATTTTTTCATTCAAGCTCGTGCAGATCCTCAACGGCAATGTTTAAAATTACCATATGTAGTCACCGAACCAGATATCCGGTGGGTCGTTCAGCAATGGCCGGCCGAATGGCTGAAAGATTTAGGGAAAAAACCCTCTATTCTGGTTCCTCCAGCTACTAATATTGGCACAGGTACTAGTCAGGCACAACAGCAAATCCCATTGGAAGATAGCGAAGACCCAAGTGATTCACAGATAAATGACAATGGCCAGGGTGGAGATAGTGAACAGGATGAGCAGGATGAACAGGATGAGGAGTCGGTCAAGACCATAATAGATCCTACCCCACCAACGAAGCGCAAGTCACCAGAAGTAGCCGAGGTAACCAAGCCACAGTCCCGCAAAAAGGTAAAGGCATCAAAGGATAAAGATATCGAGGAGGAAGCCACTGTCACGATGGATGCACTGGAGCATGCTCTCAAACAGTCTACAACAACGCTTACTAAAAAATGGTCCGAATTCGCGGAACTACATCTTGCCGGCCTCGCAGGTATCGCAAACAGGGTATCGGAGTTAAAAGAGCTAACCGCAAAATCAGCGCCCAGTACTGCGACAAGCAGCGCTATGGCACCCACGCAGCAAGACATTAGGCAATGGCCACTTAGGGATCCGCAGGGACAGGTATCAAGTGCAACTCTGATGCAGCCTGACATCGATTCTCGACCCCAGACAAATATAACCGTGGAGCTTGATTATACAAAGATACCTATGTCAGAGTTGCACCTCCGTCAGCTCGCGATTACAAAGGAAATCCATACCCGAACTCAAGTGTCACAAATACAACTGGAAGACTCCATCAAGCAAAAAAAAACTTTCGCCACACGCCTAGAAGAGATCGCACAACAGAAGAAAGAGGCTGAACAGACAACAACTACGCTAATGCAAGCATTGGATGAGGCATGTTGGAGTCTTTCTGGCTCCGACATACAGGAAACAGAGGAACCAAAGCAGAAGATTGCTAAGATGAAAGACTATGCCCAGCAGTCCCGCAGTGAGCTGGAAAGGATGAAGATAGAACATCAGAAACAGATTGCAGAACTTCAACTGCGCATTCCCCCTGAGACTCCACCAGAGGTCCGAGAATAGCGCCAGCAGGATCTCAAGGCTTCAGCAACAAAAATATCAGACAACGTGGCTAGTGTCGCAAAACTAATGGAAGACAGCATAGAAGCATGGGCAAACCTGCAGGACCATCCAGATGTAGGGAAGATTTAGGAAACCATCAAGTTGCGCAAGGATGAGTTAGATGCAGTCCACATAGAAATCAAGACGCTGCCACCTATGCATAATATGGCTAAAGTAAAGCGTAGCAAGGAACTTCAACAGGAAATCGAGTCTTGCAGGACGAAGGTGACGATGCTGGAAAATGCGTTACAGCCCCTGGTTGATGAAGCATTAGAATTGACCAATACTGCGGAGAGCCAGCTCAAAATTTTGAAGACCTATGACACTTTTGCGTAGGAAAAGGCTGACACAGACTCTTCTTCAGTATTACAGGAACTGGTGGAAAAGGAGAAAGCCGCTGATGAGATACTGCATAATCTCACCAGTCGCTTCCATGCCCTCGCACAGAAGATTCGCCCACCAGATTCCTCGCAGACTGTCCTGGGACGGGCCACTAGTGAGTCTTAGGGGCCTGTTGGGGTGCATACTCCATGTTTGGGTAACCCCGCGGTTAATTAGAAAATTTGTAAGCGGAGCTATGGGCCAAAATAGTCTTAGGGGTGTCAGGGTAAGTCAAAACCCTCTTTTTTGTAATAAACCCGTGGTTTAAATCCAGGGTTTAGGGTTTTTGGGTGCCCATGGTTTAAAACCATGGTTTTGTAAAACTGCGCAGTATAAATAAGCGCTTGCGTAAAAAGGATAGGTTAGGCTTTTTGATGTAAAGAAAGATAAGGCAAAGTTAGGTTGGTTTTTGTAAGGAAAGGATAAGTCCCAGCTGTGTGCGTGGACGACCTCTGCAGCTGTGTGCGTAGAGGGTTTTTGTAAGAAAAGGAAGAAAGATCTGCAGCTGTGTGCGCAGAAGCCTGCTGCTGTGTGCACGGCTGTTAAGGACTGAAGGGATCTACAGCTGAGTGCGCAGATCAACTGTGGTTTTGAGGAAAGAGGAATAAAACGCAGTTTGTGGACGTAGCCCCTACACTGGGGGTGAACCACGTTATATTTGGTGTCGTGGTTTTATTGTGTTGTTTCTGCTTCTGTTATTTTCATGCATTAAACTGAATACATCTGATAACATTAGATCACTGCTAGTAATAAGCTTCGCTGTGAATTCCCCGTAGTGGGTTATGCAAGTTTAGTTTGTTTATTGTGCTGCGAAGTCATATATGAATGAATGATAAAGTTTACAAGTGTTGATTAATAATTGCTTTTAAAGGATAAGGTACAGTAATACCCCTCTCTGCATGCAGAAACCTGATTCTGCGGCACCCCATTGCTGTTTCGGGTGAGACTGAAACCTGCGCGCAGGTTGTTGCCGAAAGGGCCAACACGGTGGGTCTTTTGTTGGTGCGATGCATAAGAATTAACTCGGGTCTGCCCTATTGCCCAACAATCTCCATGCAGGAGGTTGAGGATGTGGTAAGCCATATGGCCCAAGGGAAGGCCCCCATGCCAAATGGATTTGTAATTAAATTCTTCCACTTTTTCTAGGATATGATCAAGGATTAGGTTTGGGAAATTGTTGATGAATCAAGACGTAAGAAAGGGGTGCTCAAGGCCTTCAATGTGAATTTTCTTTCATTGATTCTGAAAGAGGAAGGTGTAGATTCACTAGGCAAGTTCAGACCTATAGCCCTCTGCAATGTGATCTATAAAATTATCTCCAAGGTGGTTGTGAATCGATTAAAATCCCTCCTTCTAGGTTTGATCAGTCCAGAACAATCAGGCTTTGTCGAGGGAAGACAGATTCTAGATGGCATCATTTCTTTCCATGAGACAACCCACTCTCTCAAATGGACAAAAAGACATGAAATGCTCATTAATATTGATATCGCCAGGGCCTATGATAAGTTCAACTAGAAATATATGGAAAATATGTTGAGAGCATATGGTTTTAGCATGGAATGGGTGGAATGGGTCATGGTTTTGGTTATTACCCCCTTCTTCTCCATCTTGCTAAATGGTTCCCTAACCAAGCTCTTTAAGCCTTCTCATGGGATTAGGTAGGGAGATTCATTTTCACTGTTTCTCTTTATCCTAATGGTGGAGGTCCTGAGTAAACTCATCCAAACTTAGGCGGTAGAAGGAGAAATCAAGGGTCTTTCCCTTCATGAAGGAATGGAGAAACAAACTCTCCAACAATTCATGGATGACATGATTCTAATGGGGCACCCATCAGTCCAAGAATCCCATGCTTTCAAAAATAGTTTAACGCTCTTTGCAAAAGCATCTGGGATGGATGTTGATGCTGAGAAATATAAGGTATTCTTATTAAACACGACCCCTGCCATACAAAGGAATATCGTCAGTATTTTTGGTTTTTACCGGGGATCCTTCCCTTCCAAATCTATTGGAGTTCCATTAGGGTTGGGAGCCATCAAGGGTGCATCCTGAAAGGATATAATGGATAGGCTCAAGGGAAGACTCTCAAGATGGGTTCTCCATCCCCTTAACCTGCCATGCAGGATGGTCCTAGTAAAATCGGTCCTACAAGCCATGTTGGTCTATCTATTCTATGTTTTGTCTTCCCCAAAGTCTTTCATAAAGGAGATAGGAGTATTCAGCGAATTTTTTCCATTGGGGGGGCGAGAAGCTAAAGAAAAGTTCTCTCTAGTAAGATTGGACAACATTTCCGCCCTAAGGAAAGAGGTGTCCTGGGTCTTCGCGACCTCGAAGTCATGGGTGAAATTGAGGGGGATAAAATATTATGGAGGCGGTGAAACTATATGCAAGAACCATGGGATAAGATTTGGCAGATTAAGTACGCTAGAGACTGGCCCAATACCCAACTGATTCGATTTAATTAGGAACACCGACATCTCATATTTGGGAAAAATCTCTATCGAAGCGTAAGATAGTTCGGGAGCATAGCTTTTGGGAGGTTAAGGTGGGGAACTATGCTAATTTCTAGGAGGACTTATGGAACCATCTCCCCAAATTGGGGGCCAACCCACGCTGGAAGAAAATCCAAGATAAAGGACTTGAGGAAGGCAAGATCAAAGTAAGCCACTCTTGGGCACCTATTGGGAGGAAGGAGCTCAGGGGGATCAATGACGATGGATGACTTAGTATAGGGGTGATGACCGAATTTCAGAGGACGACCTTTGATCCTTAAAAGATGAAATGCAAGAAAGGTGCATTTTACACAAAGATGGGGAGGATACTCTACGATGGGGTTTTACACAAAAAGGGTCCTTTAGCATAAAAAAATCCTATGATATACGAACAAGGAACCAGGAAGGGTAGGATGAAATTTGGAAGAAGGTTTGGGAGACCAATCCCTAGCCAAATATTTCCACCTTCTAATGGATAGTGGTAAGGCGCCGAATCTTAACTGGGGAAAACCTGAGACTTAGAGGAATCCATGGTCCCTCACAGTGCGCCCTTTGCCTATGTTAAGAGGAAAGCATGAACCATTTGCTCGATTCCTACTCTGTTAATGCAACGATATGAGATAGGGGTGCTCTGGAATTCATACGCAGTGACTAATATCGAGGTGATTCGGGACAAACACCGAGGGACTGGAATCCTAAATCTTTTAAAGATCGTATCCTACCGACTCTATGGCAAGCCTTATCGGGAACTATCATGTGGGCAGTTTAGAAGGAGCGAAATGGATGAATATTACGGGGAAAGAAACAAACGACTAAGGAGGTATGGAGGACTCTAGCTATGAATCTCCTAGAAACCATATGAAGCATGCAATGGAGTGAGGAAGATAAAGAGTTCGCTGGACCAGAAGTGATAATTCGAACAATTGGGGGCTGGACAAAGGAACTCTGGATGGGATGCGACAAAAAGTTAAAAGTTGCAGAGTATCTAGCCCCAAATCCTACCTCTCCCCCCTCCTCGAATGGTTTTCAAACTCAATTTTGATGGGGTGGTGAAGGGAAATCCAGGCGTGTCCGACTATGGAAAATTCTGCAGAAATTTGAATGGGGATATTCTACAAATTTCTTATGGTTCCATGGGGTTTGACACCAACAACTCTGTGGAACTTGAAGGTATTCTCTAGGGTCTCAGAATCATGCTCAGGGAAGGATGAATCCTGAAAATCATTGAAGGGGATTCAAATATCCTAATCCATATGGAAAGGCAGCTCACTAACAGGAAAACAAATGAGAGTGTCTCTTCCAGTTGGTGCTTAGCCAGGAGGTTGAAAATCCTATGTAGCTTGGTTCTGGCACACTTGACTGTCTCTTTCAACCACGTTAGACTGGAGCAGAATCAGGTAGCTGACATGATGGAAAAGACTAGAGTGGAGGGGAATGGGGTCTGCAGTATAGGACAACTAGAGGACTTCAGAGCAGAACGATAGGCTCTATAACGTAGAAAAATTTCCATACAAGACATTGGTGGAAACAGACAGATGGTGGGTGACATGAGTGATCAACAAGGTGAATACAGGAGGTGGAGGGATCCTCCCATAGATATGGACCACTACCACATGTGATCATGTAGGCGACATACGTCTTATTCCTGATCGGTCACCTTGTTCTTAAATTTGGGTACGGAGCCCAGCTTGGAAGGAGAGGTCGAAGAAATTTTCTGTGAAATTGGGATTGGAATTGATGATAAGAATGATGCCAAAAATTGTGTTGGGTACTAGCGAATGTGATCAACGGACTTGGGACATCAAGGGCTCATACAAAACCATTAGTGCAACCACTTCTCTCCTCATTAATACTGATGAGGTTGCATAGATTTTCATCCACTATCTGTGGAACAAATATGTCAGCCTGGTTGTGATTAGAAGTAATGAGCGCTCTTGGGATTTACAAAGTATATCAATTGGGAATTAGGAGGTGGATTTTAAAATGGCCCTTTCCCATGGCAGTCATGGGAAGATGAATGTGGGAGAAGCTTTGGTTTTATGCCACGACAAAGGGAAGGGGGTGGCCAGGAGGGGAAAGGGAAATGCTACCCTAGCTCAACTCCAAGGCCATGTAGCTACTGAGTTTTTCAAATACCGCATTTCGTTGATCACTCGCAAAGATGTTGAGAGGGTGGAGAAGGACCTACGGGAGCAAGTGAAAGCCATGTCACGTGAGGAAGTTTGCCAAGAATTTGAAGACTGGGTCATGGACCTTGGTTCTACGGTCAGTTGGGTGTCGGCCTATGATCGTATGATTATGTTATACTAGGTAACAATGAACTTGGTAATGCATGTCACGCTTAACCTTGAGTCCACAAGGGAAGAAGTGGTGGCCAAAAAGGAAGGGGATGAGGACCCTACAAGGGTCTGGAATGACCACAGCAAGGACTGTCGGTTGATGCGTAGGAAGGTCGATCAAATTTTCTCTCACTTGGGAATATTCCTCTACTATCTGGGGATGGAACAAAAACTTGGAGGAGGATCTAGTCGGAAGGCCAACGGCCGAGGAGCGGATATCATGGGTGGCTTGCAACCTTAGTGTGCGGATGATTTAGTGCAGACCTCTGGTTTCCCACGTTATGACCCTCTTCGTTAGCTTTAGGGAGTTGTCTCTAGTAGACTGTTGTTTCTATTCATATGTTAGTTTGTCAATGTCAATAGTCGAGGCTAGGATAAATCACCATATTTCTACTAGCTGTGGGTTTACTCTTGGGATTGAGCTCTGTATCTTTGGGGATCTCCCTCTTTCGGGGAAAGAAGGTTTTTTGGGGTGAATACTGTAAAGCTATTTCAAGCTGGAGGTTTGTCTCTACTATGCTATGGCCTATGTTTTGGATGTCTCTGTAACTCTCTAATTTCGCAGTAATACAAACATCTTTTATTTACAAAAAAAAGAATTCATTATGAAAGGGGTTATTCTTCGAACAAAGTGCATAAACCAAGGAACTTTCATTGGAGAATAAATTAAAGCATAGAATAAGTTTATCAAAGTATAATGATTTTAAGTACCTTGTTTTCAATGCTTTCATACATGCAATGACATCTTGGACTAGATGACGTGCCTAAAATTTGTAGATAACAACCTTTGACTTCTGAAATGCTTCTGATGAGGTAATCTTTATATTGTGTCTCAGTGTTTTGACAAACTATTCTCATTAAAGACAAAATGAACTACACACTTACTTGACTGATTCTCAAAAGGATTAATAGAATTAGGACAACTTAGAACCTTTGAACTTTGTTTACCAGTATCAATCCTTCGATATGTACTACGAGTTCTAGTAACACATGATGGAGAAAACAAGTCGGTTGTACTTTATGTAAGGGGAACATTTTATTTTTAAAATAGATTCTACATTATCTTACCTTCATAGGTTTCATGTTCATCATTAATAAATCTACTGATAAATCATGGTTAAGATAATTTAACCTAAACATTAGGAGTAGGTAGTAGCATGAATCACGCACAACCATTAAACTAACATTCAATACAACTAAATACTATTTATCAAATTATTTCTATGCATTCTACTATTTCAACATTTTAAAGGAAATCATATATGTAGTTTCTCACATGTCAATGTCGTTATTGGAGTAGAAGTGCAAATTTGTCTCTTGTTTATGAAAAGATTTGTTTTTCTCATTTTGCATATGTTGACAAAAACCATACATATGATAGCTATGTACCTTGGAACCATCTATTTTTTTTGTAAATAAGACATATAATAAAATGAATCATTAGAGGAAATTTTAACTCAAAATGGGCCTCCTAAAATGAACTAGAAAAATAATAGTTAAAATAATAAAATAATATTTATTAATTTTGGAGGAAGAAAAGAAAAAAAACTATTTTTTTGTTTGTATTTTTGACATATCTCCCTGTGTTTTTACTCAAATTTCGATCGGGAGAGATCGCTGGATGAGGAATTAAATTCCGCATCCAACGAGTGCCCACTCGGCATACTTTTGATGGACCCCGCTACCCCAAAAACAAGAAATACCTGAAAAAATGGAATGATGATGTCATCATTCCATTTTTAAGGTATTTCTTGTTTTTTGGGTAGCGGGGTCCGTCAAAAGTATGCCGAGTGGGCACTCGTTGGATGCAGAATTTAATTCTGCATCCAGTGTGCTCTCCTGATCGAAATTTGAGTAAAAACAAAGGGAGATATGTCAAAAATACAAACAAAAAAAGTAGTTTTTTTTATGATACCTATCCCCAAATTTATATTAAAAAAGTGTTTAAGACCTATATGGTATTTCAAATTTAAATCAATTTCATTTGCTAACACATGATGACATGGAATTTGAATAAAAGTTAAAAGGCCCATTTTGAGTTGAAATTTCCTCTAATGTAACATAAAAAAACAGTTCAAAATAAGCATTTTCCCAAAACATCTAAAACAAATCCACCTATAAGCATGTATGTTTCAAGATTTTCTATTAAGAAAACTATTGAGATATCATTATGTTAATTCTTAGTTGCAATGTAGATAACATATGGAACATTTTACAATAATGTTGGAAGCTACAAACAATATTTTGACAGAGGATGTTTAATAGTAGGTGGGTGCATCCATGGAGGTGGGTTACAATTTTTGGCAACGTAATTTCAGAAAAAACACAAAAATGTACCTCGATCGAGGTGTTAAGACCTCGATTGAGGTTTTTTAAATCCTCGATCAAGGTGTTAAGTCCTCTATCGAGGTTTTTGTAAACCCTCGACTGAGCTTTTGACAAACCCTTGATCAAGGTACAAGTGCTCGATCGAGGGTTAAAAAAAGCTCAATCGAGGGTTAAAAGAAGCTTGATCGAGAACCTTTAATCGTTTTTACTATAAATAGGAAACAAACCTTTGATATAATTCACTGCGTTTGTTGGATAGAAAAATGGTCATTTATATTCATTTGTAGATATGGGTCATGGAGTAATTTGAGTTATAGATATGATTGATCAGCTATTAATCCAACATCTATAACTCCAATCACTCCATGACTAATATCTACACATAAAATTACTTGTTTCTTCTTCAAGGTATGTACTATTACCCACAAGTATTACTTTTCTAGTTGAAATTATGTTTTATTAAATTTATTATCATATAATTATATGTTTGATTTTAATTGAATTCGAAGACCTTGTTCCCATGAACAATACGAGATTTAAAAAACTTTGATTAAATAAATTTTTGGGTGTCCATATTCATGTGCACACACGAATATGGGCACTCGAATATTTTTTTAGTTAAATTTTTAAAAAGCTCGATCAAGCTTTTCATTTAATGAAGTCTTCCAAAAGATGCTTAGACACCTTGTATTTTGAATCTCCATTTGAATTCATGTCATTGAACATTTTCAATTATTATCGAAATGAGAATTAGTATCATGTTTAGTTTTTTAAAATTAAAAATTATATATGAAGGAGCAAAGTATTTTTAGTATTTAAAACATTTCACTACATTTCTGTACTACATTGTATATACATTAGATATATTGCTGATAGGAATCAAATGATGTTGAAATTCCTTTCCAACCATTGATGACATAAAAAATCTAGATGTTGAATTCTAATGAAAACACATCATGATACTACTTGAATATAAGCATAAAAAAATTAAATGCACGTAGTTCACGGATTCTAAAATTTTTGTTAAAGCCCCAAAATGAATCCCTGGCTTCACCGGTTTCACAACTATTGGTTAAAGTTTTGATTTATCATGCTAGGATGCATTGAAGGGTTTATTGTATCTACGTCATGGTCTTCTTCCTCATTCTCATGCCTTTTGGTAAGACAATAAAGAGGGTAGTGTCCTACATCGACATGAAAAATGGTTTCGACATAGAGGTATACACATTAGATATTTTCATTAAATAACATAAATTACTACCTATGACTGTCGATTCATTGAATCGTGGACTCATACAAAACACAACAAATTTCAGAGCCACGAGCCCTTAATTACTCACACTTGGAACTTTCTCAAATCTAGCCATTAATAAAATTCTTTTGGTATTTTGGTTTAGTTTTCTTTTTCAAGTGTTTAACGGTAGCTCGATCGAGATTTTAATGGAAGCTCGATCGAGGGTTTGATAAAACCTCAATTGAGCTTCTGTTAAAACCTCGATCAAGGCATTTAAATACCTCGATCAAGATTCCATTAAAACCTAGAGAAATAGACCTGTTACAGGAAAATACATGTTTTTCTGTGTCTTCTATGGGTGTAAACTCCTCCATTCATGGAACACAACTGAGTGGAGTTCATACCAATAGATTCATCACCGAATCCTTTATGCATGCGTTTTGGCATTCATATTGTTTTTTTTAAATTATTTATAAAACTTACACTTAGAAAACCAAACAACAACTTAGAAGCAGTTGAAAGAAAAATCCGCAGGGTAAAATATACAAATCCAAAAATTTCTTAAAAATGCACAACCCACACATCGACGCATCCTCCTCAAAAGGGTATCTTTGGTTTTTAATTATTCAAAATAGTGAGAAAAAAGATGGGATGGACACACGTGTATAAAATGATGTTGAAATAAGACGTGGTCACTTTCAAAAAATAATAAATAATTGTATATTGAGAAATAAATTAACAAAAAATATGCATACCACAGTGCATTTTATGTAGATCATGCTCATATATATATATATATATTAAATTATTAATCTAATATTGAATGATTGGGGTTGGACACGAGCCACTTATTAACTTCTTCAAAATTTTAAGGTCACACAGTTCATTAAGTGCAAAATTTCACACATTAAATGACATCGAAATATTTTAAAAAAATATCATTGGGAAGCCAACCTAATATTCACAATTTCGTTTTTTTATTGCAAGTCAAAATTCACATCGCATTTATGTGTTTTGAAAGCTTCTATCTAGCACATGAGTTAAAAATATGGTTTTCATTGCCAAATTTGGCCAAAAAGTGTTACCCACCTTTATGGAATCACCCAGGTAAAGATAAGTCTAGTCTACAGGTAAGGAATTTATTTTTGATTCATGATTAGTTTAAATATAATTGCACATACATAGTTTTATGAGAAGAGATTGTTGTTTACAGACCATATAGTTCACCTTAATTATTCTTTAAATATGTGAAAAGTCCCTGGGTGTATTGTATTTCATACAGATTACATTAACTAAATCGTATATACAATCCACTATCTCTTATGCAACCCCTAATATTGAATTGGTTTCAACTTCCAACCTGATTAGAGCCCTTTGTATTCCCTTTTCGACCTACACCTTAGTGACAGAAAACCTGAAATGCATCTTCCTTTGATAGGTCAATTAATTTTTAGAGCACCAATATCAAAGCAAATAAATGTGCACGCCTGCAATTTTATAGATATAATCATGGTTTCTGAAAACTGTATGGTGAGCATAAAGATCACTGATGCGATGAATGAGAATTGGCTATGGCTTGCCACAATGTAAAATCATATTAATGCACACAACATATACACCAATAAGCTATAAAATCTAAATTGTTTGGTACTAATATATGCTATAAAAACTCTTGATCTTTGACAAGAAATTGTCCACCAATCCCTCTAAGGAATTAAATGTAACCACCATTTTGTCAGAGACATGTCAAAGAAAACATTTAAAAGTAAAAACTTGGTGCTTAAAATTTAAGACTTTGTTTGCAGAGTTTTTCCAAAAAAGATACCTGGTGGGCCTACACCACAAAGAACAAACTTCCTTTGGAATATAATTTAGGTCCACAAGTATCTATTCCCCTAAAATTCCCTGGAAATTGCACCCAGTTTCATCTCTTTGTAGCTCATTCCATAGGACTGTATTAGTCCATAACAATGAAATTCTGAACAGTTTAACACTTTGTTCACCTCACCAATATCCCCCTCAGCTAGCAATTAATAGTTACCCACCAAATATGTTTGCACAAGTTGATCATATAGTATATTTTAAAGATAATAACTCTTCCAGTCAAGGCACATTTGGTACAACATATTTCCAATAATGCATACCATAAGAAACTAGCTATTTCATAATATTATTATGAAAAAATAGTTTACTATTTTCTGGTTGTTAATGATAATTCATATAGGATTTCTACAATATAAAGTTATGTTTACTAGTTCTCTTCGCTTAAAAAATCACCACTAATATCCATAGGCACAATCCCAATCTTTTAAATGATGGGAAATACCGACATCCTACATAGTAATTTCTCTTGTTACCATTTTGGATATTAATCTGATGGAAGAGTGATAATCAACACACACTCGAAGGTTTTTCACAACACAGATAAGTGTTGTAGGGCATGTATTTTTAATTCCAAATGCAATTGAAATCTTCTCACTATGGTGAGAGAGAAAATGTTCCTTTTCCTCCTCCTCAACATCATGGACCACAAATTTTGTGTTTGGTGAATACCCTGCCTCCTTTATTTTCCTAGATAGTTTGTTTAACTGTGAATAAATATTTTCCATTTGCAGGTGTGTTCTATATCCTGTGAGAAAATAATACACCGTGTTACTAACCTCCACCCAGTTGCATCTTGTATTCTTTTCTACTCTCTTGTTTTCCATCATCTTCCACACATTTTTTATGCCAATGCACCAACCATTTGCTGGATATATGTTTGAAAATGTTACATAATGTGTAGTATTTTTAGGATCCAACTCAAAAAGGAAGTCTACAACATATTCACCTAACTCTAGATTGGTATAAACCTTGCATGTATCAAGCAAAGATACCCACACTACAGCATCAGGTTTTATTGGAATTTGTTTAATAAAGTCTCAAGATTCATAGAGGCAAGCAACACAACCAAGAATATCGGCCATGCAACAATAATGATATACCCTATGGGTGATGTGAAAGTATTCAATCATGCAATTAAAGTATTTCCAACCATTATGCACCCAACTAGCATGGAAACATACTGACAACACACTAATAAAAGTGACATGGTCTAGCTTCATGCCAAACTGTTGCTTTTGTTCAAATAGTAGGAGGGAATCCATGCCACATTCATTAATTGAATATCTTGTCATCATTGTAGTCCATGATACTACATATTTCCTAATGTTTTCATCAAACACTTTGCAATCATCCTCTATATTCTCACACTTAGCATACATGTCAATAAGGGTGCTATGAACAAAGTCATCAAATTCCAATCCTCTTTGAATTATACTTCCATGGACCCTCTTTCACACATTGAAAAAATGCTTGAGAAGGTCTCTACTGGATTTAAACCCTTAAGTTGCATCTATCCCAAAATATATAGGGATTCATCAAGAAAACCATTATGTGTGCATCCTACTATTATAGCATCCCATGGATTCTTTCCATTTATTTATCCATAGGTTTCTCTTTTCCAATTTTTGCATCACAATCTCCATTGGTTTCTGGATCAATTTGCATATGGTTTTTCACTATGCTATCCTAATTTGTGTTTTCTTTATATGACACGCAACACCAAAAAAGTAATTCAAACCCCTGTCTAATAATTTAAAAAACGAAAACCGAATACAGATCAAAATAAAAGTTATACTTCTGGGGCATCTGTTTCTCCCGTCTCCAATTTGAATATCTTCAATCAAAGTCCTTCCAACAAATTTGAAATCTCCTAGCGAATTTCACAGCTCTAAATAAAAATAAACATCTTTGGATTTCTCAGAAGATGAGCAACACCGCTAGATTTTCCATATTTTGGACATCCCACCCGCACTCACTCATTGGCATGCATTCTTCTCTTACTCGGTGTAATGGTGGGAATGTAGACCTCTGGCAAATGAACTTTCACCTCAATTTTTTCAAATCCTCTTTCTCAATGGAGGTAAACTTGAAGATGAGATCCTTTTCAAATACAAGAAAAACATTTGATGTTTAAAAGTTTATGCAGAGGAAGGTAGCACATGCTAACTATGTTGAGAAAGACGTAATCATTAATAACCATTTAAGTTGATTTTTGGTTCTTTGTGAAAAAAAAGTTGATTGTTATATTGTAATTTCCTATTCATAATCATAAGAGGCATAAGTTTTAATTTTAAAGTGTCTTTCTAAAACTTCTAAAAGAAGATAAATTGAAGTTGAT
Source organism: Pseudotsuga menziesii (assembly GCA_001517045.1). Taxonomy (NCBI): domain Eukaryota; kingdom Viridiplantae; phylum Streptophyta; class Pinopsida; order Pinales; family Pinaceae; genus Pseudotsuga; species Pseudotsuga menziesii. The sequence continues at coordinate 24,080 of LPNX010405962.1, read as the reverse complement.
TGAGTCCATGACTTTATTTAAGGAGGTTTTTTCAATAGAAAAAATGGGCATGGGAACAAAGTTATCTTCTTGAGTATATGTAATAGCATGCAAGCCAAAGATACCAAAAATGTGTAGCATAAACATTTGATGGTTTCGGCTTTTTTCAATAGCAATTTTTTGCACAATTTCGATGAAATCCAATAAAAAAATTTAATATCTCAAAGAACAACGTTTAAACTTGCTTAATCTAGGTGCCTTGGGGTATTTGAGGGCGTTGAATCCATTTATGGGGTTAAAAGCATGATTTGAATAACACGCCGATTCATATTTAAAAAAATCATCAAATAGACAAAATCATTTTATACCAGACACTCAACATTCAACTTAGGGAAGACGTCAAGAAACACACTCAGTTGGAGGTCCCATTAAAGGGACGCCTACCATTTTTCTTGATTTATTTCGAATAAAAAATACATAAATTTGGGAAAAAAACACAAAATGGGTAGAGAAATAATTATTTTATAATCTCACCTCTCATTACCAAACAAAATAAACTTTAGTTGATCATGATCATCACCATTTCAATCTCATATTATATAATAACGAAATCAAAATATACATTTCATACTTTAAATTACAATCTCCTATAAAAAAAATTTCAATAGTTTGAATTTGAAATATGCAAAAGTGACTAGGTCGAGAATTTTTTTTTCCATAATTTTAATTTGAAATATGCATTAAAATTGACTAGGTCTTAAAAAAATTAGTAGAAAATTATTTACAATAATGAATTTCTCTTATTTTAAGCTTTTCACTCATATTATACAATTCTTTCCGATATCCTTCACATATTTTATCCTAACCTTCAAATCCAAAATAAATTAGAGATTCATAATTTATTGGATTACTTAAAGGTTTCATATACTAATATTTTAATTTGTGTTTTGCTTCCACATAATACTTTGCAAAATAATTATAATTTTATATTAAATCATTGAATATATGGAGAGAGGGAATTCCCTTAACATTAATACTAGCATTTACAATATACCGCACACATCATTGTTTGAATATTCTTTTCCATCCGTAAATAAAGTTGAAAAGGTTAAGGTGAGAAGTACAAAGCTCTTATAATACAAATAATACAAATTAGGGTTAATAATGGAATACTATTAAAAATAAAATCCAAAAATGTAAAATTATTTATAGTTTTTTTGTCAACAAATTACAGGCAAAGAAAATGTTGACTTTCTATCTCTTATTTGAATTATCAGTGTTGAAATTAAACCCTTCATCTATTGAGACTTGCCATCATAAACATCCCTACATCATGTCTGTAGTCAACAAAATGTAACTAGAGAAAACAACTTACCTACACAATGCACCTGTAGGAAAGAGAGCTAAGCAGACTTCGGGCTAGGAGAGCCAACTAGACAGGTTCAGGTTTACAAAACTAAACACTGAAAGCGACAACCTTCAACATAATGAACTAAGTCTTGCGAAATAAAGCATGTTCCTTAAAGGGGGACATATGTGGAGGAGATATAATACCTTTTTAAGGATCACCCTTCTCTTACCTCACATGGAGCTAAGGGCATGGATATTGTATTATCATGGACCAGTTTTCACACATGCTAGTTATTAATGATCAATTCTTCTTGGTGACCACATGTTCTATCATTCAGAGATTGCATGTTTTGTGGGTTCGATAAGCTTTGTGAAGAAGGGACCTTAGATTGGAAGTTTCTTGAAAAGTTGCAAAGCCCTCGGGTTTCTTGCCAAGGAGATATGTGGACACCTTTAAGGGTGTCAAACCCCTTTTTGAACATTTCTTAATGGACAATAAATCTTAAGAGGGGCCTTTTGAGGCCACATGTAATCCTTAATAACCATGCGATTCTTTCTTAATGGAGTTTTCCCCTCATTAAGGGAGGCTTATGTGTATCATCATTGTATAATTGGCATTGACCACCTTATTTGTGTATTATGTCCTAGGAAGGTTATAAGTACTTGTTTATTGAAAGGAACTTGTTTTAATGTCAGTGTTGAGTTTTAGAGATGCCAAAAAACCTATCTACCAAGGATAGCGGAGATGTTAAATATTAAATATTTCTATTTTGTGACATTTATGTCTAAGCATATTGCATTTCATGTATATGTATAACAAGCCACCTTTGTTACCATGAAATTAACAAATATTCTTCTCATGTTGCTTGGATGAAAACGGGGACAATTTTTTTAATGTTGAAGTTGAGCTTTAAAGACACCAAAATACCTATATACTAAGGCTAGGGGAGTTATTAAATAAGCAATATCTCTATTTTTTCCATTCATGTCTAAGGAAATTATCTTTCATGTCTATGTATAACAAGCCACCTTTTTCCACATGCAATTAGCCATTCTTATCATGTTTCTTGGATGAAAAGGGGGACAATTGTTATATATTTTTGTATCTACAATGTGTTGGGTGTCTCTTCTATATTGTATAAATGACTAACATTTACCCATCAAAATAAGGAAAATTCCTTATGGCACAAGCTTATAAACCCACAAATATACAATCCATTGCAACTCAAACAAAAGGAATTATGTGGGAGGCATATCATATTGCTAATTCCATCCAGATGATGTGCTCATCAATATATATGTATTTATGCAATTAAAAATGGATATTCCCAGTTGGAGGAATCAAGATGATATTTTTTATTTAGGCACCATCAATAAGTAAAGTCACCAACATTTTATTTTAACACTAGTCTAAAGGTTGTGCCTTATAATACTAAATACTATGTTGTTCTTTGAAAAAATAGTAAATTTTATGTAATTTGTACCCAACATAGCATCGAAGATAGAAGAATATAACTAAATATGAGGAAAGTGTACATTGAAAATTGAAAAGAAGAGTCAAAGAAAAATAAATAAGAAGAGTTATAAAAGATTTGCATAAAATAAGGATAGATTCCCTTCATACTTAAAAAGACTAATGAAACTAGGTGATTGTAAAGTCTCCTCCGTGGAGATGACAAGGAGTTGTAGTAAAGGAGAAAAGTTACAAAATCTAAGTAGAAGTGAATTAGAAGGAATCCATAATTTATTGAGATCAATACTAGCTAGAAGATAATGTGATCTACCTAAAGAGAATACTGACTTACTCAGGTTTTCCTCCATCTCTTAAAGATAGATTCTTTAGATACCACCATAACCATGAGGATTACCTAGCTAGACATGTATTCTCTGCAATAGAGGAACAGGCAATTTCATTGAGGAGAAAAGGCCATGTTGAACCTTGTGCCCCTGCTATTCATCGAAATCCATTCCCTCCTCTAGGAATTGGTGCCAAAACCCCCAATCTTTGTGTTGTTTGGTATAAAATAGGATTTGTTTCTTCCATTTAGTCATTGGATCCAAAAACTCAATCTCTATGTAGTTTAGTAACAAAATAGGGTTTATTTTATTTTTATTTAATTTGGTTTTATTTGTTTTAATTATAAATTTAAATTTTATATAAATATAGACTTTATATATTAGTAGCTTTTTTACGTATTGTAAATTAATTTTTTATGTACTATGAATTGCAAGAAATAGGTCATGAAGTCAAGTCCCTGGGCCAGTTACCTCTATGAATAGCTTAGACCTCACTTGATGTCCATGTTGGGTTACGGTGCCAAAATCAAGAGCTAGATGAGAATCAAGATGGTGCAAATCAATCAGATGATTTGGAGTTAGAAGACAGTGAAGAAAAAGATGATTATAATACCACTTTAGCAGAATGGTGTAGAAAGAATAATAAAAAAAAAATGCAGCACCATATCATGTTGTTACAATTATTCAAATTCCATTAAGGTCACTCAAATGTCATCAACGTCAACTAGATTTCATTAGAGTCATTTAGGTGATATTAGTATGTCACGCATATGTCGTTACACACATTTGAGTTCCATTATGATCAATCAATATCCATAAGTATTATCAACTGCATCATCATCGTGTACATTGACGTTGTTTTCATCACCATCATCAATGTCATATGTTACATCAACATCATTTTCATTATCATCCTCCTTGTCATCATTGCCATTATGGTCACTCATATTCCATTGTTGTTCTTAATCACTCATCGCCATTAGGATTCATGTCATGGAATTCTTAAGGTCATTGATATGTTGTTACAGTAATTTTGGTGATAATAGGGTCGTTTAGATATCGTTACAGACATTTAGGTTCCATTAGAATCAATTAGGATCTATAAGTTCTACCACATGCATAATCATCATTGACATCACCATCTTCATCATAATCATACAATAAATCAATATCATTGTCATTGTCATTGTCATAGTCATCATCAACACCATCAAGTACATCATCGTTATCATCAATATAATTGTGATAATAATGAGCAAGAAACCCTACTACCTCAAAATAATGGATCGGATATAGTCTTATCTTATCAAATCATATCAATGCACTCCATCATAATTATTGTAATGCATCATCATGATGTTGTTAGGGCCAATCATATGCCATTAGGGTCTATCAAATGTTGTTGGGGACACTCAAATGTCATTAGAGAAATTTAGGTGACATTAAGGTAATTTACCCATCATTATAATTAATCAAGATAAAAAGCACCATGATTATGATAATTTAGGTTCCACTATGATCAATCAATATCCCTAAGTACTATCACATTAATCATTATCATTGACATTGACATCGTCGCCATCATAACTATGATCATTAGCAACATACCTAAGTACATCAACATCAACATCATTGGCATTGTCATATACCATCATAATATTAGTCGTTCATCTCAACCTCATTGTTATCATCATCATCATCATCATCATCATCAGTATCCTTTCCATCATCCATCATAAACATGATCATCCTCATGATTTTACGGCGAGTCCGGTTGCATTAGGGTCATTGAAATGTTGTTAGGGAGAATTAGACGCCATTAGGGTCGTCTAGGGGCTATTATGCTTAATTCAATGCATTAGGGTGAATTATGTTTCCATTAGGACCAATCAATATCAAATAGTGCTATAATCACCTGCATCATCATTATTGACATTGATACCATTGTTGTCATCAACATCCTACTAAGTATTGTAGAAATCATCATTGCAATATTTATCATTGTCAATATGTATCATCATCATCAACAAAATGTCATTAAGCACAGTCTAATGTCGTTGGGGATCGTAGGATTCCATTAGGGTTACTTACGATTAATTAGTGTCTCTTAGTTTCCAAAATGGCCAATTAGGTTATACTTACTTCAACATGCCTAGCACTATCCTTGACCCAACATTAGAGTTTTCTTGACACTTTTTCTAGAACAATTCATTTCGTACTTTGTAGTGCAATTCGTGGTGCTATGTCTAGCTCTATACCCGGTTCTATGCTTGACCCTTTTCCTGGGACAATTCTTGGTGCAATATGTTTCAAAATTCCTGTCCCAATTCCTATTGCTATGTATGACTCTATACCTGGCACTATGGCTAGTGAAATTCCTAGCACAATTCCTTATGTAATTGCTGGCTATTTTCCTAGCGCATATTTTGGCATTTTCCTAACACTATGTTGGAATTTTTTTTACTGCAATTCTTGGCTATAAACCTGGCACAATTCCTTTCAAAATTTATGGTGCTATTCAAGGTCTTATACTTAACTCTATACTTGGCGCTACTTTGGATGTTTTCTAGGCACAATTATTTACTCTATTCCTAGCTCTATACTTGGTTCTATGCTTGGCCATTTTTTTATAGAAATTTTTGGCACAATACCTTCCAAAATTCCTGTTGCAATTCCTCATGCTATGTCTAGCTCTATACCTAGCACTATGCCTGGTGCAATTCCTGGCACAATTCCTTCTGAAATTTCTACCTATTTTCCTAGCACAAATTTTGGTGCTAATATTGGCACTATATTTGATGTAATGTTGGACATTTTCCAAACACAATTCCTAGCACGGTTCCTTTTGAATTTTTTGGCATTATTCCAGGAATTATACCTGGATCTATACCTAGATCTATGTTGGATGATTTCAAGGTGTAATTCTTGGTTCTATACTGTAGTGTCCCCGACCCTCTGATTGACGAAGAGGACACTACCATGGCATTAACCATCCGGGATACCAGCCCCATGAACATGTGGATTCATAAAAAATGCTAAAATAGAATGCATTGAAGTAGAACATACACAGATGCAACTATTTATCATACTCAACAGAAGAAACATACATTCATACAAGCATTCATTCAACATGTCCATCATAATCATTAACAGTAAATAGGATTGCAGAAGTAAAATGGACAAGATTACTTATCTTATGAAGAACTCGTTCCGCAACCAGCTACGTCGTTGCAACGTTCCACCCAAACATAGGCCAGCGTGCTCCTTAATCTCTCAGCAACACTGTCACCCCCGAGCTGGGCATGATTCTCCAAGGAATTAGGAACAAGAAGGATTACACATAGCCAAGGATACACAAACATAGCCAAGCCAACACAGTTGGGTTTATCAAGCCATTAACAAGATAGCCAAGCCAACATGGTCAGGCCATCTAGGAGTTGGGAAAGGCTAAATGCTAAGCTGGTGAGCCCATTACAGAGCTAGGAAGACCTACACTAGAACTAGTGTGGCTTCTAAGACACCCACACACACCCAACACAAGGAATCAGTCCCTTCTCTGCTACACAGTCCTCAGGCCCTGCATTCCCTTCCAGTGCTATTAAGGGGTTGTGGAGAAGAAATCCAACCCTCTAGCTCTATCTGTGTGGTTTCCAAACACACCAGGTTTACCAAGAAAACCAAGCCCCCATCCTTGCTCCCAGCACAGTCCGAATACCAACCATTGCACACATGCAATCAATCAGCTGTTACAGCTTAATAGGGAAAATGACTCCCAAGCGAATTACAACAGTCCCAAACGCAACAACAAATGCAGTCACAACATGAGGAAAGACAGCAGTCCATCTTGGACAACTAAGCAAGTGGAAAAGACTTGCACAGGCTGCACTGGGGAAGAAAATACATACTCTCAGCCTGTGCGTGAAGGAAACTTGCACTAGATCCCCAAAATATAGAGGGAAAACACACCCGATTCCACTCTGTGGAAAAACATGAATGACAACTGATAATTGGCTCCCCTCCTGGCTGCGTGAGATCAAACATAGTAGATTTCCGTGCATGAAAATGAACAAACTCCCATCCCCAAAATGTAAAGAAGACCACAACAAACACAACGTAAGGGAGACCACCGCAAACCCACAATCAGTCTGTGAGGAAAGTATCCGCCCACACCATCCGCAAAATCTGTAGAGGAAAACTGCGTGAGTAAAAACCAGAAAAAATCTTATGCGTGAGAATAATGAACAAACAATGATCCCTACGAGAGGATGAACAACTCTGCCTATACGCGTGGATGATCAAACAATGGCGAGAATGCGTAGTAGTCATTCCTCTTCCCAACATGAGGTTCCATCCACTGGTGGAGTGTGCACGTGGGTGTTGGTTTATGACTGGGCAGACCCAGGTTTACTTTACTGTACCAACAATACCCCTAGCTCACTGGCCCTTTCGGCGATAGACCGCAGAATAGCCTAAAGTCTCACCTGAAGTGATCTTAGATGGGGTGGCTGAAGACTTAGGTGTCTTCAACCAGGTTTTGTGGCATCCTAGGGTCTCGCAACTCTTCTTAGCCAGCGGGATCTCTCTCTCTACGAGGGCGATCTCTCCTTCTAGCTGGCGCTCTTAGGGAGTGGACTCTTATCGCATCGCAACTTCTATGGCGATGCACAAATTTACTCTTCTGCTCAGCTCCTTCCCTGCGATATCTAACACCACAGCTCCTCAGAAGATGTGATATTGCCCTTCTATGCTGTAATATGTCCTATAATGAGGCTCATATGTGTCTCCACTCTCAAGGTCCTGCGACCTCCTTCCTAGTCTAATAACTCTGTTAGCCTTCACAAGGGTGTTAAACCACTTTACTTAAACTCTATCGTTTAACGCGCTAACATCAAATACACTCAACTCACGGAACTCATATACCGGAGTCACTTAACAATGTAACTGCCAAATCTCATGAATCAAGCACTGATAAACTGATATGCAGGCTACTTGATACATTTAACTTGCTTTTAACCTTCTATGCGCTATAACTGAAGTATAACATACATACATTCATCAATGATAAGCAACATTCATGTAACAAATAACAGATAGCAAACAAATAAAACACAATCACATGAACAGTCGCACAACACACGGGTTTTACGTGGTTCAATTCCAGGGGGGAAGCTATGTTCATGGGAATTGGTTTTTATATTATATCTTGAGAGAGTAAACACAGTTCCGCTGCAAGCTATTATGTAGCTTGAGATCTTCTGGGAAACTCCACACACACAACCATGAGCCCTTCTCTCTTAGATCTCTTCTCTTCTTATATTTCCTTCTTACAATATACTGTTTCTCTCTCTCTCTCTCAATCCCTATGGATTGTTACATTCATGCTCAAGGAGCCAGCTATTGGTTATAGTAATATAACTACAGACTAAATAGCAGAACCAGAGCTCGACTCGAAGAATAGCTAACTGACTACTAGCTAATTGTCTAACTAACTGACCAACTTTCTAACCTTTTACAATACAAAATACATGCTTATATAGGCGGCCCGAAGGTCTCACCCTGTTACAACACCATGGGCATTTACCAACAGTAACCCAAAACCCTAACTGTGACAGTCGGCGCATCTGTACTGTGGGCTGCCACTTTCTGTCACACCATATCTTCCTGCAGTCTTCCACGCTTCCCAACGATGATCGTGAGTATGGGTGCCACTTCCTTTACAGTCCTCTTATGTCCTTTTTCTTCAATACCTTTTCCTGCTGCTCCTTTCCCTTTATGAGGGTAGCTGGCCCTCCTATCTTCACCACTTCCTTAAGTGCAGTGGTTGAGCTTTCTCTTCTCATTCGCTCGGGTACTGTTTCCCTTTGACTCTCTTCTTTCGATATAGCAGCTTTTCCTGTAGTTGCGAGGCCCTGCTCCAACAGTCCCCTAACACTTACTTGTGGCTCATCCCTAAGCCACTAACAGCTGGTTTCTCTTGTTGTAGCTTCTCCTTGGCTTCCTGCAAAGTCCTTGTAAGTCTTTCCTGAAGTCCTGTAACTTCCTTGTCCATAACTTTGACACACTCTTGTGCTGTTTCAAGCATAGCTTGACTAATGATGGAGTCTGCTGTAAACTTAGTTCATAGGTCTCTCTTATCTTTCCTTCCCTCTTTGTCTGGGTTAGAACTTGTATCACGAGGAAAATATAAATTTGTATCTTCCAGCCTTCTCAAACATTTCATTCAATCTGGATCCTTCCGTACGAAAGCTATACAAACCATGAATTCCAGTCCGAGAACAAGCCCTTGTCTGCATGTTGAAGCTATGCTTGTCCTATTTGTTTTCCCCTTTCACTTTTCTTCTCAACAAATCACTCCAGGTATTCACGCTGCGTATGATGTTCATATTTTCGTTTCTTTGCCACTGCAATCACTTGTTCTTCTCTTAGCTGATGAGATAGGTCATCTTCCTTCTCCCATTGCCTTCTATTTCTCATTTTTACTTTCTTCCTGTTTCTTTTTGTCGGTATATTTCTTCTCATCATTCTTCTGCTCTGTTTTCTTATCTTCAGTGATCTTCTCGTCTTTCTTCTTTTCTGCTCTGGGCTGGACTCTTCTACTATCTGAGCTTGACTCCTCAACCTTGGAGGCTGTCTGACCTGGGATGTACCTAATTTCACAACCCTGGGCAGCATCGTCATAACAGACAGGAGGCCACAACTCTAGAATCTTTGCACAATGTCTTCTAAAGGTTCCATCTCAGACAGAAACCGGTCGGTGCAATACTTTGAACTGGAAATGGCTGCGAAATTGGGGAAAACCAACACTCTATAACTTAAGTATCTCTGCTTAGGAAAGACTCTTACAAATTACTCTATACTCTCAGAATTCACTAAAGTAACCCTTCTGTATGAATGATCTCTGTATTTATAACGAAGGTGATAAGCTCTGAAGCAACGGTCATTTGGTTAGACCCGTTGGTAGTATTAATTGCATGGATAAGACAACACCCGCCGTTTCGATCCTCATTAATTGCTGAAAATCCGATCAAATTTCCCTCGAAACTTGCATGTAGGCGCCGATCTCATCGAAGATTTATCAAATATGGACAAATCATTATACTGTTTCCAAATCTAGGGCAACATATAGCTGTCGTATCTGGATTAACTACTTGTCAGAAGGTAAAGTGACTAGCCCTCTGTCTTTGTTCAAAATCATCTACGTGGCACGGGGGACATTGCATCGCTGCGATTCCATACCGCATTGTCTCAGACCAAAGTGTCAGCATGAATGCCGCAGCGTTCAAAAACTCCGCAAGCATCCTATGAATTGCACAACATACTCTTTTCTAATGCAGTTCCTCATACTTAGAACTTTTATTTTTTAAGTGTAGACTACTTATCGGTGCGATGCCTCCTTTCAACTACACTGGACATCTGCACTCATAAACTGTCTGAGTTAATACTGGGGGGTGGAGTAGCTATCACTATAAAGATTAAGTCTACTGCCATTAATCAAAGTGGGAAGAAGCTCCCCGTTTAGTTTGCTAAGCTGAACGGCGCCTCCATTTGTAACTTGCTGAACCTGATATGGCCCCAACCAATGTGTCTTGAACTTCCTTGGAAACTTAACAAACTTACTGTCATAAAGGAGCACTAAGTCTCCTGTCTAAAAAATCTTGCTTTTGATGTGCCTGTCATGCCAAGCTTTCTCTCATGCCTTATGCACTTTCTAATGAAATCCTACAATGAATCTGTCTTCTTCTAAGGCAAGCAGCTGCGCTAGTCTTTCATTCATTATGTCTGTATCATCCATCCCGGTAATTTGAGCAACTCTTAAACTGGGCATAATATATTCCATAGGCATAACAACCTCTTATCCATACACCAAGTTGAAAGGTGTGTGTCCTGTAAGTTTCTTGCATGTAGTCCTATAAGCCCATAATACAACATTAACCCTGAGGTCCCAATCATTTCTTTGGATGTTACAGATCTTAGTAAGAGCGTTTTCTAGAATCTTGTTAAAGGCCTCCACCGTACCATTAGCTTGAGGATGGTAGGGAGTGCTCTTATGGTGTTGGATCTGGGATTCCTCCATTAAGGCCTCAATAGTGTGGTTCATAAAATATGTGCCTTGATCACTCATCAAGATTACTGGACATCCAAATATACTTATGATGTTTTCAAAAATGAATTGTGCAGCTATAGCATCATCACAATTCCTTACTTCTTTTTCCTCTGCCCACCTGGTGAGGTATTCTATTCCTGTGATGATGTATCTTGCACCAGTTCATTTTTCGGGTGGGTTGATAGGACCCACGAAATCTATAGCCCACTTGTCAAATGCCCATAGCGTAATCTGTGGTCACAGCGGAATTTCATCTCTCCATGAAGGTTTTCCTACCCTCTGGTAGATATCATAGCATTTGCAAAACTCCTTAGTGTCTTTATACAAAGTAGGCCACCATAATCCTGCAGCCAAGATTTTCTGAGCAGTCAGCTTTCTTGCGAAATGACCTCTTGCAGCACCTGAATGTGCTTCTTCGATAATGGCCTCTTTCTCATGCAGCATAACGCATCTGCGCAAGACTTCATCTGGCCCTAACTTATATAAATGTCCTGCGATCAAAGTGAAGTCTGCTGCTTTAACAACTAACTATTTCTTTTGCTGCTTAGTAAACTCAACAGGAGCCCACCCTGTAGTGAGAAAGTGAATAATATCAGCATAATACTCATCTGTGATCTGGATAGAAAACAATTGCGCATCTGGCAAATTGTCCTCTAAATTACTTGGTTCTTCACCTGAATCTATCCACGACAGATGATCAGGTCCGACATTTAATTTTCCTAGTTTTACAATAATTTCAAATTCATACTCTTGAAATAAGAGTAACCATCTACAGATCCTTCTTCCTAATACTGGTTTATTGACCAAGTACTTTAAAGCGGAATGGTCAGTGAACATCTTGAATGGGGCACCTAACAGGTAGTTCCTGAACTTCTGTAGAGCATACACCATAGCTAATCCTTCTCTTTCTGTAGTGGTGTAGTTCTTTTCTGCGGTAGATAGCTTTCTGCTTGAGTATGCAATAGGGTGATCGATACCTCCTTCTCCTGGCTGGGTTAAGACGATCCCCAGTGCGATGCTAGATGCATCCACATGTACATGAAATGACTTGTTCCAATCTAGGAATACTAAGATGGGTGATGTAACCATCTTCTCTTTAAGTGTGTCTAAACTTTGCTGACATTCCTCATTCCATAGGAATTTGACTTCTTTCTTTAATAGATTTTCCATAGGTGCCTATGATGAATTTTCTATAGTACCCGGTATGACTGAGCACTGTCCTCAATCGCTTGAATGAGTTGGGTGCTGGAAGATTAACAATGATGGCAATCTTTGTAGGATCTACCATCAAGCCTTGTCTGCAAACAATATGACCCAACAAAATACCAAATGGCGCATAGAATATACATTTCTTCAAGTTAAGAGAAATATGATATTGCCTACATTTCTCTAACATGAGCCTTAAATCTCCTATATGCTTGTCGATTAATCCAAATACAGTCCAGTCATCAAAATAGACTTCTAAGAATTTATGGATGTATTCCTTGAATACAACAAGTACTACTCTAGAAAAGATAGCTGGTGCATTTTTAAGACCAAAGGGCATTACCGTGTACTGGAATGAGCCCCATTCTGTCACAAAGGTGGTCTTATGTCGATCCTCTGAATGGATTCTGATCTGGTGATAGCCTGAAAATCCATCAGTGAAGGAGTAGACCTCATGTCCTCCCACATTGTCTAAAACTTCATCAGTAAAAGGTGTCGAAAATGGGTCATGAAGTGATGCGTCGTTGATTTTGCGCAAGTCGACACAAATCTTGATTTCTCCTTTGGTTTTCTTTTCCTGCACGACCATGGGACTAACCCATTCGCTCTCTTCTATAGGTTCAATGATGCTTGCTGCTAGCATCTTGTCAATTTCATCCTTAACTTTTTCTTTATAGCGATGATTCAATCTGTACGGACGTTGCTTAGCTAGCCTAGCATCCTCTTTCAATGGTATCCGCATTAATCCAAAATATCCTACTATTCCCTTCATCTCTGTAAAATTAGTGGGAAATAAGTCTTGATAGTCATGTAAGAGATTTGCGATGTGTCCTACTGTTTCATCATCCCAATAGTCTCCAATAGAGGAAAAATTAGGTTCTCTTCATGTGCCAATATTGATCTTTTTAATCTTGATAGGTTCTGTGATAGCGAGAATTTCTAGTTCCGGTCCATCAACGTCACGAGTCCCTTCTGACTCTGGAATGTTGACACTGTGAGGATTCTCATCCTCATCATCTAGCTCTTCTGTGAAATTGTAACACTCTGGCGCTTGTTCTAACTGGATGGCCCAATCAGGCTGAGCAGGCACTGATAGGGTACAATCATCAAATACCTTAGTCTTTATTACATCTAGAGCCTGATCAATGCTTGGATACTCAAATTCAAAAATGAAAGTGAGTAGAAATTTGTCTATCATAAGTGGCCATGTGACGGTTCCTCTGCGCAACTCTGTCTCAGTGTACCAATTCCTTGGAATTGTGTCTAAGGTGTGAATGAATAGGTGAACCCATTCATCCTCTGAAATGTCCGACCAACTCTGTTCACAAATCTGAATATGTGACCTGGGGTCACTTTCTCCTATGTATTTCTGTTGTAAAGGCTCATTGTCATTAGAGAATCTGATTGCCATCAGTCTCTTAAGATCATCCCATGATGTGATATGTCCTTTATGTGCATGCCACCATCTTGCAGGTGTGGCTTTTACTGCAAGGTCAATAGCTATCATCCTCTGCTCCTGAGGAATTTCCTGCTCAAACTGCTATAAAAATTCATTGACATCCACTAAGCCATGAAACGATGGAATGTCAATAATCTCTGCGCCGATCCAACGCAGTGACCTAGTCATAAATGCACATCTGCGAGTTGAGACTTCATAATGTCTATTCTGCCAATTTTCTAAACCAACCTCCGAATTTGATGCGCATGAACTGTCGCATCGCCAAGTGATATTTCCTTCTATGGTGGGGTTGATGTAATCACTCTGATTAGTAGTCATTTGATAAAGGATTTCCATGTTGCGAACCTCCACCTTTGCTCTGATAGGTTCAATGTAGCGAGGACCCTAGAAAGGATCCAACAGTGCGATGACCTGGATCTAATTTTCCTCAAAGGTCATTTGTCTTTTCTTTAAATCGATAATAGCCATGTTATCGATTGCCTAATAAATACCTAGTAAAGCTGGGTATGGTTTGCTATCGCCAATGATTTCTATGACTTCAAAGTCTGCAAAGCTTCGAACTCCATCAATATCAACTTGTACTTGCGGTAATCGACCCAGTGGTGATACCCTCTGCTGATTGGCTAGTCACAGATGGATAGGTGATCTTGCTAACTTAGGGTTACCCATCTGTTTCCATGTCTGCTTAGTCATAACATTTACCTCTGATCCTAAATCTAGGATTTCCTCATCCATTTCAAATTCTCCAATTTATGATGTGAGTCTCATCTTTCTTCCTGTTCTTGTATGGCCCATAATATTATGAACAACCCGCTGCACACTGTTCACAGAAGAAGACGGCTGAAAATGATCTATGATGCACTAAAGCTCTCCGATAGCTTTCTCATTTCGTACAAGTTTCAAGCAGCTCCGCAAGAAGGATTGTACACTTCCTGTCGACTCATGCTCTTCGCACCTTCCTGATGTGGTAGCCTACGATATCTACACAGGGCTAACGCCACAAGGTGTTTGCTGTTGCGGTATGCCCCTACAAGGCAGTACCTGTGACCTTGATGCTTTAGGTTCAATAAAGAAAGTTTTTTCTTGCTGAAACGTTTCTTTGTTCTTCTGTAGGTCAAGTGGTGTGGATTTATTAGTTGCTTTGTGCACCCACTCTGAACCTGTATTCTTTTCTGCATCCTATGATGTCCTACTAGTAGAAACACTGCTGCGAGTCACAATATTGACTCTTGGTTTTGGTTCTTTCTGCTTAGCAGCAATAAGCTGAATGTTCTGGTTTACTGCTGGCTTAGGATCCCTAATCTTGGCTATCAAGATTGGACACTCTTCTATAGGGTGATCATAGGACTTGCAATATTTACATGTCATACTAGGGTTCTGACAGTCCCTAGCATAATGTCCTACAATTCCACAATTGTAACAAGTAATCGGTCCATGGCCACGACCAAATCCTCCATCATGACCAAAGCCTCCTCCACGGCCTCGTCCTCTAAATCCTCCACCATGGCCATCATGAGCTGGTTCATGCTGTGGTCCTGCTGCTGGACCTGCTGTTTTTTATTGGACTCTATACAAGTCATGCTTTCTCTCTATCATGAGATCATAAGCTCGACACTTATGTTCATCATGACCTACTAACTTACAGAAGTTACAATATAAGTTCTTAGGGGTTTGTACATACTTCTGAAGTAAAGGGCATTCCTGTGGTCTATGCCCTCTTGTTCTGCAGAGTTCACACCATGGCCCTTGGTTCTGTATTAAGGGGTTCGGAGCCCCACTTGCTAAATATTCAACAAATACTGGACAGTTATCTTTAGTATGGCCCTGTCCTTTACACTTTGTACACCATAGTTCTTGTGCAACCTCTTTCCCTTTCTTAATCTCATGTAGCTATAATGTGAGATTGGATAACTGGTTCTGTAGGTTTGTCATACCTATACTAGTCTCAGCTAGAGGTGAAGCCTCTAGTTTCATTGCCATCTCCAACGCTTCATCCTGCATATGGAGTCTCTGTTGCATAAGAGGAAGTCTGATATGCGGGAGCAGTGCTATGATGAACCATTCCTTATGCTGCTCTGGCACAAACTCAAAGCTAACCTGGTCTATAAGATCTTTGAATTTCTGATCAAAGTCCCATACTGACTCTGTAGGTAACTGTTTAATGTCTTTAATCTCTATGATACACTGTGACTTAGACTTAGGTTTCTTAAATTCTTTGATCATGGCAGTCCTGACTTGCATGAGCGTTCTGGACTGCGCTGCTGTATACTTCATATACCATGTTAAGGATTTGTCACTAAGTGTAGTGGCCAACTGGACAAGTTTAGTATTATCATCTTGGATCTGTTTAATGGTCCATATGGCTTCACATAGGAACCAATGTTGTTCCGGGTCTTCTGCCCCTGTACCCTTAAAGGTAGGTAACTTCATGTCATCCCCCATTCTGTTTCTACGAGGTGGGTTCTGATTTGCTGTGTTACTACCACTTGGCGGTGTAACTGTAGTGTGTACTATGTGTGAACTACTAGATGTAGTTCCTACGGGATTGTTCTGAGTCCCGATCATTTTCTGTGGGGTATAAGGGTGGTAAGGGATACCCCCTACTGGTCTTTTTGTATCACTTTGGCTCTGTTCTCTAGTATGCTCTAAACTGTCTTCTGTGAAGGAAGAGCTGAAATCTACTTTATATTTCTTACCACTACGTGTACATCCAATTTCATCAAAATCACTCTCAAACTCTTGTGACATTACACTTACTGAACTTATTCATCTAAGAACATATCTATTACTCCTTTTTCATGTAATAACATCTTAATAGACGAATTTAAAGAGTTCAAGTACTTACCGCGATATCCTTTGAAGAAGTACCTCTCGGCTTCGCTGAAACTTTTTCTTTGATCAACTGTAAACTCGGTAATGAAGCCTTCCAGTAAAATTGCAAGCTAGAAGTCTACTTCCCATGAAATGGGATTGTTTATGCTCCTCACGGTCTGAATCAGCTCCGGTGTCCAGACAATGTTTCTTTTCTTCTTGAATATATTCTTATCAATCAACTTTGATAACCAGTCGTATAGCTCGTTTGCATAGGTCACAAAAAATATCTCATGTAGATCTGTGAAGATATGTTTTTGTAACCAGTCCTCTATACTGAGCCTAGGAATCTTGTTTTCTATCGCAGCAAATTCTCTTTCCTTAGACCCAACCCGCTGGTTGAGTTATTCTTTAGTAGGATGCCAATAGAAAATTAGCTCTTCAAGTTGTTCAAAGCCGGCAATGGAACCATTTGTTGGTTTACGACTGGGCAGACCCAGGTTTACTTTATTGTACCAACAATACCCCTAGCTCATTGGCCCTTTCGGCGTCAGACCGCAGAATGGCCTGAAGTCTCACCCGAAGTGATATTAGGTGGGGTGTCTGAAGACTCAGGTGTCTTCAACCGGGTTCTGTGGCATCCTAGGGTCTCATGACTCCTCTTAGCCATCAGGATCTCTCTCTGCGAGGGTGATCTCTCCTTCTATCTGGCGCTCTTAGGGAGTGGACTCTTATCGCATCGCAGCTTTTATGGCGATGCACAAACTTACTCTTTTGCTCAACTCCTTCCCTGCGATATCTAACACCGCAGCTCCTCAGACGATGCGATATCACCCTTCTATGCTGTAATATGTCCTATAATGAGGCTCATATGTGTCTCCACTCTCAAGGTCCTGTGACCTCCTTCCTGGTATAATAACTCTGTTAGCCTTCACAAGGGTGTTAAACCACTTTACTTAAGCTCTACCATTTAACACGCTAACATCAACTACACTCAACTCATGGAACTCATATACTGGAGTCACTTAACAATGTAACTGTCAACTCTCATGAATTAAGCACTGATAAACTCATATGCAGGCTACTTGATACATTTAACTTGCTTTTAACCTTCTATGCGCTATAACTGAAGCATATCATACATACATTCATCACTGATAAGCAACATTCATGTAACAGATAACAGATAGCAAACAGATAAAACACAATCACATGAACAGTCGCACAACACACGGGTTTTACGTGGTTCACTTCCAAGGAGAAAGCTACGTCCATGGGAACTGGTTTTTATCTTATAGCTTGAGAGAGTAAACATAGTTCTGTTGCAACCTATTATGCAGCTTGAGATCTTTTGGGAAACTCCACACACACAACTAGGAGCACTTCTCTCTTAGATCTATTCTCTTCTTATATTGCCTTCTTACAATATACTCTTTCTCTCTCTCTCTTTCAATCCCTGCGGATTGTTACATTCATGCTCAAGGAGCCAGCTACTGGTTACAGTAAGATAACTATAGACTGAATAACCGAACCAGAGCTCGAATCGAAGAACAACTAACTGACTACTAGCTAATTGTCTAACTAACTGACCAACTGTCTAACCTTTTACAATACAAAATACATGCTTATATAGGTGGCTCGAAGGTCTCACCCTATTACAACATTGTGGGCCTTTCCCAATAGTAACCCAAAACCCTAACTATGACAGTCGGTGCATCTGTACTGTGGGCTGCCGCTTTCTGTCACACCACAGCTTCCTGCAGTCTTCCATGCTTCCTGGAATTGATCGTGGGTATGGGCGCTGCTTCCTTTACAGTCCTCTTATGTCCTTTGTCTTCAATACCTTGTCCTACTGCTCCTTTTCATTTATGAGGGTAGCTGAGCCCTCATGTCTTCGCCGCTGCCTTAAGTGCAGTGGTTGAGCTCTCTCTTATCGGTCACTCGGGTACTGTTTCCTTTGGCTCTCTTCTTCCGATATAGCATCTTTTCGTGTAGCTGCGGGGCCCTGCTCCAACAGTGGGAGAGCACTGACAGTCCTGCCACACTCCACCCCCAGCAATAACTGCCCCAACTAACAGCAGAGCTTTTTAATGGTGGTGGTTGGATAAAACAAGGAAAGATGACACATGGCTTTTTTTCCCCATTGGCCAAGGTTTGACATTCCCCCACCCTTATCCTTGGGAAAATCATGCCCCTTCTCAATTTAGTTGCTGCGATCGTAGCTGGCCATGTTCATTTTAATTAAAGATGCATATTTACATGATGACAAAACTTAATATATGTCGCATGCCCCGATATACCATCGGTGATAATTTTCAACCCGAAACATAGCATAACCAATCAATGGTGGGGCCTTGGCCTTTAGCTCCGCACCATGATTATTTACAATATATACATCATATACATCTAATGCAATGGGGTCAAAAATGGGGTGTTACATATACTTAGTGCTATGTCGGATGTTTTTCCTGGAAAAATTCATGGTGCTAACCCTATATCAATATATGGTTCTATGCTTGGTGCTATTTTGGACATTTTTTTGGAGGCAATTTTGGGCATTATATGGGATGTTATTTTGGATGTTAATTAGGATGATAAATTTATGGCGTTATTCCAAGCACTATACCTGAAACTATATTGGATGTTTTCTAGGTGCAATTCCTAGTTTCATACATGACGCTATGTCGGATATTTTTCCTAGCAAAATTCCTGGTGCTAACCCTGACTCAATATATGGTGCTATGCTTGGCACTATTCTGGACATTTTTTTGCAGGCTATTTTGCTCGTTAGATGGGATGTTATTTTTTATGTTAATGGGGACGCTAATAGGGATGCTAATTAGTGTCCAAAATAACAATGATTTTTAAAAAGGGACACTAATAATGCCATTAAAAGTACCATCCCATGGAAAAGTGTCCACTTTTCCCAAAAAATGATGAAAAATACACTAAAAGTGATAGTGGATACTAAAAGAGACGCTAATCACAGGTTTTTTTTAGTGATTTCCTAGATAATGATTTGACATCAATAGGAATAGATCTGTCAGAAGGAGGGGATTAATGCATCCCACATCAACTGACACAAAATTGAGATCAATAGGCTGATATAATTTGGTAGAGATGTGGGGTCCAACATTGTATACTGACACTAGGAAGGCCGACATGATTGGCCAGGAATATTTGAGGAATGGAAAACATTGGATTGACTTACCTTAAACACATAACATGACGCATAATGGTGTTAGAATAATCAACCCATAGTATTTACCCACTTAGACATTAATTCATTTATTTTTGTCTTATTTGCCTAGTCCATGAGTCCCACCATGTGCAAGTTGATAATTGCCTATCCATAGAGGTCAAACTTGCCATTATTGACTCATGAAGCACTTGGGAAAGCCTTAGGAATCAAATCTACTTTATTCCTGGCCTCCTAGGCGCCCATCTGCTTTTTCTGTTTTATTCCCTGCTTTTTCAGTGTTTTAAGGCACATAGGAAAGCAAGACTAGGTGAGGTGAATCAGCTTTGTTGCATCTTCCTCCTCCACTATTTCCTCCATGCAAAAGCATGTATGAGCTGCCATTTGACCACTCTTTAGCTTGGCCATGCACCCTTGCTAATTCGTGGGGTCCTTGATAGATTTGGGATCAGCGTTTTACACCTATGGGGGATTTTCCTATTTTGGGTAATCCTGCTTTATGCTAGATTTGGATGCTTCCTTATGCATTCGATTTGCTCATGTATTCTATATATTCAGTAGCCTATGTTATTATAGGGTTGGCTATTGTACACTCAGTTAATATAATTTTGTGTTACAGCTCCATATTCAGTCTCCATTGTTGATAATTTTGCATGATCAATTGTTAATTGTTGTGGGTGAAATTAATCTACTGCAGGCCTGAATTTCTACATGGTATTAGAGCCATGGTAGGTTGTTACTCTCCTCCAAAAATTGTTTTGCAGGTTCGACATCAAGACTGGGAGCCTTCTATTGATAGCCGGGACAGATTTTCTAAAGCTATGGATTCACAGAAAACTATCCTCACTCCCTTCAACTTTTTTGAATGGAAAGCAGAGATGGAGATCTTGTTGAGAGCGAAAGGCATCTATAGGGTGACTATGGCTACAGAAGAAAATCCCAATGCTGCTGCAGAGAAGATCAAATGGCACAATCAGAGAGATGAGGCCTATGGCCTCCTATGTCTCAGTATTTCCCGAGACCTCCTTTTCCATCTCGATGGATTGACTTCACCGTATCAAGTATGGGAGAAAATTTTTGAACTCTTTGGAAATACAGATGAGATGAGGGGACACCAGATCAAAAATGAGCTGATG
>LPNX010405951.1:2500-53042 GCA_001517045.1 Pseudotsuga menziesii | reverse complement strand
GAAATGTATGCCTTTAACATTGCATAATAGGTGAGCCATTGCATTTAACCATTGAATAATTTTATTTTTTGGAGAAGAATATTTTAAAATTTGTATATTACTTTGGATACCGCTTTTTTGCCCCTTCCTTAGACCTTCATGATTGTTGATGTGGGTTGAAGATCAGACATTTCTAACAGGGCGAGGATTCTCTTAGCAAGATGGAGCAAGCTATTTGGGAGAAGTCAGAGTGGAAGGAAAGGTGTCTCGTCAAACAGTCAAGTCCATGTACAGAAAGGAGGTGGAGTGATATTCAAGCATGCATTTATCTCGCTTTCTTGTCTTTTTTTATATTGAAAAAAGTTGTATGCTTCTTAATTTTGGACATAACACTTTCAGGTCATCAGGGACAGAATGATAGTCATATGAACAAAAGGTTGTTATACACATCTAACTAATTGTTACATATATGTGTTTTTATTACTCTATGTATAATTTAGATCTGATAATGTTATTAATTTTGCAGGGCCAGTATATTATTAAGCGAAGAAACTGACAGTAATAACAGACGAACCAAGACACGAAGCAATGTAAGTCATTCTATTCCTTGTATTTTCTGGTGCACAATATCGATTAACAGATATCTGTTAGTGCTGTGCTAATGTTTTATCATCAAATGCAGAATGCGTTTCAGCCAATTTCAAACAAGTTACAACCTTTATATTTTTTTTTTCTCAGGAAGATCCTCGAGAGTGTTCAAAAATGAAGTTGGCACTTTCTTTTACAGCCACTATTTCTCCCAGGTGAGTTTTTTTGTATGATTACACTTTGAGCATGTAATGTATCAGTTGAAATCATGCTTGTAGATTCTCTTGAATAATTACACTTTGAGCATGTAATTTTCTGTCATGGCTTGATAAAAAGATGGGCGGATCTTTCATAGTGTTGATAATTTGAAATTCAAAAGTTAAAAAGCATTTTTTTGGCCCTTGATATTGCAGGAAGCAAAAGCTCCTGCAAAGTTCTGCTCAGAATATGGATTCATCTGAAGGTTCAAAAAAGCGGCCTGCTCATTCTGTTCCTCTCGATCGTATCCTTATACCCATGCATATATGGTGCATGTTACATTGGTCTGATCGGAGGTTACTGCACTGCAAAGAGTTTTATATTTTTTTTTTTAAAAACAGTCACAAGCGTCGCTTAAGCGACGGTTCCCCTGCTGTCGTTTTTCCGACGGTTATCCTTAAAATCCGTCGCTCTTCCGACGCTTATGTTGTTCTCCGTCGCTTGTCCGACGCTTCTAGCTGTCGCTTTTGCGACGGTTATACGTCCCTCCGTCGTTTAAGCGACGCCTGTGGGTCTAATAGTTTTTAAAAATTTATGTCATTGTCGCTTAATAAGTGTCGGATAACCGACGAGTTAAATTCAAGCGACGGTTCATTAAGTGTCGCTTAAGCGACGGTTGCTTAAGTGTCGCTTAACCGATGACACGTTTGCGACGGTTAAAAAAAAACCAAAGTGTCGTACATGCGACAGGGAAGTGTCGAAAATCCGACATGACGGCCGTCGGATTTTTGGTCAAAATGTAGTAGTGATGGTGACATATGAGGATGTGGATGCAATCATCAACCTATGGCTAGAGGAATGGCGCGGCCCACTGGCAGAGCCCCTACCAGAGCCCCTTCCAGAAGGACAGGACAAAGAAGACCCATTGGTCCAGGAAGCTCATGATGAAGGGAATGCAGTAGGCGACGGATAGGAGAATCAAACGAAAGATGAGGAAGAGCAAGATGATGAGGATACAGAGAGATTGGATCAAAGTGATTCTGACCACACACCAAGCCTAGAGCCTAAACAAATCCAGAAAAAAACCAACCAGCAAGAAGGAAAACCACATCGCAAGAAGCAAAAAGTAGACAAGGCATGCAAACACAAGCACTCTGATAGAAGATGATGTGGGGGAGCTAGCAGTAGTTGTTGCTAAAGTTGCACAAGACAACCTTGCCAGTCTAAAGACATAGTAGAAAATAATTGTAGAGCAAGTGGGGAGCCATTTAAACAAATTGATAGAAGCAATTAGTGATGTCAAAGCCACTATTGAGGCTGATACATATGGCGTCGACCCCAATATCCAAGTAGAAGCACCAGTGTTAGTGCCTCCCATCAAGGTGACAATCCAAAGTAGTGCATTAGAAAGCGGAATAGGCATGAGTGCGTTTGATAATATGGTAAATGAATTTTCCATACTTCAATTAGACTTCTTCAGGCTACCCCTGAGTGAAGTCTACAAAGTACAGCAAGAAGCCGCGATGGAAATGCGGTTAAGAGAAAATGTTGTTGCCTATCAAGCAACAAAACAACAAAGGAAGGTAAAGGCACACAAGTCACTGCTGAAGGAAAAAGAGCAATAACCTTAGGGGTGCGTCAAACTTCTTGCGGAAAGGGAGTAGGAAATACTAGCACGCGAACAGAACCACGTCATGTTGGTAGAGACAATCAAGACTTCCATCGCAAAGTTCCTACCAGAGGTAGGTCAGGAAGATGAAGACTCCATGGATAAGGTGACCAAGCTCGCTAAGATTGCATAGGATCTGAAAAAGTAGGTTGAAGAACTGCCCACGAGACAAGTACCGAGCACACCTACTAAGGAGCTCGAAGAACGTAGAAAAGAAAAATCTGAGGCTACTAGAAAAATAAAGCAAGGCAAAACATCATGTACGAAGGCACTAGAAGATGTTTCTGCAGTATGGGAAGCACTCATGGAGGATGCGACTATTGAAGGCATAAAGGCGAACAGACGTGCAACTAAAGAGAAAATAGCATTGGAGAAAGAAGATATGAAGAAGCTGTTCTTCCACGATAAAATAGTCAAGATGACTGGAGTTAAGAGACTGCAATAGGAGGTCCAAGCTCTTCAAGATAGAGAATGGGACCAGGAAGCAGAGATTGAACTGCACCAGTTAGAAGCAGCACGCATCACAAGTATTATTCAACCGCTGAAGCAAAAGATTAAGGATATGGCACAGTCTGCAGATGCAGGTATGTTGAAACATATAAGTTCTGATCGAGTAGATTAATTGACCGCATAGGTAGAAGAGGTATCAAACGAAGTTGTGGAAATGCAACAGATGGTGAAGGAATTCCAGGACAAGGTTTGTCCTGTGGCGTAGCCAGCGGTAGAAGCATAAAATTTTGTGGGAAGAACACTAAGTTTTGAAGCAGAAAATTTTGACGACGTGTCCATTTTTTCTTAGTGGCTCGGGATGAGCTACACGTGAGTGTTGGGGGCCTATTGGGACAGGAAAGGAGCAAAGATAGAAACTCACGCATAAGAAAAAGAAGATACATTGTGTGCACAACAGAAAGGAAGCAAAGGGACAGCGTAGAAGGGAAAAACACACACGCAATAAATAAAAGGTAAGAGGGCAGGCGTACATGTGATAATGACTAGAAAGCGACAGGTGAAGATCATGGCTGTTAAAGATGGTGTAAGCTTGCGGCCATGCACGTATGAAGGAATATTTTGTAAGTCAGGCCGATAGTGCCTTGTGTCAGTCTATGACAGCCTGTTTGATGGCTGATCACGACCTGTAACTGATAAGAAGTAGCCGACCCTGCATGGTCTGATAAGAAGATATAAATAAGAAGAACCTAGTCTGAGTAAGGGTTGTTGGTTATTGTTTATATTTCCACTGGGATAGTAGTAATAGTAGTATTTGGCGGTGGCCATTGATTGTTTTGTTACTGTTGATTACTTGTTGATTGTCTGTAACTAAGGGCACCAATTTTGTTGTGCTTCGAGTTAGAGTAGAGGAAGAGAAGACTTGGAGAGGAGTCTTGTACCAGTAGGAGGTTGTTGAGCCACGGGTCTTGCAGCTGTGTGCGCAGACCACTAGAGTAGAAGGAATCTGCAGCTAGGTACGCAGACAGTAGATAAAAGAGTCGATCCAGTCTATGTGCAGATCAGTAGGAGTAGATAGAAGAATAAACCAGATAGCATGAGAGCAAGAAAGAGTCAAAAAGACATATCATAAGATCAGTCTACAAGCTATAGACTGCAAGGTGCTATATCCATTTCTCAAGAAAGATGAAGAGCACCTTGGTGGTTTTTCCCTGATGGGTTTCCATGTTATTTCCTATGTTTGAATGATTGATTGATGCCATGGATGTGAATGCGAGTGATTACTATGTGTTTCCTATCGGTTGATGATTTACTGTTAAATGCATGATACTGGATTGTATCCATGAATGAATGATTGTTAAAGTGACACCGAAACATATTCATATATTGGTCTATATCTCAAGGAATGAATGAATATATGTAGCATTTAGGGTATGCGAGCACATCTGTGATTATGTCATTAGGTAAAGTATATGTCGCAGTAATCTATTAAGATCAAGGACTCAACTGCGTTGCACAAGTTGCACCAGTTGTTAAGGATAAAGGCCAGAACGTGTCGCATGCACTGACATATAGTTGTGCTCATCCACGCAGGGGATGTTCAGCTATCCAAGTGCCTTCATTGAGTGCCTTAGCCATGCTCCAAGGGACTCTCATCCCTCACCAACTACGGAAACATGGTTCTAGAAGTTACCCATTAGATATCTCAGGTGACATTGTGCCTTCCTTGCAGGTGTTGCTAATAGAGTTACTTTGTCGGGCTGATGTCTTATGGTTTATTGTTGGTATTTAGGTACTATTGAACCGCGGGTCAAGATAGGAAGGATAAAGAGGCCAACAGCTAGGAACACTCTCAACAAGAGAGTGTTCTTATCCGCAATCCATCCTCAACTGGGAAATTATCGTCTATAAATGAATGCAGTATCTTGTCCGCAAATGAATGCATGACCACTCTCCACATGATAGTACTATCGTCCACAAGACCATCCTCATCCTATAAGTACTAGGACCACTCTCAACAAGAGAGAATTCTCGTCTTCATGACCATCCTCAACTGGGATATTGTCGTCCTAAAATGAATGCAGGCTCTTATCCACAAATGAATGCATGACCACTTTCCACATGAGAGTACTATCATCTGCAGACCATCCTCTGCATGTGAATTCTAGGATAAACTCATATGCAGATGAATACGAGACCTCATCAATATATGTAATCATATTGATAAACTCAACTGGCATACCACTACCATCTCAACATCAATAACGATCTCATCAGCACTCCCCATTTTCAAGGAGGTCCTTTCGGACTCACCAAGCTTTCCTTGAAAGTGCTCAAACTTTACACAAGATAGAGGCTTAGTCAACACATCGACAATTTGTTCCTCTGTAAGAATATACTGAAGCTTCAAATCTCCTCTTTGCACCATATCTCAGATGTAATGATACTTGATCTCTATGTGCTTTGACTTATCATGAATTATCGGGTTCTCTGTTAGCTTGATGCAACTCTAGTTGTCAAAATAAATATCAATTGCATTCATCTGGGCATCAAAAAATCCTACCAATAACTTGTGAATCCATAGAGCTTCACTACAGGCTAAACATGTTGCAATATACTCAATTTTGGGTGTAATGAGGCAACACTGGTTTGCTTTCTGCTAAGACATGAGACCACACCTGATCCCAAACTGAAACAACATATTGAAGTGCTCTTTCTTTCTTTAGCACTTCCTGCCTAGTCTGAATCATCATATCCATACAATCTGAACTCAGTGTTGGCTTCATACCTGAGGACACAATCCAATTTACTCATTAGGTACCTCATCACATGTTTTCCCGCAACTAGATGAACATGTCGGGGCTCCACCATATACTGACTCAAGGTGTTCATGGCAAAAAATATATCTGGTCTTGTATTTGTCAAATACATCAATGATCCAATAATATATCTCTATAAGGTGACATATACTCTTTCTGAAGAGTCACCATTCAGGAGCTTCATGTTTGTCACCATCGGAGTGTTCATTTCCTTGCAATCCAACATCCCAAATCTCTTTAGGATCTGAACTATATATTTTCCTTGGTTTAGGAAAATCTCATCTAGAAACTACTATACTTCAAGACCTAGGAATAAATGCATTGTGCCAACGTTGTCTTTCATTTCAAATTCTCTCGCAAGATTATTCTTACACTCAATGATGATATTCTCCTCTCCTGTAAAAAATAGATCATCTACATATAACATTAATATCATGATCCCATCATCTACAAACTTATAATAAAGGTTGAAATCAACTTTAATTTTGGTAAATCCAAATCTCATAAGGTGTTCTTCCATACCATGCTCTGGGTGCTTTTTTCAACCCATATAGAGATTTCTTTAGTTTGCATACGTGTGTCTTTTTTTATGAGTCTCAAATCCTGGTGGTTGTTTAATATATACTTCTTCTTCTATGACACCATTTAGGAAGGTTGTTTTTATGTCCATTTGATGTAGCTTCCATTTTATCTTGGCTGCCAAGGAAAGGATAATTACGATAGAAGTATATCTTTCTACTAGTGCAAAGGTTTCTTCATAATCAATTCCTTCCTTCTGTGAAAATCCTTGTGCGACAAATATTTCTTTGAAATTTTCAATACTTCCATATGCATAATGCTTTGTTTTAAAAATACATTTTGAAGAAACTAATGACTTGTCCTTCAATCTTGGAACCACATCCTAAACATCATTCTTTATTATGGATTGGTATTCTTCGATCATGACATCCATCCATTACTTCTTCTTTGAGGTTTCTTCAAAACATGTGGGTTTTTCATTAACAAGGTTCCACATTAATGCCACATACTTTGAGTAGATTCTTTGTCTCTTGCTT
Organism: Pseudotsuga menziesii; assembly: GCA_001517045.1. Classification (NCBI taxonomy): domain Eukaryota; kingdom Viridiplantae; phylum Streptophyta; class Pinopsida; order Pinales; family Pinaceae; genus Pseudotsuga; species Pseudotsuga menziesii. Next base: position 46,287 of record LPNX010405951.1, on the reverse strand, counting down.
CCTTTTGGTGCACCATATCTTTCCACTTCTCGGATTATATCATGAACCCAATTTGGTCTATTTTTTGTTTAAATCATCTCATGGGGCATTTCCATGGGTCCTTGGGGTTCTTCCATGTCATGATATTCTGGTAGAGGATTTTCTTCACTATCTCTAACTAGTGGTCTAGTAGCTTCTATGGTTCTAGGATCCTCCTGCTCTTCTTCATGATCTTCATCTGCATGGACCTTTTTGGATCTGGTGAAAGCTGCATCTTCATCAAATGTGACATATCTATTGATATCAATACGATAGAAACCTGGAATGTATATTCAATAAGCCTTTGATTGTTCATTATGTCCAACAAATATTCCCTTCTTTCCTGAAGGGTCCAATTTTGATGTTTTCTTCTTTGGAATATGTAAGTATATGGGACAACTCAATATCTTCAGATGACTGTCTTCACGATTTTCACCAGTGAACATCTCTTTCGAGGTTTTGTTTTCAAGAGCACTGTGGAATATTCTATTATGTACATATACTCATTAGAGGAAATTTGGGGTCTAAAATGGGCCTTATAAGAAAACATGCCAAAATAAGTTTTTGTGAGTTGGAATTCAAGAACCAATAGAATTTCAATAAAATAAGTCAACCATAATGGTTGAATTGACATATTTGTCATTAAAAAAACTACTTTTTTTGTTCGTATTTTCGACATATCTCATTGTGTTTTTACTCAAATTTCGATCGGGAGAGCTCGTTGGATGCGGAATTTGATTCCACATCCAACGAGCACCCACACTGCATACTTTTGATGGACCCCGCTGCCCCAAAAACAAGAAATACCTGAAAAAAACGTGGTGATGATGTCATCACCACATTTTTTCAGGTATTTCTTGTTTTTGGGGCAGAGGGGTCCATCAAAAGTATGCAGTGTGGGTGCTCGTTGGATGCAGAATCAAATTCCACATCCAACGAGCTCTCCCGATTGAAATTTGAGTAAAAACACAGGGAGATATGTCGAAAATACGAACACAAAATGTAGTTTTTTTCTTTCTTCCTCCAAAATTAATCAATATTATTTTATTATTTTAACTATTATTTTATTATTTTTCTTAGGAGGCCCATTTTAGACCCCAAAATTCCTCTAATGGGTGTCCTTTCTGCTTCGTCCCATAGGTGCATGATTAGATCTTGATCATGGATCATTGCTTTGAATTCTTCCATGATAGATCTATTCTTTCTTTCTCCCACTCCATTATGTTGGGGATTATAGGATGTGGTAAGCTCCCTCTTAATCCCAGATTCCTTACAGAAGTCCTTGAATTCATTTGAAATGAATTATCCTCCATTATCTCATCTCAAGGTCTTGATTTTGTTTTCGGATAGACTCTCCACAATAGCCTTAAATTCCTTTAACTTTTTAAATACTTCATCTTTTATTTTCAAGAAATATATCTAAGTCTTATAAGAGTATTCATCAATAAAAGAGACATAATACACATACTTGCTTAAGGAAGTAGTTGACATTGGTCTGCACACATATGAGTGGACAATATCTAAGATCCCTTTTGCTTTGTTGTTATTTCTTAGGAATGGGTTCTTGGTGTTCTTTCCTTGAGCACATCATTTGCATACTCCTTCATGATTGATCTGAATATTTGGTAGACCTTTCACTACCTTTCTCACAAATGGCATTGGTTTTTAGTTCACATGAGCAAGTATTCTATTCCAAAGTTCACATGGACTGATGGTACTGGATGTAAGAGCTGAATCTATGTACCCCCTCAATTTGTAGAGTCCTCCTTCTTCAACACTAATTACAATAACATAATATTTTGTCTTTCCTTTCAAACACATAACAACTTCACCCTCTACAAAGGCAACTCTAAAACCTTTCTTATCTAGAGCTGAAATATAAATAAGATTCTTCTTCAAACCTGGAACATATAAGACTTCTTTCATCTTCATGAAATTTCTATATTTTAGTTTGTAGGAGGCTTCTCCCATTCCTTTGATGGGGTATTGATAATCATATCCAAGTTGTACCTTGTGTGAATAGTATTTTTGGGTAAGGCATGAGAGAGAATATTTATGACATTTCATATGTTTGGAAGCACCACTATCTATAAGCCAAGTGTCACTTCCATGAGAGATTGATCCTATGAGAGCTGAAATTAGGACATACTCTTCACTAAAGTCTTCATTTTCTCTAGCCCTTTCTTCATATGATTCATTTTATTTAGATGCATGAGCATGGTAATTTTAGTTCTTCTTCTTGAGATCTTTCCTAAGAGGACAATTTCTAGCAACGTGTCCCATCTTATGACATGTATAACATTTGAAGGATGAGTAATCCTTTCTAGATTAATTACTTCTTTTGAAGTCTTATGGTCTTCTAGGAGGTGATCCTTGATTCTTCCGCTCTTTGCATGAGCAACCAGAGCTTGATCTTCATTATCATTTAGTTTCTCTTCTTTATTTTTTATCCTTCCTTCTTCTTGTACACATTCTTCCCATAGTTTGTTGAGCTTGTTTAAATTTTTTCTAGCACATATTCCTTAAATGAAGGAATCTCATTCTCTTGTGAGACTATTTAGGGTGGTCATCACAACTTCCACTTCTTCCATCATGTCACCAATGGCTTCTAGATATTATTTGATCTAATATACTCTTGAGAAGTATGATTTCATATACTATTCCTTTTATATCTTCACACCCTTGAGCCAGTTTCTTAAGGCCATTCTTCTATTAATGTTCTTCCCTTCAAATAGACTTGTCAGTGCATCAAACATTTCCTTTAGAGTATTCTTTGAAGATACTTGGGGAATAAAATGATCCTTGATAGAATCAAATATAATCCTCTTATATTTTATCATGTCCTTCATGTTCTTGGCCTTTTCCTCATCTCCCTCTGGTTGCTTGACCTCATCTATGATGTAGCCTTCTAGGTCATGTTCTTCAAGGATGAGCATGACTTTGTACTTCCATGCTCTGAAGTTCTTCGATCTCTCAATATTTTCATCAAGATTGGTACTTTTTGTCATATTTAATGAATGAGAACCTCAAATGGAAATTTAGGAGATATAACTTACCAATTTGAGGATTACTTTTGGAATCTGCTTCAAGATGACCTAGGGTTCGACTAGAAAACCCTAATTTTACAACTAAGATCACTTGTAGAGATAATTGGAGGAAAATATGTGCCTCCCCCAGGCGAGCTAGAATGTATATTTCTTTTCTAGAATTTGTGGATGGAACCTTGAAAAATCCGATGCCCTAGTTTCTCCCGGTAGTAGTGGTAGGTCAAAAAATGAAAATCCACAAAATTGAAAACTACTTTGACAGAAATATGCGTTGTACTAGGGTGAGTTGATTGGTCCTTCTTTTTCAATTGATTTATGGAGGGAGGTGTTTGGAATACCAAGCCCTAACTTGTTGTAATGCGGAAAAGCTACTGCACAATGTCTTCTTTCAGGTTGGCTCTGATACCATGTTAATATTTTAAAAGTTATTATGCCAAAAAAAGGATCACTGAAAGAATAACAAGCACACAAGAACAAAAGATAACACAAATATTTATCTTGGGAAACCCTCATGGGGAAAAAAACCCAACAAAGACTCCTCGATATAGACTTTAACCAAGTACAATGTAAGACCCAAGAAACAAGACTAGATAACTTCCAGCTCCTCCCTAGATGTATTGTTTCTCCTCTCTATAGCGAAGTTTCTTGAGTGCTCACCATATCCAAATGAGGGAGGTTCCTCTCCTATTTATACTAATAAGTTGAGAGGCCTAATAACCCAACAGGGTCGAGTTCTCCTTGCTGCTAGGGTTGACTTGCCTTAAAAGAATCAAAAATACATTTTAATAATACTTTTGTGGGTACTATTGACCTGACATACAACAAAGATTTTACCTCAAGACTTTACATGAAAAATTACAACAATAACATCCCTAATTGGAGGAACAACATCTCCGAAAGGGGTAATAATAATATTAATACAAAACAAAATATCTTCCGCAGTTACTTTTCTTTAACATAAGGAAATTAACCTTGATATTTCAAAGGAAGAATGTGAATCTATTTTAAGAATAGGTGGCAAAATTTTATGAGATCCCAATACCTTCTTAAACACCCTTGACTCTTCCATAGTTATCATAATACTATTTTCTAATAAATCATAGAATTCCTATGAAAAAAACTCTAAAAGCTGTAGATTCCACTCTTCAAGACACGGGCTCTTGTATTTCTGGGAAGAGTATATGACCCTTTTTAAACTCTTCCTGGAGATCTCAATTGTCACTTCATTATTAAATTCAGTTTTAGCAAACCTAAGAAAGTGCTTTCTTACCCTTATGCTATCAATTACGTTAATCTTCCAACTATATAATAATAATAATAATAATGAAGTAACACATACTAACTAAAGGACATGGCGTATTGACCATAGGCATTAGTTAATGAATATAGCTATATTGTCACACGACATTGTATCATGTATTATATCATCTATCATATTCATTATTAAATATGTATTAATATGGATTTTGACCTATTGTCCTTCTTATGTTGGATTTTCCCCAATGATTCAATTATTGTCCATTTCATTTGGTATTAGAGCCACATTGTGATTTTTGCATTTGACCACAACTTTATCAGACTTGGTCTAATTTGGATGTTGGCCACACTCATATTATTAGAGTTTTATTATCTCCAGGTCTTTGACCTCAAATCAATCATTGGTCATTTAAAATTAAAAGTTTTCATTGAAGAAATAAATTGTTCCAAGGAGAGTTTAATGTTAAGAGAAAACTAAAAATGAGGAAAGTCAAATTATTAAAAGAATTAGCTACAAGTAATTTTAAAAACAAACAAACAAACAATTAAAAAGATTAGAGCAATCTTCTTAGACACATTGTTGTTTTTTACAAGAAAGGGTATATTTTTATATTAATAATTGGATTACTAGAAATCCATGTAGCCATAGTAGTACATAAGAGTTCAAAAATTCATATAAATTTCTCTACAAAGCTTGAGTACAAAATGATATTGTCTTTGTAAAAAAGAAATTTATTGCATGAAGAACCTAAAGCATTCTTACAATCCTTGTAACTATATTGCATAACATACTGTAAATAACATAAAAGAAAGACAAGTAAATAACATTAGAGAAATTATTCATAACCAAATTTTGTTGGACATTTGTTTTAGTCTTTGTAGGTTCCCATAGCAAGGGGGGTATGGGGGGCTAATCACCTCCACTACCACCCCCCAAAATAATAATAATAATAATAATTTTGGGTTTGTTTTGAGTTGCTTTTGGCCCATTGTAAACTAATTCCAGTTAAGGAATTGGGGTTGTGAAACCTGAATTAGGGTTTTGGATGCTATAATATTGTATTGTAAACAAAAAATATTATACAATGATACTGAGTGTAGAAAGTCTTAGGAATGCTGGTTTTTCCATTTTTGGGGGTTTCCATGGTAAATCTATGTGTGTGTGGTCCATTATTAATTGTTGTGTTTTAGACTCTTTTTCATATCGTTTCTCCTTACATGGGTTTATCAAAGTTCTTCACATTTTTTCCCACTGTGGGATTTCTCCATTGACACACCATCCCTTTCCAAGCCTTGTTCTCCATAAAAATTCTATTGTCCTAACAAAACCATTGCAATTCGCTACATAGTGTTTTCTTCGACAACCAACTTTTTCACTGAATTTGTGGAGACATTGGAAATGCAACCATTGATTGGGAGCTCTGAGAAAATCCCCATATTATGTTGTAATGAATTTCTAATTCACTGGGAAACTTATCATATTTTAAACTTTGTTCCCTGAATTTGGCTTCCAATTCCTCCTATTTTTACTCTTGTTTTTCCCTGTGAATACTTAGGTATTCAATGGCTTAACTCGTTCCTTCTAATTTCCTTTACATTTGTCTTAGAATCTTTTACATCTCAACATTCCCCTCACCATTGTGCCAACTTGAGTCAGGAAAATTTTCCATTGTGAAAGATAAATACCTGTTGGCAGTAGTTTCTAGGTCTCCTCCCTGACTAGAAGAATTAAGGCAAGATTCCTAAATTGTACCCATACTCTTCTTGAGTAATGGTTAAAATCAATCCCCAAATTAAAGACAAATCCTCCTCCCAATGTGACATTGAAACCAAGTGCAATGCCACCTAAAATCCTATCAAGAATCCAAAGCATGAACCTTCGCTCAAAGAGGAATGCAATCCAAGAGAGATGACTCCAATTACCCTTGTCAAGCCAAATACTAATAGAAGTATGGGAACACACTACAGACAATACCAAAGGAAACATAGATTTTTGACTAGAAGCCACTAGGGAGAGTTGAAACCAAACTCTTCTAAGAAATTGTATTGGATGCAGACCACTATAATCATCACCCATCGAAATTATCCCACCTTTGAATCACATCTCTGTTAACTCCGCCATAAATTGAACCATGTGCTAATATGATATCTAGTGTATGAGGAGGTAGTGGGAATAGGGGAGAGTTGTATTCCCTCACTCCCATTGTGATGGCATATATGGCATGCAAACCTTGCATTATGCCTTTGACACTTGGATAATGCCCTTCCTTTTCCACATTGCATGAGATATGGGTGGTTGATATACTTATATTTATTTTGGTTAATGAGTAATACTATGAGGACGTGTTAAGGTATCCATAACATATAGGAGCGTCCCCTATTTTTTTATCAATACCCCGCTATCCTTATAATTTTCTTCGATTTTTAGAATTGGAGCACTTGTAAGAAGCTTCTTCAATAGCTATAAGCTTTCTTCACATTTTTGTGTCCATTCAAATTTTTTTCCCTTCTTTTTCAAAGTATTGATGGGATGTGCAACCTTGGAGAATCCTTCAATGAACCTTTTTTAATGACCATCGAGACCCATAAAATATCTTACATCTATCTCATTCTTTGGATTTGTTTAATTTATAATGGCCTCAATCTTTTATGGATCTATTGATATTCCATCATTTGAAATAATGTGACCCAAATAATGAATTTATTTTTTACATAAATTATATAGGCTTAGCTTTGCATAGAACTTATGTTCCCTTGGAAATTGCAAATCCATTCTCAAATATTCTTCATTCTCCTCTTCATTATTAGAATAAATAAGAATGTCATCTAGAAAAACAAGAACAAACTTGTCCAAATACCTGCTAAAGGCACAATTAATGAGGAACAAGAATGTATCTAGTGCATTAGTGATACCAAATGGCACCACCAAAAACTCATAGAGTCCATACCTTGACCTAAATGATGTATTGCAGATGTGCTCTTCTTTTATTTTTTCATGATGGCAACCCGACCTCAAATCAATCTTTGAAAATATTATTTCCTCTATCAGTTGATCAAAGAGATCATCAATTTGAGGCAATGGGTATTTGTTATTTATTTTAACTTTATATAGTGGTCTATAATCATACATAACCTGAGTGTCTCATCTTTCATTTTCACAAATAGCACGGATTCTCCCCATGGAGACACACTTTGTTGAATGTACTTATTTTTCAACAACTCTTGCAATTGTATATTAGCTCTAGCAATTCTGGTGTACTCATTCTCTAAGGTGTCTTAGACACTAGTGTAACTCCTAGAAGAATATCAATTGTAATATCAATGTCCCTATTTGGAGAAAGTCTTGGCACTTCATCTAGAACATATCCCTAAATTCTTGCAACACATGAGAGTCCTCCAACTTGGGAACTTTGTTTTCTATTTTATCCAATACACAGGTTGCGTACAATTGCCAACCAATTGATGGTCTACTTGGTGATCCTCTAGTGCAACATAGATTCTAGGGATAGTCCTTGCCACCTGACCCATAATTTTAGCCTCTTGGATGTTGTGAACATGATTTACACTCCCATTCATATGTGGAAATTCTCTAAGCAAATGGTATTCTCCGCATCCCCAACATTTAAGTGGATTTATTGCCTCTCTTGGCTTGTATCCCATCATCCTAGATAGCTTAGTCACACCCAATGGTGGTTTCCTCTATTGATTCTTGAAAAGAGGAAGTTTGAATCCCCTCTTTATTTGGTTAAACATTTCCTTTTTCTTGTCCTTCCATGCATTATAGAGTTTTGGCCTGATTTTTTTTTATCATAACAATACTTGGCCTTCCTTATGGTTTGAGTTGTGATGGAAAATAATTCCCCAACAGCTATTGGGTTTAGTTGTTGTACATCAAAAGGATAAATAAACCCTAAACTTGAAAGAAAGAAATACTTATTTTGTTTTTCAAACAAACAGTTAAGGTCCTAAGGATTTAAAGGTACACACCTTGTTCCTTAAGTTTGTAGGAGAATCCTCTGGTCTTGAGCTTTGTTCCTTTGCCTCAAATTCTAGCTTTGAATCCTAAAATAGAAACAAAGAAAAGTGAAAGCACAACAATAAATGTTGTAATCAAATAGATTGCACAGTTACTAATGATACATATTACATATTTATACAAGAAATGATATAAACAAGAGACAAGGAATGGTAGACATAATAACAAGTACTTATATTACTCAATAACACATAAAGGGTTCATACATACAACCAAACCAAGTCTTTATCTAGATCTCCAGCCTATATATAATATTTACAATCAGTTACATAACTACTTGTCAGTTCAACTAACCAACACGACCTTTGAGATCGACATTAATTTATTTGTTTACAGTTAGTCGACTAGAGGACCTAGTTGATTGTCTGACTTAGACTCCTCGGACATCTCCCCTGCCTCAAAATATTTCTTCACCCCGAAGAAATGGGGAGATGAAAATCTTCCTATCTAAGTAGCTAAGATCTGGTATTGTTATTCACTATGGATTGTTATGATTGGTGGATGGTTGTTGTTGAACACACACTTCTACAATATCTTTAGCAAATAATGATAGTTGATGTTGGAATTCTTGCCAAGTGTTGAGGGAATTTTCTATGTCGATGGTAAGAGTAGTGACAATCGACAAGTTCTCCATCTTTTTATGCATATCAAAGTCTAAGATATTAATCATGTCAGTCCCCAATAGATGATTTTTTTCCTCGGCAGCGGAAAGTAGTTGTTGAAGCTGTGGTTTGATTTTGTCGATGTTAGATAGACTAACTCAGGCCTGGTTGATCCGCTGATGTTCCTGTCTCCCCAGCTTTTCAATTTTATTGATTTCCAAAATTAATTAGTCATCAATGGTATGCACCATTGCTTCACTGGTAACTGGTCGGTAGTTTTGTAGTGAACTGATGAGTTCATGGGTCTTTTACATTTCTTCAAATACTTGAACATAGTAAGTGTATCGATTCTGCAAGACATCTGTAGTGATAGGAGATTCTGCAACATATTGTATTAGCATGTTGTGTGCTTCTATAAATGGTGTGTAGTGATTTCTTAAGAGGACATCGTTTCCTCAGCCTTCTCTTGTCGCCTTTCTTTTAGCTGCTCCTGAATTTTCGACACAACACTTTCAAAGATTAGGTATGCTTTGTTAAGGAACTTGTCAGATTCGGTCCCTAATGGAAGTGTAATAATTTGTTGTTCCAAGCTCTCACACTTGGATAAAAATGTGTTTTTCTCTATTTTGAGTTGCTAAATTTGTTCTCTTTCCTCTACTCCTCTATGTTTGTACTCCCAGTCGATTGCATCTGTTAGTAGGTCCAATTCTTCTTCTTTGAATTTAAGTGGGTTGAATGTAATTGCTGGACCAAGTTGATCGATATGCACTAACAACGGTGGTTGATGTTGTAGTTGTTGTAGATGTTGTTGTTGTTTCTAATGTTCTTTCTCATATTTTTTATTTTCTCTTCTTTGTTATTTTGTCTTTTTTCATGTTCCTTATTATGTTTGTCAACTTCAGTCTTTGGTTCTGGTAGGATTTCTATTGCTTTTTTTTTGGCTTTGCTCAGTAGTTGGGTTTGTAACAACAGGGCTAGGGAAGCTGGTGTTGGTAATGATGGGAGAATTTATTATATTGGTGGGAATATTTGTTTGTACATGTAATGATAATGGTAGTGGTGAAATATGTGAAGGAAGTGAGTTAGGATAGACTAGTAAGCTGATTGTCTCATGTGGTAAAGGTTGCTCGACATTGCTTGTCAACGTCGGTACAAAAGTTGGTGGTAGTATGGTATCGATGGGTTCAATAGTGGATTCAGTGGAGAATGTTTCAAGAGATAAAGTGTGTTGTTGTTGCTAGGAAAAATGCACCTCTTGCGGGCAAGAGTTGTTCCTCTAGTATGAATGGTTCAAATCTAGAACAAATAAGTTACAACAGAGGTGGAAGACTTCCCCTAGAAGTTGTGGAGATATGGAATGAGTCCCTTTGATAGAGTGGTATAGTTGTTTCCCATGGTGATGTCTCTTCAAGGGTGTACCAACACAATCACATGAAACAAACAAACAATATCAAAAGCACCAGAATATAATCCACAATTCTATGTCAGTGAATAAGGAGTCCAATAGTAAAATACATGATTACAACACAACATACTTTACGGGAAAGGAACCAAATTTGCATTAAAGATGAAGAAGAAATCTTACAACCTTTTCCTTAGTGTTTTGATTCTCCTTCACATGCCAAATTCTTGTCCCCAAAAGTTCCAAATTGCTCCTTATATGCTCACCCTATTGATTTGGCTAGAACCTCAATGCAATAGCATAACTTTGCTCTCTCTCAACCATGGGGTATGAGCCTAGTTTTATAAGCTTTGGGAGGATAGGGATGGTTGAGTAAATGGTGGGTGAGGTGGAATGGAGATACCAAAAGAATGGATCTCGAGTCCAAATGGTCCTAAGCAGTAGGGATGAGGGTGTCACCAAGTCTTCCTTCGATAACTAGCTTCGTGGAATCTTCTCTTTTTCACTTTTTACCTCGGGCACCACTTCTCCTCCACTATGATAGAGTGTTGAATGGGTAGAAATGCTCATTGAACAAGGGTAAAAAGTGGTGGCATCACCTACTATTAAGATATAGTGAGTGTTACTGAAGAAGGTAACGATTCTTACCTTAAGGGTAGAAGCGGTGCTGGACTTTTAAATGCAAGACTAAAGTTAGGGCCAGTATTTTCACTTCACAGCTTGGGATTTAGGGAAATAACTGATGTTTGGGACCTCATCACATGATGATGATGAGATTTATGTGTAACGAAATGCCCCCCAAAGCATGAGTCTAGAGGGATACGATGGGCGAGAGATTTGAAAGAGAAAGTTATCACTTTGACGAAAGAATTTGGTTAATTGGATATTATCATCAACCAAGCATCTGCAATACATCAATACTTTTGATTCCTGACCAAATATGTCCTCATCATGGCTGCAGACCAATACAAGGCATATCCATGAGAGAGATTAACAAACATGGCTACTAGAATACTGTGTAGATCCATGTGATAGAGGACTCAAACTTGGGACATAACTACCAGACATACACTATAGATCTATGTCAAATGACCACAAATTCAAGCACAACCATGACCATACAAATGTGGATCCATGCTAGGACTCATACAATATACTCCATTGTAATCTGGGGAAAGAAATGAGCGCTTTTAACAGATACCCAGGGTCTTGATCTTGTCTTCCACAAAGTACGACTCTATCCATGTGATTACAATGTTCTGACGTCGAACATGGTAGAAACCACTTGATTACCGATCAATGATGTGAACCATTAACAAGTGTGAGGGAAATCACCATCGATGTCAATTATTCCTAAGGTACCCTAGTACAATCTCCTGAGTGTGAATAGATGATTTGATGTCGAACACTTAGTCGAGTCTATCGATCAAAGGTCAATGATGTGAACCTATGTCGAGAGTGAGAGAATATGTCATTAAGGCATACAAGTCTCAAGGTACTAAACTTGTTTCTAAGACTAATTCTTGGATGATGAGCTGATGTCGATGGGAATAGTCTCGTCGGCGAAGGGCCATGATGAATCCCAGATCGACGACAAGAAACTCAAAACAAAGTTCTGGAATATTGTAAATGATATAACCATAGGACTGACTCAAAAGGTACTAACACAAAGGTTGTTTTGATTACAGAGGTAAACTTTCAACTTCCTATTGAACATCGGGCGACATGACCAAAGACTTGGCAGCATTGACTAAAATAGATGGATACAAGGACATAATGCAGAGGAGGACAATGCATTATTTGAAAGAATGAAAGTTGTGACATGAATCATGAAAGTGGATTGACTTGGAAGTCAGCTGAAAACCCAATTGACTAAATTAAATGCAGAAAAGTGCCATGTTCAAAGGTGACTACAAACTACCATTTTATTTGCAAAATGAATTTATTCCCTTCCCTTAATTTCTCCATCATTATTGATGAGTGCCTCTTTTCATTTTTATGAGTTCAAAGAGGGTAACAAACACTTGTTGTAGCTCATCCGAAGACAAGTCCATTCTCATATATTTCACCAACCTGAGAAAGGAGGGGTCCGTTCCCAAAAGAGGGTCTCTTAGTGTTTGGTTTAACGAGTCCAATGAAAGTTAACTCGGCTTTGTTCATGTTTAGAGAGTTTGGACAAAAATGAAAGAAGACTCCAAAGGGTCCTTTTTCATTACTAGTCAATCCGAACCGAAAAAGAGATAAACTACCACTGGAAAGATGACTCTTCAAATACTTTTACGAGCATGAAGAATACAAGCTCTCTCGACGATCTTTTCACATTTAGGGTGTCTGAAAAGGGTTTAAAGAAGACTTCGTTAAGGTTCCTTTTCACGATGAACGAGTTTTACGAGCCCAAAAAGAAGCGAAAATGACTCAAAAATTAGATTCTAGGTTTAGAGAGCATGATCAAAGTGTCGAAATGAATGCTCGACGAATTTTTCCATTTTGCGAAAGTAAAAAAAAAAAGCCAAAAACAAACTTACCCATAGACAATACTGTTCATTTCTGCCCCTGCGAAAACTCTTAAAAAGCCATTAGTTCCCCAAAAACATTTAAAATCGACTTTTATAAACTAGAGAAAGGGTATTTTTAATGAAAATAAGTTTAAGAACATTAAAATAATATAAAAAACCCTTAAAATTATTTATAAAAACCAAAGTAAATAGTAAAACTAACTCATTTACCATTTACCAATTCTTGGAGAGAATTTGGTAGAGTTGTGTGCAGATTTTCAGTTGAAGAATTCAGAGTTGTTTCTCATCTGTTTTCCGAGCCTTCAGATCTAGGTGAGAGCTAGAAACCTTCTCTTCACTTATATGGTTGTTGTTTTTCCATTTCATGTCTTTTTATTGAGATTTGGGGCTTTTAAGACAAATCCAAAAAATGCATCTCGAGTAATGCTTCTAGCCTTCACGTGAGGAGAGGTGCCCGATAAGAACCACCTTTCTTCAGGCTTGCATAGGTGGTGGCACTACTCTATCATAAGGGGAAAGGAGAGGTGTCAGGTGTAGTGCCCAAAAAATGAATCCCCTAGCAAAAATAGAGGATTTTTAGCATTTTTAAAGGTTAGATAAGTGTCTAAATGCCTCATCGATTGTTTTTTGACAGGTTATTTTTCTCATCATGGTGATTTGGAAGGAAAGACAACGTGAATGTGATGAAAACCCATGCTGGAAGAGATGTAGGTTCCATTGCTGCTCTATGAGGTTGTGGCCTCTTAAGAATTTTCCATGCTCCAGGTATCGCATGTGAAATTACTAGAGCACATACTGCGGATGTGGAATCCAGAGCAACAAAATTTCGAGGTTGGGCTTCATATCCTCACCATATAGGTGGAAGACATAGAATTTCTCACTGGGTTGTCTAGGTGTGGAGCGCTTATTTCACTGACAGGATCCTGAGGGGGAGATATTACTACACAGGAGTTGATAGTCTGCCATTGTAATCTAGGAACCAAGATGTCGGGAAAGAAAATCCCGATCAAAGAAGTGAGAGATTTACCACTTTGCATTGTGCTATTTACCATGAAGAGGGTAGTTGGGAGCCAAGGGGCTCACCAAGCTTCCCAGGCTCACATGTTGTATGCCCTAGAGGCCATGGCGCCCACAGTAGTCAATTGGGTTGAGGCACTATTAACTATGTTCAAGGATCAGCTGACTAAGTGTCATCAAGGGGAACTAAAACAATTCAGCTAAGGGACCATTATGGCATGCTTCTTCTTTGAGAGGGTACCCCTCTTGAGGCCCCAGGTGGTATTCACAGATTTGATACCTAGATACCCCGCATGATGTTGTGGGTGAAAATCATGGCCCGCACTGGAGGTGGTGGGTCTAAGGTAAAAAACGGGGCTCCTTTCTTTCGGTGGTTGAACTACCAGATCCTCATGATTGAGGACTATGCCTATGCAAGGACTGAATTTTGAGGTGATTCTCACCTTCCTCTACCACCTCAAACTTAGTGGGGTGACATCAATAAGAATAAATACTCAAAATGTTGAATATGTTTTTATATTTTTATGTTTTATGATTTTTATGGATGATAAAAAGACCTAATGTTTTCATGCAGATGTTGGGGATGCACGACCTAGGGGATCTTCCCCAATGGACAGGTGAGCAAGAGCTTTCTTTGTCCATAGAGGCGACGATGAGCTCACCGAGCTGGAGGAGAACCTAGGTTGGTTGACTTTAGATATCCCGGATGCTACGATAGATGAGCTCCCTAGGAGGTTTCAGAGACATACAGAGGGAGTGTCAGGCCCCTTCACCCGCTTTCTACGTAGGGTAGCAAGAGCTATTATGTGCTACCACAAGCATCATTAGGGTGGTCTACATCATGTATCAATAAAATCTTACTAGCTTCAGTATTTTTGTATCATTTTGAATACCTGAAAGCCAGAGTGCTTCAGATGAGGTCTCATGACCATATTTTTGTAAAAACACTTTATATATATATATACAAAATCAATTCCAGTGTTTATATATGTTTCAAATGGACAAATTGTATTTACATCAGTTTTTTGTGTCTTCTACAGTTTATTTTACTTTACAATTGACCATGTTTATTTTTAAAAGTTATGAATGGGCTATATACCAATCTAGAATGTAATTTTCCAATGAATCAACAATCGTATTATCAGACCTAAGGACATGTAATCAAATCGAATGACCTTTCTAACAAATGCACTATTTGAAATAGATGGAGAAGTGTAGGGTTCCTGATGGTATAAATGTGGTTTAGATGACAAACCATTGGGTGAGAGTCCATAAAAACTACCAAATCATGAATGTCTCAAGATGCAACCTCAGTTAGTAAACCTATCAGTACCTAATACTCGGCGATGTTGTTGGTAGTTGAACCAATATAAACCACTCATGAACTGACTAAATCCTGAGCTGGGGAATACAACACCCAAGCAACTAAAGCAATGTTCAAGGTATGGCGACATGCACCATCAACGAAGCCATAGAAATCCATCCAATCTGCATAACCAAAACATGGTATAAACAATATGGACATCAAACTCAAAACCATATTGAAAATTCCAAAACACACTAAAATTCAAATATACATATATACAAGGTACCATACATAAATGTCTTGAGCATAATACCTCGTCAGGTACAACCCATTGCGAGGTTTCCCGAAGGGTGTCCCATCATAGTCTACGAGATCGTAAGCCCCTTTCTCTAAGACCTTACTAACGACAAAGGGACCGTACCACATAGATTCAAACTTTCCCTTCCATAGTTTATCATGTCTCTGATCACAAGTCAAGACTAGATCACCTTCATTAAAAACACGAGGTTGAACAGACTTGTCATATTGTGCCTTGACACATTTTTTGTGTGCCTCGTTAGCCAAGGTAGCATCTCTTTTACGTTCATTAAGGTTGGTCAAGTACAAAAATCTATCTTCCTCAATGGAATTGTTTGGGAGAATTTCTAATACAATTTTAAGTGATGGAATTTGACACTCGATAGGGAGGACAACTTCTAGTCCGTAGACCAACTAAAAGGGTGTGAAACCAGTTGTTTCTTTTACTAAAGTCCTATAGTCCCAAAGTGCAGAGAAGAGATTCAAGTTCTAGTTGGATTTGTGATATCCAACCATCCTATGCAGCATGGTTTTCAAAACCTTATTAATGGCCTCTACGTGACCATTAGCCTATGGGTAATATGGAGTTGAGTTTTCATGGAGAAAACCCAGCTTAGCACTCAACTCAGTCATCATCTAATTTCAAAAATGAGATCCGTGGTCAGTGACTATAGCCTACAGGACTCCAAACCTAGCTATCACATTGTTAAATAAAAAGAGGGTGGTAGTCTTACCATCCTCTTCATAAGTAGGCATTGCCTCAGCCCATTTTGTAAAGTAATCAACGGCTACGATGATGTAACCATTCCCCCCGATTGAGGTAGGATTACAATGCATAAAATCAATACCCCACTTGGAAAAAGGGCCAACTGCAATGACGGGGTGTAAAGGAGCAGGGCGTGTGCACTTTTTTGGATAAAAGTGTTGACAGGGTGGCCATTTCTTAACCTCTTCATGACAATATTTAAAGATCGAAGGCCAGAAATACCTAGTGCGGAGGATATTCTGAGCTGTAGCCATCCTAGAAAGATGACTGTCACATGTTCTAGAGTGGCAGTCATTCAAAACCATTTCAGCCTATTCATGTGTAAGGCACCGTCAAAGGATGAAATCGATACCACGTCGGTACAATGTATCATTCAAAATGACATTGTACTTTGTATGTTGATGGATATGACAACGATTGTCATGAGATATGTGGGGATGAAATCTCTAAGTCTGGAGATAGATGATCAAATATACATACCATCGATCAGTTTTGCTTAGCAAGAACAAAAATGCATGTGGGAATGAATCGTTGGGCTCAGCTTCCATCAAAGCACAGGGAACGTCACACATAAACTCCACGAAAACCAAGGATTTCTTTAAAGTAGCCTTGGCGAACTTAAGGTATAATTCCTATAAGATAACAATCCAACGAGAATATTTGCCCCCTAGCAACTGACGAGTCAGAATGTAGTACATAGGGTTTTGATCGGCAAGTACAGTTGTGGTACGAAGTAGAATGTAATGATGAAACTTTTGTACATCAATGACTGTATCCAAAGCTAACTTCTCCACACATGAGTAATGGTCTTCAGAGTCAATGAGACTCTTACTTAGGTAATATATCACATGTTCTTGGCTGTTGGGATCTTCCTGTGCTAGAACCATTCCAATGGCAGTAGTGGAGGCAACAACATACAACATAAATCCTTTTGAATAATATGGGGGGTGCAACACCGATGAATGGGTCAGAGCGTGTTTTAGATTATCAAAAGCTCGTTGGGCCTGGTCATCCCAGAAGAACGGAGTGTCCTTCAGGAGACTCATATAACCATGTGTTTTATCTGCAAATTTACATACGACAAAGAAATTTTACCTTCCCTTGCAAAATTTGGAGCTCGATGATGTTTGTCGAGGCGGGTAAGGCCAGGATAGTAGCAAATTTCAAAGGATCAATCCGGATGCCATCTTTTGAAATCACGAAGCCAAGAAGACATCTAGTCTCAACACAAAAGACACATTTGTGTGGATTAAGCTGAATATGATAATGATGACACCTAATTAAAATGTCTCTAAGGTGCCCTGGATGGTCCTCCTATTTTTGTGAATGAGCAAGGAGATCGTCATGGTACATCTCCATGATGTGCTTGCTATCGTGAAATGCATAGGACATGGCTCGTTGGAATGTAGCTCCGGTGTTTTTCAGACCAAAAGGTAAATTCTGATATGTGAAGGTTCCCCATGGGTAAATGAATTTCATTTTATGCTGATCGGCGAGCAAAATATCTATCTGATTGTAGTCAGAAAATCCATCCATAAAAGAAAAGATGACATGTCTAGCACATTTATCGATGATCTAATCGATGTGTGGAGTAGGGAAATTTTCCTTAGGACAAGCCTTATTTAATTCTTGACAATTGATACAGACTCTAATAGTTCCCTGCTTCTTATCTACAGGGACAATATTAGATAACCATTTCGTTAGGGGTACAGGATAAATAAACCCCTCCTTCAGAAGTTTTTCCACTTCATCTTTAATAGCCAAAGCCTTCCTAGGATGGACTTGACGTAATTTTTGTTGGACAGGTTTTTCCATGGGATAGGTTCTAATATCATGTACAACAATTAATGGATTGATCCCAAGAATCTCCTCATACGTCTAGGAAAAAATATCACGAAATTATTTGAAAAGGGCTCTATAACTTTCAGTTTCCTATGTCAAGCAATTCTGACCTACATGAACGTGCTCAACATTTCTGGGCTTGACTGATATGTCAATCGGGGTTATCTTAGTGATGTTGCAAAGATTTCCTTTGGAATCTGCGTCTTGCAATAATACAGGTCTTTACGGATTGCTAACAATATCATTACTAATAAGAGATACTATGTCAAAGTATAACGAACTGGCTTTGGGAAAAAAAGCAGATCGATGATGGTGATATTGCCATACGAGTTCATTCGCACTCATGATCTCCATGATGGACTCGTTCAATGGAAAAGTCTGCGTGAGGTAGTCTAGAGTGGGAAGAGAGGGTTCTAGACAGTAGGGTAGGTGGTAAGGATTTGAAGCCACTAGATGAATATCATCATGATGGAAATCAGAAGCAGATTGAACAACATTATAAAGTGCATCGTAAGGGCCAAGAGAGGATGACTCAAAAACTTATTTTCCTTTAGGACTATAGCCAGTCATGGAAATCATGTTCATGGTTTCCGCTTCCATACTAGGAGAGGATGAGGGAAACACTCCCATAAGGGTTGAATCCTTCAGCATACCTATCCCAATCGACTGATAAGGAGGGGACTTACCTAGCATAGGAATTTTATTTGTGGTGGGAGTAGCAACATATGGTGAACAAAAGTCAATTTGATCGATAGTTTTAAAATATTCCCCAGATGAGGAAATTGGAGAGTTTGAAATACTATTGAAGCGACAACAGTCACATCATAGAACCAATTTCTCCCCAATAGAAGATTGTAATCCAATGGGGCATCAACTACTTCCACTTGAATGGAAACAACCTTGCACCCAAGTTCGATTGAAAGGGGTGGTAACATACCATGAGGGTGGAAACCTCGTCCATCAAAATCATTTAAGGTTGTAGGTGAATTTGTAAGTTCAGGAGAACCAATGGCCCTCCAATAGGATACAGACAAAACTGAGGTTGAATCTCCCTCATCCAAAACGGTCTGATGTACCTTTCTCCCAACTACTTTAGTTGCAATTTGAAATGCAAGTTGGTGGGGTAATCTAGATTTATAGTTCTCCACATTGAATTGTATTAAGTTGGTATTATCTGGGTCTAATTTCCCCAAAGTATTTAACAGGTTTTTATGTTGCATTGGACAGCTTTGGAGTACCTCAAGGGTAGACATTGCACAAGGTGCCTGAGCTAAATATTCAACGACATTGTATAATTGTGCAACTCGAGCATTGGGATTAAAAATAGCCTTCCTGAGGGTATTCTTAGGAGGGTGTAAAATTAAATAGAGATTAGGTTTCTCAATGGTGAGAGGGCCATTAGATGAAGATGGAGGAGAACTAGTGGAAGGAACTTTATCGGAAGAAGGATTTTTGTCCTTCTTCTCTATTGGCTTGTCGTATGATTGACTACGAGTATTTAAATTAATGGTTTTTGAGGACATCATTCTGATTTCTTCCGAGAATTAGAGGTCCCTTCATTAGACATGTGATGTATCAATTGTTGTTGAGACAGGAAGGGATCGGTAAGCATTGCTGGTGTAGGGTTACTCTTCAGAAATGATGGGACAAGGGCACTCCTTCATGATGGGACAAGGGCACTCCTTCATGAAGTGATCACCACCACATAACAGGCAGGGGTACTTGGCCTTTGTCTTTCCCTTATTATCATTCTTTGTGGTCGTAGCCTTGGTATTCTCTTGTTGGTTTCTAGGTTTTTTATTTTTCCCTTTACCTTTCTTCTTATTACCGGGTGTCTGATTACTTTGGATAGAATTCACCTAGGTGGAAAGCATAGGAGTTGAAGGAGTAGGAGTAGAAGGACTTTTTTGCTTGGTAGGCTTGGTTTCTAACGAGGGCTAGATTGAACCGGCAAACTCATCAACAGGAGTTTCTACAGGTGGCTTGATGGGGTCCGTGCTGGGACGAGGAGCTTGAGGGATTAGGTCATATAGAGTTCCAGATTGGGAATATACCAAGTCCATATACTGAGCGTGACTGATAGCCTTCTCTTTAGTAACAACACCACCCATGGCCACATCTTGGGCAATGGGAGGCAACACACATTTTGTGAACCAATAAGCTAATAGTTGGTCCGGGATGGGAGATTTAATGAGTCATCTCTACCTTCTCCACTCATGATCAATATGGTCTGATATATGTGTGGAAGTGTTTTGATGGAGTGAGGTCAAAATTTTCGTACCCATTTCATAATGAATAGGTAGGTGAAAGTGTGTGAGAAAAACGGTTTGCAATGAGCTAAAATCCACAAATGAATGCTGTGGAAGTTCAATGTACCACTTTGCAGTTGTACCAGTCAAATTTCGTTGAAATATTCTCAAATGAATAGAGTCATCAATCAAGGAGTTGGAAGAACACCACATATGGAACATCACGAAATGATTTTTGGGATCATATCCTTGTTTCCCATCAAAATTTGGAATGTCTGATGGTAACTTGATTGGAATAGTAGGCCATAAAGGGTTGTGCTAAATGGGATCATTAATCAACTTGGACAAATCAGGCAAGTCCAAAGTTTCCAAGAATGGAAGTTGTCGATTAGGTTTGACGCACTGGTAGTATTGATAATGCATATGCACACCGGTAGGACCATAAGTTGACTGATACATAGGCTGTTGGGTTGGTCGATAGGTAGATGATCCTCCCAAAAGGGATGGAAATCTGGGAGGAGGGCCACCTAGAGGTGGTGGGCCTCCGGGTGGTGGTGTACCTCTAGGTGGTGTTCCCATAGAAGGTGGAACTCTCGAAGGTGGGCCTCCAGGTGGTGGTCCTCCTAAGGGTGGACCCCTAGGCGATGGGCCTCTGGGTGGTGGTCCTCTACTAGGTGTCCCTCTGCCTGGTGGCACTCCAAAGGGTGGGACACTAAGGGTTGGCCCTCCAGATCCTCTGGAAGTATTTATAGGAATTCCTCCCATTACTTCCATGTAGGACCAATTAGGTTTCCCCCACGTCGTAAACATGTTTCCAGGGTAAGGGATTCTAGGATACATAGTTCCTGTAGACGTAGGTTGATAGTTCATATTTCCTACAGGTAGTTAATTCCCTGGTTAAACATAACCCCAAGAAGGTTGTTTGATTGCAGGTTGTGCCCCTGAGGGTTGGCCTGAACTTGATGAAGGGCTTGCCATATTGGTGTTGGTGGGAGGAACAACCACTGTGGGTTTTCCTACAATAGAGATCTGCCTGGAACTAGTAGAAACTCCACTAACTGATAATGTAACTTGCGCCCGGGGTTTCCCCCTAGCGTTGGAATGTACTGATACCATTTGAGCTGAGGATTTACCCCCATCCACATAGAGTATGGGAGGACTAGAAATGGACCTAGGATTCGAGACTACAAGAGTAGGGTTGGAGGTTTGACTCGGATTATGAGGATTCACACCACGAGCTGAGAGATCATCAATGGGAGCCAAAGACTCAGCAAGTGAATGATATACAGAAGGCCAAGGATCTAAAAGACGGGGTAAAAGCATCAACATAGGTTCTTTGTGTGGAACAGGTGTAGAAATGATTCTTTTGACTCTCTCTTGAAAATTGTGAGCGCGATCAAGAGATGCTTGGATCCTTATATACTCATCCTCACTCGGTGGAGGGTTCTCAAAAGAAGGTCTAGTAACCCCAAATTTGGAAAGGTCTTGAACCATAGAAGTTCTCCAAAAAGGAGCATTAGGGCCATATTCTGTTTCAAAAGGACTATCAATATGACCTTCCATTGGGGAATGAAATGAAGTGTCATCTGTAGGAGTTTGTTGGACCAAGGGATTAACGTAAGCAGTGAATTGTTCTTCACTTTCCACAATTGGGCTTCCTTCCACATGAGAGTCAATTGCAGCACCTTGATCTATGGATTCCATTAGGATCTACCCTCTAACAGGAGGAAATTCAGGTGGTAAGCCCTGGTTTCTTATGGATTGTATCAACTGAAGCTAAGCCATATTATATGGTCACTAAAACCTAACCTAGGGTTTCAAAACTAGAAAAATCACACAAAACTTCTACTACACAAACTATAGGCCATCAACAAACTTAAGTGACAAGAGGGGTTGATACAAGCCGGTTCCTCACTAGGATTGTTAAGCTTTTGCAACTCGCTATATACTGCAGGGTCCAACAGTAAAACGCGGTGAGGAGGATCAACCATCCCTCACCTGAATACCCGACTACCTAGATGACACGTGCATAGTAATATTCCTGAGTGTTTTTCTCGGTGTATTTCTCCAACAAGACGACCAAAAGGGATTTTCTCAGATGGACTCAGGAATCCTAGAAGGGCCTCTTGATATACACAAGGTACATGGGAGTTCAAATTTGTAGTAGTGTTGTCTAATGCACAATTGTTCACAAGGGGCCTTTCGATATACAATCGAGTACATGAAGTACCTTTTGATGTACCTCAAGGGCACATGAAAGGTTGTTCTATATACCAATGGTATGTGGAAGAACTGCGCAAGTCCCAGGTTGTAGTGCAGGAAACAAACGACAGCTACTACATTTTACGATGCCGAAACACATCTCTAACCTATCACTCAAATTACTAAGATTTTTAACCTATAGCTATTGTTAATTTTAAGTTGAACGGTTAGGTGAATGCATGGAGTGATGACAGAAAAAGTAAAACCATGCAATTATGATATGCAAATTTTTCCACTTTACCATTCAAAGTATGCCTACTTACGGGAAGGAGAGAGTATTTCCTTTTTCAATTTCGTCTCAAAACTAAAACTTTCCCAAATAGTATAACTAAAGAAATATTTATGAGAATACAAATAAGAAACACACTTTTAATTTGATCTTTGAAAGCAAGCAAATGAGGTGAGACCTCTTTTCTTAAAAAGAAAGACAAAAATACTCGAAGGCACACTAAGTATTTTGTCAATTTTCTTCAAAAAATGGAAATCTCTAACTTAAAACTATGATATTTTTTTCTTTTGACGAGACAAGAGTATAAAAAGAAAGAAGAATATGGAGATTTGAAAGCTTATGATGCTAGTTAGGAATCCAATAATTCATCTTTAAGAAAAATTCTAATCGGGTCTCAACAAAAAAAGATTTTTTTTAAAAGCAAAAATAATTCTTTCATAAACTTAATGAAGAATGAAAGAAAAAACCAAAAAGCAAGTCTTCCTTTTTAGTTTTATCAAGCAATTAAAAAAAAAAGAGATCTAACTGAACTAAACTTCCAAGCACTCCTTTCGAAAATGAAAACCAAGAATACAAGCAATCAAATTGATGAGTGTAACCTAGCTTTTTAATTCAACAAGACAAGCATTTACCACATCCAGAATTTGGATCTAACTACTCAGATCTCTAAAAAGATGCCCAAACACCTCAGAGAACAAAAATAAAAAAATCTCAAAGCTTTGAAATGATAAGCAAGTAGAATACCTACCTGGAACTGCTTCTTGAGAGTTAGTGACAGAGCAGTTCTGGCTCAACACCACTTCTCGTCCACTGCAACAGTGCGGTGGCACCGCTTACTGAGTACTATGCAGAGGCGGTGGCACCACTTAATGTCCACTGTGCATAAGAGGTGCTTGCTATAAGTGTCAAAACAAAACATTGATGAAAAAGAGCAAGTAAGTTACTGTAAAACTAGCATCAAATCATGAATTTAACAGGAATATGAATTATAGAATGCAAGAATGACTCAGAAATAAACAGATATGGTTATACCGAACCAATATCTCACTAGATAAGCTAGTAGATCTGATCAATGAAATATTGGATCTTGGATTTTAGACAAGATTTTGAAGACCAAGGAAGATCAGATGTGCTGAAAGCTTGATCCTCAGCGGAGTCACCAAATTTATTTCTAGGAAAAATGCACCTCTTGTGGACAAGATTTGTTTCTCTAGTCTGAATGGTTCAAATATAGAACAAATGAGTTACAACATAGATGGAATAATTCCCCTAGAAGTTGTGGAGATCTAGAATGAGTCCCTTTGATAGAGTGATGTAGCTGTTTCCTATGGTGATGGATCTTCATGGACGCACCTGCACAACCACATGAAACAAGCAAACAAGATCAAAAGCACCAGAATATAATCCACGATTCTATGTCAATGACTAAGGAATCCAACAGTAAAATACATGATTACAAGTCAACATACTTTACGGGAAAGGAACCAAATTTGCACTAAAGATGAAGAAGAAATCTTGCAACCTTCGCCCTAGTGTTGTGATGCTTCTTCGCATGCCAATGACTTGTCCCCAAAAGATCCAACTTACTCCTTCTATGCTCACCCTACTGATTTGGCCAGAACCTCAATGCAACAACATAACTTTTCTCTCTCTCAACCATGGGGTATGAGCCTGGTTTTATAGGCCTTGGGAGGATAGGGATGGTTGAGTAAATGGTGGGTGAGGTGGAAGGGAGATGTTAGAAGGATGGATCTCGATTCCAAGTGGTCCTAAGGAGTAGGGATGAGGGTGCCATGAAGTCTTCCTTCGAGAAGCTTCGTGGAATCTTCTCTTTTTCACTTTTTACCTTGGGAACTGCTTCTCCTCCACTATGACAGAGCGGTAACAGGGTAGAACTACTCATTGAACAAGGGTAAAAAGTGGTGGCATCGCCTACTGTCAAGATACAGTGAGCATTATTGAAGAAGGTAACGCTTCTTGTCTTAAAGGCAGAAGTGGTGCTAGAATTTTATATGCAAGACTGAAGTCAGGGTAGTATTTTGACTTCACATCTTGGGATTTAGGGCAATAACTGATGTTTGGGACCTCATCACATGATGATGAAGATATTTATGTGTAATTTTTGCGAGGTTGTCAGTTGGTCGACATGTCAAGCGATGAAGGAGGATATTTTCTCTTCCACAATATTGCTTGTTGGGTCAATATTTTTATGTAGAATAGTTTCAGTGTATCCAACAATTTTCGCATTAGAGAGGGATGGATGTGGAGGGTTGACAATTTCAGGAATGGCTAAGGTGGACTTTTGTGCTTCCTTGACTAGAAAAATCCTTTTGACTATCATCCTTTTTCAGTCTTGGAGGAGATATGGTAGTTGGTTGATAAATTATTGGAGGTCATTATCTTTTTGAATGCGAGCCCTCGGTGACGTTGGTAATTTATGTATAAATAGATGTGTTAAGGATAGGGATGTGGTAGTTGTCAAAGTCGGTATGACTTCTTATTCGACAACTGGGGTTGAGGATGGAGGGGTGGACTATGGGTGAGGTTGACAGAGGGTGTCATAGAAAACCTGACTTTCTTTGAGTTTGTGTTTGGTTGGTCTAGTCGCTACTCCTCCTTTGTGATAAATTTGTTGATTTATTCTTCAACCGAGATCTTATTTTTGGCAACATATTCTAAAATTTAACTGGCACTGTCAAATAGTTTTTCATCTTCATCCTCAGTTAGTTCATGAAGAATCAGCTGGTGTTTCCCCTTCCCTTGTATTGTACTTTTGTTGTTCTTTCGGGCTTTAATCAATTTGTCGGCCACTCGACAAATATTTTTCTTGGTGAGGGAATATTCTGGAAGTGGAGTATCTGATTGAGTGCTTTCATATGTGTATTTCGTCTGTTATGTTTGATATGAAGGTTGTTGTGTGGTTGCTAGTACAATGACAAGAGAATTTATGTCTCCAGTCTAGTCACGGTCGAGCGTGAATGTGTTTAAGTGAACTCATATTTCATAGTCTTCTTATTTTTTTGCATCGATTAAAGGTTTGACCATTGGTTGATCGACGCTTTTTGATAGGGCGGTATATCCAATCTGGTATTGGATTTTCAACTAAGATACTCAAAAATATCCTCAACCAAAGGGTAGAAATCAAGCTCTTTTGTTGCGCCCCCAACACCTTGTAAGTCCCAGACCGACGTGTGATGTGCGTCGTTAGTGGTAGACTCCATCGGATATTTTTGGGGGTACCCTCCATCTATTTGTTTTGATTTTTAGGCCTTGAAACCAAGTGTCTAACAAATTTTTTATTGTTGCAGCTCCCAGTTGGAAACTATTTGGAGAGAATGATTTGAAGTTCCACATGACTGGTCCTTTTTAGGCGGTGAAGTCCTTATCTCCGAATAGTCGAAGATGGTACATTTCTATCCATATTATCAATGAGGGAAATCATATTTGGGTGCCCTCCTCCTGGAATTTTACACAATTATGCTTGATGACATCAGCTAAGTGGTCATCCTAGCAATATAGCTTTCCTATTGTTGCAACATTTGGGACCGCATCGAGCATATCGAGCTTGAGGTTGGAACCTCTTCTAATACTTTTAATATCCATTGACACAATTTTCATGGTTATTTTATGTGTGCCATAGAGGATTCGGTTGAATACCAACCCTCTTAAAATTTTCCTTTATGGTGTACTGGTTAGTTCTTTGACCAGGGCCAGGTTTAGTTAGATGGGTATAGGCGCTCCTTTATTTGATAACCCCATTATTTGATTAATTAGGTTACCATTGACTTCAACGGGTGTGTCAAAGTAGAACTTCCTATTATGGAACCGATTGATTATGAACTGCACAATAACCTCTTTTGTTCCTGCAAAACTATCCATTAATGGTGCATTCATAGAGTTAAGGATTGTGCTTGCTCTTAATATCTATGGTTCTTCCCTCCATTGACCACCTGATTTCATTCCCCACTCTTTGATTTCATTCCAAACTCTCTTCCATTGTTTCTCGGCCACCTTGGCGTTGCGAATATTATTCCAACGACTTTCCAGAGGTGTGTTGGCTCTTTCTAACTGTCTAATTTTGTTTGTCACGGACCTAGTGGTTGCAGCCAAATTCTTTGGTTCCATTGTGTCGGTTGGATGCTTTGGTTTAGTAGGTGGTAATATGTGCTCTGGTGTTCTCGTGATCTGGTGCTCAAGTTCTTCGCATAATGAAATCCAAGTCTCTTCCAATGCGGTATTTATAGAATAATCTTTGTTTTGGAAGGGAGAATGTGTAGTAAATGGTGGTATTAAGTGTGCTATTAACGGTGGAATTAACTGCAAAAGACAGGTTGTCAGTGTTTCATTTGAGTCATGCCGTATTTTATGCTCTAGGTTTCTGTGTTCATGATGACTTGATTGGACCGTTTTTCATCTTTCTGTCAGTGTACTTCTTGATCGTGATGGTGTCTGTAGTGTCGAGGTGATTGGATTTCTTCATGCCTACTCTGATCATGTTGATAATTATGCCTCCCAATTTGTATTTTAATGCTTCCTGCCTCTGCCTTGTCAAAAGGATTGATTCAAGTTCTTGTCATGTTAATGATTTTTTTTCTTTGTAAATTTTCTTGTATTTGGTTATGTTTTTATAGTTTTTTTTTCAACTGTTTATATTTACAAAACCGGTTTTTTTCAAGCTTTGTATGGTTTTAGTCGGGCTCCATTCCCCAATTTCTGAAATACAGTTCCCTATAGTGTTTTTAGTCGGACTGAGCCATTAGTGTTGATTTCTTCTACAATGTATGGACCCATCCATTTAGTGTGTAGTTTCTTAGGTTTTCCTTTTACTCGACTATTGTACAGTAATAAAAGGTCTCCACTCAACATATTTTTATTTTTGATATTTCTATAATGCAAGGATTTTTTTGTTTTTTTTTGGATTTCTTGGTATTGTATTGTAATTAGTCGGTGTTCTTCAAGTTTGAATAGTTGCAGTAATCTTTCTTTTCTGGTGTTTTTGAAATCGATTTGTAGTATGTCGTTAATTAAAGAAGTTATTTGACATAAATGTAAGGGTATAACTGCTTCATGTCCATATACAAGTCATAATGGTGTCTGACCTATCGAATGTTTGTATGTTGTTCTGTATGTCCATAAAAAAGCAGGTATCTTGTCATCCCAATCATCTTTGTCAGTATTACATTTTTTTTAGGACTCTTGTTAATTTTTTGTTAAGAGCTTCAATTGCACCATTAATTGAGGGTGATGCGTTATTCTTTTTCGGTGCTCAATCATAAATTGCTTTGTCATAGATGCGATTATTTTGTTTACAAAATGTGACCCCTAATCGCTAATAAAGGTTAGTGGAAACCCAAATCTTTTGAGGATGTTCTTGTATATAAATTTAGCGACTATCTCTCTTGAGCAATATTTGACTGGTTCTTCCTCTTCCCACTTGGTAACATATTCGACTGTTGTGATGATATATCGTGCTCATGTTCATCTACCTGGTGTCGAAAATGTCCTAATGAAATCAATTGCCCAAATTTCAAATGTTAAGATTCTATTTACAGATATTAAAGGAATTTATGTGCTTGGTAGAAACCGACCTAACCATTGGCAACGGTCACACTTGTTCACAAATTCTCAACAATCCCAGTGTATGGTTGGCAACCATAATCACAACTATTGGATTTCCTTGCTGTCATGTTGGCCTGAAAGTGTCCTCCAGGTGGACTGTAGTGTGCTTCATTGATTATAATTTTCTTTCTGTGGTCGAGAACACATCGTCATAAAATGTTGTCTAATCCGAGTTTGTAAAGAAATTTGTTTACTATGGTGTAGGGTGCAGCTTTCATTGCCAGGATATTCTTTTTCTTTTCACTTTTTATGTCTAGAGATTCCCTTCCTCCAGGAATTGAGCAATTTCTAATAATTCAAAAGATATAGATTCGATTCAAAATAAATGAGCATCTAGTAGATCATCTTCAATTTCGGTCGGTTATTCACTTGTGTCTATTCTCGATAAGTGTTCAGGTTCGACATTTGTTTTGCCTTGTCGAACTATGACTTCAAACTCAAATTCTTGAAATAGTAGTAACCATCGACAGATTCTTCCATGATGTAAGGGTTTATTTACTAAGTATTTTAGTTCTCAGTGGTCTATATAAAATACAAACAGATTAGCTAATAGATAATGTCAATATTTCTGAAGTGTGAATATCATTCCAAGTGCCTCTCTTTCGGTTGTCGAGTAATTCCTCTCAACTTTGATTAATTTTTTGTTGTTGTATGCATTTGGATGGTCCATTCCATCATCCTCAGGTTGAGTTAGGATTGCGCTGATTATTATTCATGATGCATCAATATCTACATGGAATTTAAGTGACCAATTTGGAAATCGTAGTATGATTTCTTCAACTAATTTTTTCTTTAATGTGTTAAACGATGCAGCACATTCAATCCACTTGTATTCCCAATTTTCTTTTAATAGTTCTTGTAATGGGTAAGTCATGTCAGAATAGTGTCGGATGAATTTTCTATAATATCATGTATGGCCGAGTAAGACTCTTACTTGTTTAGGATTCACTAGTGGTTTGTCGAGAATAATTTTAGTTTTCACATAGTCGACTTTAATGCCTTATTTGCATACTACATGTCCTAATAGGATTATTATTGGTGTTACAAATATGCACTTCTTGATATTTGTGGATAATTGGATTTGACGACATATTTGTAACATAATTTTGAACCCTTTACAGTGTTTTTTAGCATAGAGTATATTGTCTAGTCATCGAAATATATGGCCATAGCTTTGTAGATATATTCTTGAAATGATTTGACGACAATTCTGGGGAATACAGCTGGGGTGTTTTTCAATCTGAGAAGGCATGAATTTGTATGTGAATTATCTAAATTCGCATACAAATGTATTCTTATTTTTTTCTTCTAGTTTAGCAATGGGTACTTGATTATATCCTAAAAATCGGTTTGTGAATGAATAACACTCATGACTTGCAAATTCATTAAGAATTTCATCCACAAAAGGGGTCGGAAATGGGTCTGTAAGGGTTACTTTATTAAGTTCCCGAAAGTCGAAATAGATTCTTAGTCATGTCAGGTCATTTTTCTTTGGTTGGACCACCATTGGGCTTGCCCATTCCTGCTGCTCAATAGGGTAAATTATTATAGCTTCCAGCATACTGTCGATTTATTTCTTTACTATTTCCTTGTATTTATGGGTGAGTTTGTATGGTATTTTCTTTATCAGTTTTTCCTTGGGTTTGATGTTGATTTCCATTTCACCCATTTCTTGAACAAGTCCTTTTAGATATTTATTGTCCCGAGCAAAAACATCCTGAAATTCTTTTAGTAAGTTGACCATTTATGTCGTTTGTTCTTCATTCTAGTAGTCACCTATCTTTGTGATTTTAGGTCTTTCACCATTGGATATATCGACTTCTTTCGTCTTAACTTTCGTGTCCATCTATTCTGGTGCTTTCCTTTCGTTGATTTGTCAATTTCCTTCTTTAAATTGTGAAAATGTTGGCAAGAAGTCTTATGTTGTCAAATTTTCAGGGTCCTCTTTTTCAGATGTTTGAATTTTGAAGATTGTTCTGATTGGTTTTGAACTTTTGGGGTGATTTGATTTCCATTGGAAATGTTTTCCTTTTGTGGTTATGTTTCTAATCAAAGTCTAGTCGAATGTTGGGTTCTAGTTGAATGAAAGTTTATACACGTAGCATTATGTCAGTTAAGTCGGTCCTCTATTGTTATTTTGGTTTTTTTCGGTTGTAGAAATTTTTTTATCTGTTTACTTGCTTCGACCAATAATTCATATTGGGACAAGAATTTGAAGTCATTAAGGAAATTTTCTTTAAGTTCTTTCCATGTAAACGTTTCTCCTCTTGCTTCCTCCATTTTGTACCACTTATTTGGTAGATTTCCTAGTGTGTTTGGAAATAAGTGAGGCCAAACTTTTTCATCTTTATAACCTAATCTTCTCCATTCTTTTTCACATATGTCAATATGTTTCTCAGGGTATTGTCCTTGTGTGAAGACTAGAATGTTTTCTTTTGTTATTAGTTTCTTTCCTCTAAATATTTCGATAAAGTATGTTGATGTTTTTGTCCATGTTTGTAATCTCGACTGATGTGTATCCCACCCTCGTGCGACTTGACTTGTGAATGTCTTGACCAGAATTTGAAGTCGACCTTGCTCACCTATAGTTTTGGAAACTTTCTTGACATGAAGTGATGGTGATTCTCACTCTTTGTATATTAGTAGTGGTCAAGTTAATGACTCATTTTTTACTGGTGTTAGAGTTAGATATTCTCTAATTTTCCGTTCAAATATATTTGGGATTGTAGTGACAGAAAATAATTGTCGTGTTTTCTTTTTCGGAATAGCTTGGGTCGTCCAGGATTCTCATGCTTACAGTTCATAATTTTCTAGTTTCTAATCATAGAGTTCAATGTCTGAGTTATATCCGACTGAGTCAGTATTTCCAAGGTGGAGTTCTCTGTATGTAATAGGTTCAGTATAATATTCATCGTTCTTTATTTGATATAATTATCAAACATCGACATCATTGTCGATGGGTTCTATCCAAGTTTCTCATTGGGATTGATGTATTGGAATGATGACTATTTTCGCATTCCCTTTAAGTTTAATTATTTCTTTGTCGAGTGATATGGATGCTTTCATTTGTCTTCCCCATGATTGACCTATTAGAGCAGGGAATGAACTATATCCTTCCTTGGGATTAATGATTTCAAAGTCAAATTTCAATGAGATATATTTGATGGTCATGTCGACATTTTTCCATACCCTGATTGGTTCAATTAGCCCTTGATCAGCTAGTTTTAGGTATATTCCCGATTCATGTAATCCTGGTTTGGCAAGTTATTCACATGTGTCCCTATTCATTATATTTACCTGTGATTCGAAGTCAAGAATGACTTGTCAGATGTGGTAGCCTTCAATTTCTAGGTCAACTAATGGGTCTGCATCATTTTTTTCTTTTTTATTTAGGACACATATACTTTTAGCTTGTTTATCTTCACCATGTGTATTTTTAATTCTATACAGTAAATCTATTAACTTTGCAATAGACTCATCTTTAGTTATCAAATTGATTAATTCGTTAGTAGTTTCTTGCCGAGATTTGTCATGTTCTTCTTGTGATGCTAGTTCTTGAAACACTATTGATGCATCATTATATAGTCATTTTTGCTCAGTAGGGTTAGGATAGTATTATTTAATTTTTGTTTTACTAAATTGTGGATTATCACTGCCAACTTTCGTTCCTTGTCGGGTTACCATTTGTAGATTCTTAGTTTGAATAATACCAGATTTACAAACACTAGACAACACATTAACATTATTTTTATTATTAGTTTTATCGAGCATGGCAGGGAAATCCTCCAAATAGTGATCGCCTAATCCACAAATTGTACAGAATTTTAAATCGGTTTGGTCTTTGTATGGACATTCTGCATGTTGATTCCCTTTGCTAAGACATGTATAACACTGAATGGGTTGACACGGTCGGTTCTCTCGATTTCTGAAATATTGATCTTGGCCTTGAAATACCCCTCGTCGATCGTAGTATTCATTCTGACAATTGTATCTTTTGCCATCATATCTTTGATATTTTCTTGTTAGGATCGTTATTACAATTTATTCCATTATTATCGGTGTTATTTCTTTGGTTGACAGCATTGGTTTGATATACCGCTTGGTAATTTTGTCTATTTTTTAAGTTCAGTTGACACTTTGCTGTAGAATGAGTTTTGAATTTGCATATTGTGCACCATCAAGCTTACTCATTCTTCATATTGTATGGGCAATCTTTTGTTGCGTGTAAATCATGCTCTTGGAATATTTTTCCAAAACATTTTGTTTGAACGAATCGGATGTCTTGTCAATAGTAATCTTTTGTATGACCGACTGTCGCTAATTTGGTACACCATACATTGTTTTCTTTAAGGTTCATTTACCGTATATATTTTTGCATACTTTCGAGTTGTTCTTCAATACTTTGATTGATGGGATTTATAAGATCGTCCTCATCCATTTCAATTTGTAACGCTTTCATGAGTACGTATTCATATGTGTTGAAATTTTCAACCTGATGTACATTTTTAGTTTCTGTAGTTGTCTCAGCAAGTCTTTAAATATTTTATCATATTCTAGTACTATTAATGTCAGATTCTGAGTAGTGATTTTCATTTTTTTTGCGGCGAGATGTTTCTCATCAGAAGTTTTAAAGAAGGACATGAACTGTTGTTTGATCTAACCTTTT
The DNA here is from genome assembly GCA_001517045.1 of Pseudotsuga menziesii. Lineage (NCBI taxonomy): Eukaryota > Viridiplantae > Streptophyta > Pinopsida > Pinales > Pinaceae > Pseudotsuga > Pseudotsuga menziesii. The sequence goes on along the minus strand of LPNX010405951.1, from coordinate 13,156 downwards.
GTTGCATTTGGTGTTTTTTCTATATAGGTCATGTACCATGCGAGTGCTCTTTTTTTAAGAGCACCAACAAATTGTATCGTTTGTCGATCCTCACTGGTGATGGCATTGACATATCAACTCACAAACGAGCCAATGACATTTTGGATCTTCATCTCCCTCATATAGAGGAATATGTGAAGTTTTGTGCTCCATATCTTCAGCAACTTCGACTTCTTCTATTGGTAGTGGTGATGGTGGGTCACTTCCTGTAACCGAACTTTTTCTGTAGCTATTTTTTACTAACGTTTCATCGGAGTGTGTATTCACAAGGATTGATGTGCACTCTTTGTTTCTATCAATAATATTTTATGTGTTGATCAATTCTATGTCAATTGTCAAAATTTGGTTTATGTCGACTACTTATTTCGATACCCAAGTAAAATTTTGTTCAAATTGGGTTATTTCTCTTACCAGTGATACAGACTGATCTGGCGAACTGTCTGATGCTGGAATTTCCTGGGGGGGCGTTCCTCCACATTTTGAATAAAGTAGGTGAAAACTGTGATTGGAGAATTTGAGTTGAAAGGTGACCCAATTCCCTTCCCACGGTCCATGAATTAAAATTCGATCGACTTTTTTTCCTCCATAGTTTCATTGGCTACATATACCTGTTTGGCTAGCATGAAGTCCTAAATCCTCTTGAACAATGTCTTGCACTTGTGCACTCTGAGTAAGATGTCATGATGAATGTGGGACTATGGTTTCAGGTATAGTTACTTGGAGAGCTCTACCCTGCTCTATCCACAAGTATTCTTCCATAGGTGACAGTTCTTCATCAACACCATTTTCTTGTCGGTCATGACTTGAATATGGTAAATTTTCTTATGTTTCTATCAATATACTCATCTTCCTTTCTTTCTGGAGTGCATCAACTCCCTTATTTGTTCTCGTTGCTTCCTTCTCTTTTCCCGTTCGATCTTCTGGATATCTGGAGTGTTTATGTATGTCATTGTTCTATTTTTGTCCTTTTTTTTCAATTGTTGGCCATGTGATGTTCTTCATTGGTCGACGGTTATTTCTCTACTTTATCAGAACGTGATCAACTACCCCCCCATTGCCGATCCGGAATATTTTTAGTAAGCTTGGGTGCAACTATTCATTTACTAGGGAAGTACTCCCACTCTTTTTTCTTTTCTTCCCAATCCCAATTTCTTTGTGGCACTAACAATAGTGGTCGAGGTTCGATAATTTGTCCTTCTCCTTTATCGATCATAAATATGTACAAAAGTGTTGGTAGCGAATAGAGGAATTGTTTAGTGAGGTTGTTGTAAAATCTCTCTTTAATGTTATCAATAGACACTCGTTCCTCGATAGCTTGTTCTTCACAGAATTCGTCAACAATTCTTTTGAACCACTCCGACATATTTGTATATCCTCCTATGATCATTTTATGGCATAGTTGTCGTCCATTCTCATCTACCGTGTTTTTCATCCAAGAGCTTCTTCAGTGCACACGGGACAGATTTGACAAAGTTTTCATGTGTTTTATAGAAAAAAAATTATCCTTTGCTTGAGAAATAGTTAGCTTGTTTCTTCTAAAGTAATTTTGTAGGTAATTGGCTATTTTGTGCTCCAATAAATCCTTAATCTCTTGCTATGATATCATCGGGTTATAGTCATTTTCATCTTATACATGTACCACCGGTAATGGAGCCAATGTTGTAATCAAACATATTGCATGGTTACCAATGATACATATTACATATTTATACAAGAAATGATATAGACAAGAGACAAGGAATGGTAGACAGAATAAAAAGTACTTATATTAATCAATAACACATAATGGGTTCATAAATACAATCGAACCAATTCTTTATCCGGATCTACAACCTATATATAAGATTTACAATCAGGTACATAACTACTTGTCAGTTCAACTAACCGACACAACCTGTGAGGTAGACATAATCTATTTGTTTACAATTAGTCGACTGGAGTACCTAATCTGTTAGCTGACTTAGGCTCCTCCAACAATAACCATGAAAATTATAGAAATAAACTTGCAAGATTAACATTTTCTAGTTTCAGATAAATAATTATTCATATAACAATGAACACATTCAATATTGGGCAGGGAAAAGAATTTATTTATACTAATGATAACAACAATGTACATAAAGAAAATACATGTGATATGTTGTTGTTTTGGACCTGAGATCTAGGTTGTTCCTCCCATATCACCTCAAACACACAATTCAAAATTCTTCCACTAAATATGCCCAAAAGACTAAATGAGATATTTAGCATAATAAGTTAATGGAGAATACAATGAAACGGTGAAACTCCATATATGATGAGAGGAAATGTGTAGAATGGGGTGGAGGGTTACACAAAAAGAGAGGGTTTCTTCAACCAATATTAGACAAAAAAATGGCTTGTAACCTCATTTTCTTTATCTTATACCCATTTTATGACATATGAGGGGCAATTAGTGAGTAAGAGGAATTTATTCATGGGATTTGGGGAAGTTGGGAAATAGTATCAACTGGAAAACCTTGTTATTTGTTTTCCCTCGAGAAGACACATACACAGGATACAATGGTTAAAGTCGTGTATTTGTGTGAATGCACTAGTTTTACATAGGGAGGCCGCATATGTCTTGGGAAATAAGGTTTTTTATAAGATTTCCTTGAGATTTGATTGTCCACTATATGACAAAGGGTAAAAGGGATGTCAGCATCTCAAGATACGGGTAAGATTGGACAGGATACTATCATGGGATAAACTATGGAAAAGGAGTCTATAATGTATGCCCCCTAATCTGTGAGGTCAAAGAAGCGTATGATGGATGAAATACATTATAACCTTTTAATGTGGAGTGCATGAAGTAACCTAGTAGAAATCATCCAATCATTATCCATAAGCAGTAACAGTCATCGATCATATAAGAATTCTCTTTCCTAAGGCAGGCATACCCATGCTCATGAGTAACAAAGCATGGCCACAAATCAAGTACTAAGTGGATCCATGAATTATATAAAAAAATTGAACATAGACACGTGGATACAAAGAGGAACCAAGTCATAAGTCATTCATGATCACCAAGATACAAAATGGATCAATGTCTCGACATCAAATGAATATATTTGTATGTATACTGTATCTGAATAGATCACTCTCCATATGATATTAATTCCAAATGACTAGATGGAAATCAAAGGCAACCTAACTCATAAAAAAACTTAAGGTGAACCATAAATTGAACTCAAGGTCTTCAAACCAACTAATAAGGGTAAAATTCAAAACTATTTGAATAGATGTCTTAAAGTTGAACGTAGGAAGACATCGTGTGATTAACTGTCAATGACGTAAATCATTAACATGCACGAGTTGACTCACCGATGATTATAATGAGCGGAAAGGTACCTAGTACTATCTAACAAGTGTGAATAAATGGGTTGATGTTGAACACTTCTAGACTTTAGTGATCAAGGGACATTAATGTATTCCCACTATCACTAGTGAGGGGACTTGCCAACGAGGATTGCAAGTTCCAAGGTACTAGTTAAACTCTCGATTACCATCCCAGAATATGTGTGTTGAAGTCAATGGTAAGTAATCCATTGGAAGGAGGTTAGTAATGAAATCCCCCATCATCCAACACAAGGTTACAATAAGAGGCCAAATATTTTGATGGATCAACTGAAGATTGTGAGACATAATATTTTTTTCTTTCTCTTAATCATCTTCTACTTAAGAAATATTAGTATCCATATTAAGTTATCATCATGATTTAATATAGACTATTCCATAGTAAAAATGATATAACCCATGATCATCTTATATATTAAATTTGTTCAATGCTAATATCATCTTATCTATACAATATAAAAATAATAACAACTACACCATGAACAAAAATTTATCTGAACATAAGATAAACACATATTCATGTGAGGAGATAATGATCAAAAGAAAACTATCATTGATATGTTACTTATATGAATAAGGAGACAGGTGACTAAAAACTTGATTTTGACATTCCACCCAACCAATCTGGCACTCTGCCTAACGTGCATTCCATTTGCCGAGAGGCCACCCACGAGCTAGGAAAGAAATCCATTAGGGAAAGGGCGAAGGTTAACCAATTCTTCAATGGAAAAATCTCAACAGGATTTCTAAGCCAAAAGCTCGTTCTCTCCCCAGAACTTATGTGTCCAAAAGTTCTTTACATTGAATCTTATATAAACTTTTGTTATGTAATGATCTATTACTGATCTCAAAGATATTTTTTCTTTTAACTTTAGCTAACTCTTCTGAGTTAGATTAAATTAACCATAACTAACTTTACATTTAGCTAGCTCTAACCAATTAACAATTTTTAATTTCCTATAATATATATAAGGTAATATTTAACTTAGCTAACATAACTTTAATTTATCCAATTAATTAATAATTACTTTCTTAACTTTAATATAACTTTGATTAATTTTATCTAACTTCTTAGCTAACTATCTTAATATAGTAAATCTAAATTTAACTCTACTAATTTGTATTTTTAATCTCAAGATAATCATCTTAAAATAATTTTACTCTTAAGATAATTTATCTTTAATTTTAGCTAACTCAACTAATTAGCTTTAGATGTAGAAAAACGCTCTGTAAGTTGGGCTGATTTTTTCTGGAAGACAGAGACGATTGAAGGAAGAAGGAAACATTGGGGTTTGTCAGAGGTGGGAAGGTTAACATAAGCATGGCAGAAGGTAGTAGGGGAGGTGAAGGAGCCTCCCTGGTTGCGGAATCGGCAGGAATAAATATTGGGGACATCTCGATCGATCCATATTTGAATCAAGCTGAAAATCGATGGTTCGGAAGTCGGTGCAGTGCATGCCTAAACACAACAGGATTTGAACCTGAATTTCGACGTTAGAATCCAACGTCATCAGACATTTTGCACGGATGTGTCAGACAACAATCAATTAAAAGAATGCCGATAACAAAATATTTATAGTGCCGTCGAATCTCCGACACTAGGGCGTCGGATTTTCGACCCTTGTAGTGTCGGTTATCCGACACTTTAGTGTTAGATCTTCGACGTCTGTGAACCCAATAATGTCGGTTATCCGACCCCTAAGCGTCGGATATTCGACAGGCTGTATAGGTTTTTTTATAATAAAAAAAATTAAGGTTTACATGATTTTAAATTTTATGGTCCCATACTTTCAACAGTAACTATGTTCAAGGTGTCGAATATCCAACGCATGTCCATTATAAATATAAATTGTTTTAAACATTTCGACATGTTTGTTGTAGAAGCGATGGATGGATTATGAAAATTATTTGTTCCTCGATGCACGTTTTTAGGAATTGTTTTATTCTTCAACGGGTGGTTGTGGGAATTTTTTTTTCATCGATAGACAGTTTGCCGGGAATTTTTTATTCTTCGACTTCTCTCCATTTGAAAAAACCTTGATGCATGACTGATGCATGCAACTTGATTTTTTAAGACAACCGGTTATATTCATTAACAAATTTTATGACAAAATGTCAAATAGATTAAATATTCTGGATCCAAATGAAGACAACCGACAATTGCTTGCTAGACTATGGGATGCAGCGAAATGAAGGGGTGATGGCAAATGTTATTGTCCATGTACTCAATGTAGGGGATTTAAGAGGAGAAGAATATTGATCTCAACAGCCACAAAACATTTCAGGGAACATGGACACGCTGGGGGGGGAACGAATATCGTCCATTTGTAGGTTTAGCATTATAAACATTATTATATTCATTTTTTTTGGTAATTGTATGTATTATTTTTTTTTCATATATTAATGTATATCTATTGATGTTTCCATGTATTTATATTAAAGGAAAGACACCCTATAGCATGTCGTCCATAGGAAGTGCTTTCAGAAGAAGTTCAGGATCAGGATCATGGAGCGTGTATGTTTAATGGAGAACAAGTGAATGATCATATTGAACAAGATGATCATGTCGATGATGTAATTGAAGATGATGGTACAAATACATTGATCCATGATTCATTTAACGTTAGAATGGATGACGATGTTGTTGATAATGAAAATGATGATGACTTTGATGATGTTCATGATATACCTCTTCTCGATAAGGCATATGAACCCCTTTATGAAGTCTCCAAAACAAATCTTCTCTCTACTATATTGTTGATAATGAGCTTGAAGGTTATGAATGGTTTTTCAAACATTGCAATCACATGGATGCTAAGGTATCTAAAATAATCCATCACATATATAGGATCGTGATAAAGTTTATTTGTATTCCTCTAATGATTGTATTGTTAACTCATTATTGGTCATCGTACGGATGAAGCGTGTTTCATTAATATTATTTATTTATTACATTAACATTTTTTTTGTAGCTTGATAGCTGAATTTTTTTTACCACCATCAAATATTTTACCTCCCACATATCGAGATTTATCTTCCATCATGAAATAGATTGGAATGCATTATGAAGCAATTCATGCATGCCCTGATGACCATGTTATATATTATAATCAGCATGAATTTGCAACAGAATGTCCGGAATGTCATGTAATTAGATATTGTACAGATAAAGTAACAAAAAAGGTTCCTCAAAAGGTTCTTCGTTATATCCCCATCATTCCATGTTTGTAACGACTGTTCAGGTGCAAAAACATAGCGCAATTTATGGATTACCATGCGAGGAACATAAGTCAAGATGATGTTATCCGAATGCCTACAGATGGTACTGCTTTTAGAGATAATGAGGAAAAGTGGCCTCACTTTAAAGAAGAACCACGTAATCTTAGGATTTCTTTGGTAGCAGATGGTGTTAATCCATTTGCATAGATGAAATCCATTTACATTGTGTGGCCTATCTTTGTTATCAACAATAACATTCCTTCATGGTTGTCAATAAAGAGGGAGCACATAATGTTGTCGATGATTATTCCAGGATTTATTGACAAAAATTGTTTTATTTATGATGTAGTTGTGGCATCTCATTTGTCATAATATGTATCTTAATTTCATATATATATCTATTATTTTACTCTTCTGCATGGTTTATATATCTTAATGGTTCTCATAATGATATATTTGATATGTACTTCAAATTATGAATCAGGTAAGTTCCAAGTCAAAGATATGAATGTATACATCGAACCTCTTATAGATGAGCTACTGAATTTGTGGAATGGCATAACTATGTATGACGTATCTAGACCAATACGACAAAGGCAATTTCAATTCCATGCAATGGTTGTATGGACAATACACGATGCCCCTGGGTTAACTTCATTTTGTGGTTTGTAATTTTAAGTTCCACTTTAATTGAATTTAATGATATGGAGTAGTTAGAATATTATATATATGAATATATTTGACATAGATATTCCATATCTAAATATTTTAGGTCTTTAGACAAAGGGTAAATTTGCATGTCCATTTTGTGGTCCTAAGATAAAATCTCGTCATTCAAAAAGCTTAAGAAAGGAGGTGTTTGATGAGTATAGGAATTTCCTCTCTAAGAATCACAGGTATGGAACAACTAAAAGAAATCTTTTCAATGGGAAGCAGGAGACTGCATTAAAACCACAAAGAATGACAACTCACCTTTGGAAGATGCAATACAATAGAAATCGTCATCATGGTACGTATGGATCATCGTATATGAATTTTTATGTATTTTAATTTTTATTGTGAGTTGTTTGTTGTAGTGGCCATATTTGATTTATGATGTAATTTATTAATTATAAACTAATATTCATGATGTCCATCGTGATCATGAAGGCATTAATGGTCTTCCATGAGGAATGAAAAGTTATCCTATTCAATTCAGCAGGTTGCCCTGCTATGAGCACCTACAAATTGCTCATTTGTTTGATACAATGCATATTGGAAAGAATGTTATTGAAACCTTATGGAGACTACTAGAGCTAAGGAGGGGGGAAGATAAAGTTGTGAAAGTGTGCAAAGACATTCAAGAAAGAAACCATGCAATGAAAGACGTCATCCAACTTCATACCAACAGAGAACAAGTTAATATAAACTCAATTCCATGGATGTTTATGGAGCAACAAAGCAATGTTGTCAAAGAAGTAATGCGAAAAATTAAATTTCCCACTGGTTTTTGTGCAAACTTGAAGAATATCATAACTAAAAAGGGTGATTTTGCGGGGGTCAAAACACATGATTGGCATGTCTTCATCAAGGTAATTATTATTGTTATGTCCATATAATTTTTTCTTGTTTGTATACTCTTTTTTTAATAAATGGCATGGTTTGTATATTGATACAGTATGTTCTACCTCTCTCTCTACCGAACAACTTCGACAACAATGTCAAACAAGTTATATATAATCTTGGTAAATACATGAGGTAACTAGCGATTACTTGCATGTGCTTAGTGTTTCTTTAATTCTCCGTATAATAATTTATATTTGTTTTTTTGTGCACTATTTCAGCATATATTGTAATTTAATGTTTATTTTTGTTAAATACCGTTATTGGTTTGCATCACTTGTAGATGGTTGTAAAGAAATCCATAAAGAAGATATAAAGTATTGGAGGAGAGAAATTCCTCGTCTCGTGTGTGAAATGCATAAGCATCTACCATCGGCATTTTTCAATGCACAGGAACACTAGCTCATACACCAAGTTGAGGAGATTGAGTTGTGTGGACCTGTGCACTTAAGGTCCATGTGGATGGTTGAGAGGCACTTGAAATTTATGAAGGGTTTGGTGAGACAACGAGCACATGCGGAGGGTTCTATTATGGAAGGATATACGGTATACCAAAACATGTTGTATGTTAGTGAATATCTTCCTATTTCAGCGTCAAAGCTCAATTTACGTCGCATTTGTGATCCAGACTCCAATAGCAAATTTGAAGGGGAGAAACTGAAGGGGAAAGGTAGATTGAGGAAGCTGGAAGGTAATTATTAGCTAGTGGATTTTTATTATATCCTTCATATTATAATTGTATTTTCTAGTCATAATTGCTTCAATTAAGAGCATATACGTCTTTGTTTAGGATATTTACACCTTTCTTTCATTTTAATGGTCATTTTCATTAGACAATTTGTCGAGAATGGGATGCAATTCATTTATACATCGCAAACAATATTGACTGGATGAAGGTATGGATTGAATGATGCGCATAATCGGGTCATGGAATATCACGGGAAGGTGTGGCTTCATTGGAAAAAGCAGTAGAACGCAATGGAGATAACAATCTAACAGAAAGGGAAATTGATTTGGCATATGGTGTAAAAGATAAAATGGAAAGCATATAATTAATCAAATATCCCTCTAAATATTTTATTTTGCAAATTAATTATTGACGTACATGTTCTTTTTTTCCATATATTGTTGCATAAGGACTGAATGGTTGTGTAATATTTTCATGTATTGCTTATTGCAGGTAAAACACCATAAGGCTATGGTCTGCAATGGAGGTAGATATCGGATAAAAAAACTAGATGAAACAAAGAAAACATCAGATTCTGGGGTTTCGGCTATCTTTGAGGTTACCAATGTTTCATTTAGAACTGACAGACATCCAAAAGTCTCAGAAAATCGATACTATGGGTATTTGGAAGATATTATACAGTGTGACTTTAAAATATTTTAGGTAGTTCTATTCGTTTTCAAATGGTACAGGTTACAATTGAATCAACGTGATCCCGATAGAACTATTATTGAACATGATAATGGATTTACCATGGTAAACACAAGGTTGTTTGAGCCAGTAACAGAGCCCTATGTTCTTCCAAGCCAATGTGAACAAGTATTTTACTCAGAGGTTCCAGGTAAAGCGGGCTGGTCGTTTGTTGTGAGACACGATCCAAGGGGAAGGCCAATAAAGTATAACCTAGATGATGGTAATGAAGAGGGTTCTCTTGAAGAAGAATATGATGATGAAGAGCATGATCAACTTGAGTTAGTTGAATATGATGATCCAACAGAAGATGTCCAAGGAATAGTTGAATCAGATGATGTAGCAGACAATGCCGATGAATATTATTCCAATGATGACACGATGAGCGTAACTGATGATGATGACGATGAGGATATGGCCAATCCTTACAATGTTGACTATGTATATGATGATACATATGATGACATGGATGAATAAGACGACGAAATATATTGAAAGGTAAATATTTAATTAGAACTATTATTTTATCTTATTTAAAAAAAAAAGAGTTACTAACAGCATCACCATCACCATGATCTTCATCATCATCATCATCATTGTCATCATCATCAGCATCAGCATCATCATTTTCATCGTCGACATCATCATCATCATCATCATCATCTTCAACATCATCGTGGTAATCATCATCGTCGTCGTCATCATCACACATCATCATCTTCCTCGCCATCATCATCATCATCTTCATCATCATCATCATCTTCACGATCAACATCATCATCATATTCATCATCATCATCTTCATCATCATCGTCATCATCATCATCGTCATCCTCATGATGATGATAATCATCATCATCATCATCATCATCATCATCATCATCTTCATCATCATCGTCATCATCATCATCGTTATCCTCATGATGATGACAATCATCATCATCATCATCAACATCTTCATCATCATCGTCATCATCATCATCGTTATCCTCATGATGATGAAA
>LPNX010405904.1:25732-74867 GCA_001517045.1 Pseudotsuga menziesii | reverse complement strand
TTTTGGTTCATTTTGGTATTTTGTGAAGCTTTTATTTGAATTTCTCTTCTACTGATACACACAATGGTCACTTCTGCAGTACCCACTTTGAGGATATACATCGTGAAATATATACAAATATTGGGTTACTCTTGATCTGCGATTGGTAGTGTTTTGTGGACCCAGTTCACTTTATTCGAAGTCCTAAACACAATGAAGTCGCAGCAGCAGCAGTCAGAGTTGCAGAAGAATGAAAGTCTGAGCCCTAACAAGCTCTCAGAGAAACAGCTCAAGAGGGGGAAAGAGGCTGGTAGATATAGAGGTGTTCGCAGACGTCCATGGGGCCGTTTTGCCGCAGAAATTTGTGACCCAAAAACGAAAGAGCAACGGTGGCTTGGAACCTACAACACAGCAGGAGAAGCAGCATGCTCTTATGATTTTGCTGCAAGAGCCATGAGTGGGATCAAGGCGCCGACCAACTTCATATACCTCAATTCAGAGCACTGTATGTTATCAACACCAACTCCTCCTGCATCTCTTACTGGTTCTACGTTTCCCACTAATATCAAAGATCCATTTTCACACAAGCCTCAAAAGCTGCAAGACTCGTGGCTTGATTGCTTATGGCGAGATTCCAGCACCAAGAGGCCTGGCCCTTGTGATGAAGCCAAACAGCAGCAGAAGAAACAACAATTCAGTGTAAATGGTGGTTACAACATGCTTGGAAGCACTGCTAGTTCCTGGAGGCCATCAAATACTGAGATTGAGAACAATAATAACCAGTTGCTTGCAGGAGCTGGTGCCAGCAGCGTGGTTCCCGTCTCTCTTCCTAGAGATCATCATAGCATTAATGCCAGCACTTGGCAGAACTTGCCCCTAGCTGATCCTCTCATGCTCTCCTTATCAAAAAACACCATTGATCATACCCATTGTTCTACTATTCCATCCCCAGTTTGTTCATCCACCACTTTTTCCTCAGTTACAAAAATCTCTGATCATAAGCCTGCCTTCAACAACAATATAACTATCACTCCAGAGAATGCAATCCCACTGTCAAACCCCGTTGAAAGTGTTTATTTCTTTCCATGCTTAGAAGAGCCTTCTTCTGACGTATGCAGTCCCGTGTCACCATATAGTTATACATTGAGCTCTAATGTGGAACACCAATTCCAAAACCTTGCAGATAGTAATGGTCATTCAGATTCCGGCCTGTTGGACCAGATCATTAGGGGGGATCTTCCAATGTCTGTCTCTGCAACCAGCCCTGCATCCAGTGTTTGCATCCCAAAGTTCTTCAGCAATAACAACACCCTGAATTGTGCTGTTTGTGTTCCTTAAGATATTTATTCTACCATCACTCCTCCCTGCACTGTTTGCAACACAACTGATCATATCATGGCAGATCTAGAAAGGTTCATTGAAACGAATTACATTCGTTTATACTTCAATCCAGAAGCAGAACAGCAGCCACAGGATCAGCCGCCGCAGCCACAAGATCAACCACAGCAGCAGCAGCAACTAGAGGCAAACAATTTCAACAGCACCCACTTCTAAGCTCCCTATCCATACACTGATTATTTATTCAGCATGCCACCTATTTCAGATGCTCTTGAGGAAACTGTACATCTGACACCAGAATTGTTTGATTCACAGCAGTATGGCAATGTTTATTATAGTTAAATTCTTTTCTATTTGCTTTACATTTCCATTTTCTGATCTGAAACCTGTTTTTGGACATCAGGGAGAGAAGAAGTTATGGATCACAGTGTTAATTCGTTCATGTCTGGTTTTGTTGCACTGAGATATTATTGTTTCGGCTGCTCATACCAGAACGAATTCTCTACTACATTAACCTGTTATATTCAGTTTCCTCCAAAGGTACAGGTTCCAAGTTCTAATTAAGCTTATCAAGCCCTAATTAAGCGTATCATTATATCTCTCTGTATGAAATCTTTGCTCCTTCATGCTTTATGACATTTTTTTGACTTTGAATATCAATCCATTTAACCATTTAAGAATTAAATGGATATAGCAAATGTTTCAGACCTCCATGCTCTTGTTTGTTTTCGTGAAAAACAAATCTAAGGATTTTTTTCAACTACAGTTTTCTGATGAATATGACAGATTTCCACCTCATATTGATTCAGGAATTCAATATAAAAACAGTAAGATGTATCTTACCCATTGGCCATTGCCAATATTCTTCAAAACAGAAAATACTTTCTATGTGCGCGAGCAAAGATATTGTGAAGAGAAGTCTGAGCGAACTTTGCCCAAATGAGAAGTCTGAACGAACTTTCTATGTGCGTGAGCAAAGATATTGCTAAGAGAGGTCAGAATAAACAAGAAAAAGAGTAACGAGCTTGCGGAGATAAGTCTGTCAAAACTTGATATGACAAAAGAGTTAGGATGGCTTTTACTTTTTAAATTTTTCAAAGGAGAAAATACAAGACCTTGATATTCTATTAAAGAATCAAAGGACATCATATACAATCATCCAATAGCTGGCACTTATCAAACATCTACAGATGCATATACATTTGGGGACCTCTCTGATAACTGATAGGGAGGATTCCAATCATCCAAGAACAAGGAAGCAGAAAAACATAAAGTCTGATAAGATCAGACTTTTCTCATCATTCCTGTGGATACAAGTCAGAATTCTAGCTGTCATAAATCCAGGTTGACCCAAAAAACATATGAATCAGGAACATAACAAGAAGGCTGATAGACTCGTCCATGTCAACCAAATAACCCATCAAATAAAGAAAATGTAAGTGCTTCTAGAAAAGAAGTGAAAGGGCAAAGTCCTTCCCAAGCTAGAATAACTGAAGATCCCCTTGATCAATGATCTTACCATCCAAAGATTTAAAGAATGTCCCATGTCCATGTGGCAACATAAGGGCTTGCTTGGAGAGAATGATGATTGATGGTCACTGGAAGGACAAGTTGCAGCAGAGATAGTATGTCATCACACCAATGACTCAGAAGAGGGGGGTGTTCAAAGAAGCTTTTCTCTTCACCCAAGAGATGATAACATTTTCTATTCACCCAAGAGATGACAACCCGTGAATACCCATAAACAGATAAGAGAGGGATCCCCAAATGAAAGGAAGCCGTTAGAAGAGCCTAAAGAGCCAGAAGCTGTGATCTGGTATTAGTGCTCCTCCCACAGCCCAAAAAGTAACTGATGAAATAGGTAGAACTCAACAGAATCACAAAACTTGCTCCCTCAATGTTTCCAGCAGCCGCCAATCTTCGGGCCCGGGCCAATGACCCTAGATTTCTTTTTCTTTTTAAGAACAGGATACATAAGCATGAGGTCAAAGATTTGGTTATGTAAAACAAAAACAAAACATAAACAAAGGCTATTTTACTGTCAAAAATGCATCGGTTTCTTTGTTTCCACATACACTAGAGAAAAAAAAGAAGCAAATAACGATAGACAAAGTTTACCTGTGTAATGGTGAACCATGTACGTTCACCATTCCACGATAGACATGTACGTTCACCATTCCACAATAGACATAGTTTACCGGATGGCATTTACTTATACTGGTGCACATTACCCAAATTCCCTGTGCTCTATTAGCTTTTCTATGTTTTTAATTAATTTTTCCTTTCAATTTATATGTTTTTAAACTTTTTTTTTCATTCAATCGTGAACATAAACATAATATATGGGTTTTAGGGTTTTGTTGTTTTATAGATTTTTACTGAATTACCTATTCATAATCCGCCAATTTTAGGAGGCAATATGGTCGACATACCACTCATGTGGGCCACAATGTGTAAGCACGTATGAAAAACTAGTATGGGAAAAACTAGTATGGGCACGTAGGTGTAACTTCATGGGAGCAATATGGTCGCCATGAGGGCGACAATGTGTAAGGGTGTATTAAAAATCTAGTATTGAAGGAGGGCATGTAGGCATGTCTTTAAATCCATGGGAGGACATGATCTATTCCACATGAGAAGGATAATAGACATGAGAAGGATAATAGGAAGAACAATTGGTATACTTTGGCCATCTTTAAAAAAAAACATGCACATTCAAACTATCTAACAAACAAGCAACTAAGTCAACCAAGAATAACTCGTATATTTCGACGATCCTTAACAAACATGTACGGTTTAAGCTATCCGATGGACCAAGAGCTAAGTCAACGGTTGACTTCGCTACTTCTGTGTTGGATAGCTTGAACATACATGTTTTTTAAGCTCACGTGTATACTTCATTGGAGGATATGAAGTATTGCACTTGAAAAGGATAATATGTAACCAAAATCACATAATTATTGTATCATATACTCTTTAAACTTTTTGATTTCATAAATATATTAATTTATTGTAAAACATTTACTCATAATTCAAAATGTAAACAAAAAATGTTTACATGACATGATAAGATTTATGTTGTAATTTTCATGAGATTTATATTGTACTCTTTATGTGTAAAAAAGATATAACTAAGATATTATTATAAAAGAATGTTTAAAGCATTGTGTAAAAGCATAAACTAGGAATTCCTAGTTTAAGGTCTTCTCTCCATAGATCATCAAGAAAATAGGTCTAGGCTAACTTTCTCTAGAAGGGTGCATCTTCTAGTGAAAGTGGATTCAAATTTCGAGAAGTTTCATTTTTCTTTACTGCGAGACACTATGGGAGACTATGGGACAATGCATGATGAAACTAGGGAATCCGGTTACAAAAGCTTCCCACCACAGTTTTCAGAAAATGACCTCACTCAAAAACTCTCCCTCGAAAGGCACATCTTTCTGTGAAGTCAGAATTGAGTTCTAAGAATTTTTATTTTTGGACTCATCTCTTGTGCTATGGAAAACTAGGGCATAAAGTTTTTGTACATTCCCTCCACCAAATTTGGCAAAGGACTTCACTAAACAACTTAAATGAAGGAGGCACATCTTTATATCCACCCAAAATTCCAAAATTCCATGTTTTGAAAATTACGGTTTCTCTTACAAAACCTAGATGCGCTAGCTCATTAACGAGGTCAGGCACCTCAAATTGGTAATATCTCAATCTCTTTTATTTCCATTTGAGGTTTTCATTTCAAAATGACTCATCACACCGAGGTTGATGACACAAGTACATATGGCTCAAAAGTTCCACGAAATATTGTTACAAATAAGTTAAAATCAAAATTTTCATGGATAAAGAGATAAAAAAATTAAAATAAAGGTTATGGCCCCCGATAATCGTCGCTATAGAACTAGAAATAACATTTTGTCACTATAGTGATGAAATTTCATTACAATAAAATGAAAACACATGGTTCATTGCTATAGTGACAATAAAGTGTGACGCGTGCAACATCAACGATCATCATAGTAATGCTTATTGACTTTTTGTTGTTGTTTAAATTTGATTGTCTTGCATTTTCACTAGAACCGCCAAAATCATTGATCTATAAACACTAGTACAAAATGAGAGATAAGTGACAAAAAAATAGTCAAAAATTCCATATAAATGACCACTTTTGATTTGGCGATGAGTGTTGGCTAATTTTCAGTCTCTTTAACACGCGACAAAAAAATGGTCATATTTAGTTTTTCCATTTATAGGTTGTATTGTGGTAATCAATTTTGTAGTATATTTGGTCATTAATAAGTCATTAATTGGTCATATATTTGGTCATTAACTATCACAATTAATCACCAAATATATGACCAAATTAATGAAAAAAATTCACCAAATCAATAACCACGAGAAAAGCATTAAATGACCAAACTGAATATGATAATTTTGTCACATGATAAGAGACGAGGAATTAGCCACCAAAACTTCGATTTGATCATTCATAGATGAAACTTGGTCTTTTTTTGTCGCTTATATCTCATATTTGGTAACTTATCTCTCATTTTTTTGTCACTAATTTAGTCATTATATATGCAAATTTTGAGAATTTTGTTTGGTGAGTTATCTTTCATCATTTGGTCACTTCTCTCTCATTGTCTCGCCACTAATTTAGTCATTTTTAACTGATATTGCAATATCATTAGGGCATAAAGGAGATCTGGAATTGTACTCAATTGTAATGCCCTGTTAAAGTATTGAGTATGGGATCTGGTAAGTGCTAGGAGTTACTGAAAATAATTTAATAAGTTTCGATTAAAAATGACTCGATAAAAATATTGATCTCATCGTACTTATTTATAAGTGATTAAATGAAACTTTAAATTTCTGTATTCTCATCAAAGTACTGAAGAGCTACCACGTTATACGAGGGAAATCCAACATTCAAGAATGTTTAGATTTTCCTAGCCTAGTAGAACTAAACCATCATACCTACTTGACCTTAATGAAGAAGTGTCATTAAGTCTAGGGATCATGGTATCTGATGCCCAAAGACAAATGTTAACAAAGTGTTATATTATTATATACTTTATACATGGTATGTATAAAGAATTAAATATAGTAATAATATAAATAACTGAAAGAAAGAAGAGAAGCGCCATCAATTATTATTTATTATTAAAGATTAATAAATAGTATAATCTCTATGAAAGTCCAACTAGGAACTAGTAGAAAATTACTAAGTTAAAATATTAATAATTACCCAAAGAAATTGAAAAGGTTTAAAGCAAGAAAGCAAGTTTTCTTTATTTAAGCGTCCCTTTGACTCGAAAGTCTGTCTATAAAGACTCAAGCCAAGGAAAGGCTTGGGGGTTCTATTTTTTTATCTCGGAGAATTATTATTCTGCCTATTTTTTCTTTCAAGTGATTTCTTGGAGAATTTTTTCCTGCAACGAAAATGAGAATTGATTTAGAACCGAATACCACGTAGAAAACCCTACCATAGGAGCTCTAAGGTACTTTCATGTTGGAGTTCAGCTTGGGGGGATCCGGATTTAAACCAGGAATAGTTCAGGGTCATGGTCGGGTGGAACGTGGTAATTACCAAGTGATTTGGTCATCAAATAGAGGTCAGGTGTATATTGAATTGTTAATGCTAGTTATTTGAGTGTGCAGGTTCAACCATTAATGGAGCTTCAATTGCATGTATGAAGCCCTAGGCTGTTTATGTTAATTTCTAGATTTATTGTTGGTTATTGTAGGTAAATGATTTCAATACCTTTTCTAACCCTATAGGATTTATTTTCTGATTTGAATCTGCTAGGGTTCGCATTTCTCAAATATTAACCTTAGACTGCAAATTTTGTCATATGTTGTATATTACGAGGGTTTGTACCTTTAAGTTTGTTTCTGTATTATTTCAATACTTGGATTATGCTTACTGTAAACTAGTTTTTGATTTCCTGTTAAGAATATATTTGTTCTTTAGGCTTTATTACTTTGCTCACATATTTCATTTTTCAACAAAGGCTTACCTTAGATTTCTTTAAAATAAAACTAGTTCAAAAGTACAAGTTAACTATGTATATTATCTCTCTATATATAAACAATCATATAAAGTGTTATAAGCTAATCTACTAATTACTTTTAAATCAACTAAAGAAAAAATAATAAATGAAACAAAGTTAACAAAACATCAAAGACCTTTCAAGGCTTGTCTCCATAATACAAACTAAATACCATAACACTCCATTTAAAATAATATCATCATAAGAATTAAATGAACAAAGGAGGCATCGTTGTTGAATTATTGTAACTTCAGAGAATATTCTAAATATATTTTTTGGTCTGTGATGTTCTTATCAGAAGAATTACTTGTATTACTTTATACCCCAATGTTCATATTGGCAGAATTACCTAAAGTCACGAGGAATTCCCCTCCATTGTAAGTGGGGTCATTAGTACCCCAGTTGTGGTTACTCAAGCCTACATAAGTGAATTAGGATTACTCAAGCCTACATAACTCACTCTAATATTAAGTGAACGGAAGAATATAAATAGATGTGTGGCGCTCCTCATTTGAGACACACACACTCACTTGTGTAGCGCATGAGAGAGAGAGAAATAGTTGTAGCTAGAGAAGAAGGAGGACAAATCTTTTGGGTTTAACCTTTTATATTTTTGTGGAATATATATTGAGCAATCTTTTTGCTGGGTTTTTCCCATTAGGGTTTTCCCACAATAAATCTTTGTGTTCTTTTTACGTGGTTTTGCTTGTCTATCTTTCAGTGATCTTTTGGCTTATGGCTATGTTCTTATGATGATAAATGTTTTAAGATCTGATATAACCATTAAAAATTAACATGGTATCATATCAACCCTGAAATAAGTCATTGTGCAGCCAAAAAAGTGCTAGAGCTACACCTATGGAAGATTAGGGTTTCATGCTTGAAAACCCTAAAATACTAAAACTAGTAGTTTTGGTAGATTTGCTATATCTCAAGATTGGAGAAGGATCCAGAGCCGAAAGTTTCACAAGCCAAAGGTGAATTTCTTATTTACACTGTGTAGAAGTTTCAACCTCATATTCACTATATTCTAGGATATAGGATTCCTCCAAGTTAGGGTTCTAGCCTCTTTCACGATTCAACCTTAAACACGTTACCTAGGGAGAATTGCTATATCTCGGGTAAAAAGGTCCAAATGAAATTTCACAAGATGTTCCATAAAGGGCACAGACTATGCATTCTATGGTAATAATTTCAGAGCCCGAAGATAAAAATAGTGACACATGGGAGTCTGTACAAGTTTGATCTTTTGAATAGTCCTCAAAATAAGTCACCTAGGTAAAACACGTATACGTCCCAATTGGTGAAACCATTTCATCTCAAACCTACCGTGTTTCACAGAGGACAGACGAGGCTACCTTAGTAAGAAATTTCAGACACAGAGGAACATCAATTTCAAAGATACCTTAGAAACAATATGAGGAATTCTGCAGAAGAAACTGAAGAAAACTAGGGCATCATATATTTTGCAATTCTAATCACAATTTTGGGAAAACGAATATGTTTCTTAGCTCACCTTTAAAAGGAACATATTTCTATCCAAACAGATCTGAAATATTGCAAGTTTTGAAAATTAGGGTTTCTCTGACAAACCCTAGATCAGCGAGATCTCGAACTAGGAGGATCATTTCAAACTGGTAAGATCTAATCCTTCACCATTTACATTTGAGGTTGTCGTTTCAAAATGACCCAGCACCTTATCTTGATGAAAAGCTTGGTGAAGCTGAAAAATTCCAAGCATGGAATCATAGGATTTCACTGGTTCTTGAAGAAAATGAATTAGACACCTATAGAAGTGGAGAGGTTCCAATT
Organism: Pseudotsuga menziesii; assembly: GCA_001517045.1. Lineage (NCBI taxonomy): Eukaryota > Viridiplantae > Streptophyta > Pinopsida > Pinales > Pinaceae > Pseudotsuga > Pseudotsuga menziesii. The sequence continues at coordinate 65,691 of LPNX010405904.1, read as the reverse complement.
CCAAATGGAATTGAGGCTAAAGCCTTACACAAGAAGAAATTTGACCCATAACAAGAGAAGAGAAGATGGGAGCAACTGAAGATCAAGCGCTCATGATTCAAAGAAGATCCCTCAAGTGATGAGGAATATGAAGAACTGAGTTCTTGAAAAACCTCTTATACATAATAGAATTTGGATAAGAAATGATGATGTCATGAATGAAGAAGATGATGAAGCAGAAGGATCAATGAGTATACCCATGAAACGAATAAAAGATAAGTATTCAATTGTCATTTCATTATATTGTTTTATATTCAATTGATGTGTTATGCATGATAGAATGTTTGCATTAATGACAGTATACTGCTAATATGCATGTGATGGGTACGTAGCTCATGGTGCTATACAACTCTCCATCACTACTTATCTAGAATGAAACCTCCTTGCAGACATATTGGATTAGTGCACAATCTCAATGATGTCATCTAGAAAGTTTCTGTGAGATATGAATGAATGTTGTATTGGCTAAACAGTTGAATGATGCGTCGTTATGTATATGTTCTATGAAATGGTTCTTACCATACGAATAGTGCATTTGAGTTATAGGAAAGGTCCTGTAAAACCACATACAAGAAAATAAGGATGAGACTTGTTCTGAAGAACAAGTGATGACATTTCAAGATTCACTCCAATAAACATGAATCTGAAGATCCCATGGTTAGAGACACGATGATGGAAGAAAGAGCTTCAGAGAGTGGTAGATCCACCTTGAAGGATGAAGACCACGATGGGTACGAGATATAAATCAAGAGGAAGAAAATAATGGTGAGACTTTCAAACCAAAGTAAAAGGACTTAGACACACTTTAGTTGTGTAACACAGTTGGGTGACATCATTAATGCTAACCTTTCTAGCTATGAAAGAAGCTATGATCAAAGAGTAAGAGTTGATCATGGGGAATAATGTCTACGATATGGTTTCAAGACCTAAAGGGAAGTCCGTAGTATCTTCCATATGGATCTACTAGAACAAATGTACGAATCAAGGTTCATGGTTTTCTTCAGAAAGAATAGACTATGACATGCCATACTCTATTTACTAGACCCACTAGAAGTATATATCAAGCATAGAACCACCTATATAGAATGAAGAGGGAATATGATGCTTCGCTTTAGGGGAAGTGACTATAGAATATCTCTGAGCTCGACATGGTATGACATGATGGACAACTTATTGATGGATCGAGACTTTACCAAGAGTAAAGTGGGTTCCAACCTTCAAGGTTGAATACAGAAGACTAGGATATGTTGATGACTTGACAAGATGAACTCATGAAAGATGCTATGTTGAAAGAATACTATAATGATGTTTGGGATATAGTACTCAAACTAGAAACAAAGAATGTGGTATCTTCCAATGGATTTTCAAGATAAAATATGCTACTGATAGAAGTAAGGAAAGACATGTGGCTAGAGGTTTCTTTCAGAAAGAGGGAATTGATTTTGAGACACTTGCTCCAGGAAGCAAAGTACACTTTCTTCAAAACTATCATGGTACTTGCTTCTATGATGAAGTGGGATATACACCAAATGGATGTAAAGACAATACTTCCTTAATGGTATGATTGAGGAAGAGTTTTACATTGAATAATCACAAGGATTTGAAGTTGAATACAGACGGACTCACGTATGCAAGTTGAAGAAAGCCATGTATGGCCTAAAGCAAGCTCCAAGAGCTTGGTATGGAAGGATAGATATTTTCCTGATGAGATTGGGATTTACCAAGAGTAAAGCTGACCCTAACCTTTACTTCAAGGTTATAGAAGATGAAACTGGCAGTCTATCACTATATGTGGATGATCTATTTTTTATGCAGTAGAAATTTTGAAAAGATTTGATATGTTGGAGTGTAAAGTCATGGCCACACCCATGGATTCCAAATTGAAGTTATTAGCTGATGACTCATCAGAGTTTGTGGATGTGAATCAATACAGATAGATTATTGGTTAGTTGATGTATCTAATAAATACGAGGCCAGAAATTTATTTTGTTCTGAACACTTTATCTAGTTCAACCTATACATGTTCACCTAATAGCTGCAAAACATGTGGTGAGATATTTGAAAGGGACTATAGAATTTGGTCTATACTATGACTGAAACCATGATTACAGATTGTATGGCTATACAGATGCAGATTGGGCTGGAAGTGTCTCAGACAGGAAAAGAACTTCAGGTGGATGCTTTTCTCTGGGGTCTGTTATGATTTCATGGTTTAGCAAGAAACAGTCCAGTAATTCTCTTAGCATGGCAGAAGCAGAATACATAGTAGCTTGCTCTACTAGTTGTGAATCCATATGGATTCAGAAGCTGATGTCAGGTCTCTTTGATCTCGACATGGATACTACTGAGATTCGATGTGATTACCATAGTTGTATAAATATGACAGAGAAACTAGTGCTCCATCGAAGCACATAGAAATCCATAATTTCTACATTTGAGATAAGATACAGATGATGATGTTTCAGTATTCCCATACTGAATATATAGATTATGTTTCGGTATTTACATACTATAGATGCAGATGATGGTGATTCAGTATTTCTATACTAAAGATACAGATGATGATGGTTTAGATGATGATGTTACAATATGATGATTCAACACAGATGAGTTGATGAAGCCTTTGTCTTGGGCAAAGTTCGAACACCTTCGAGACAAGATTGGTTTTGTTCGAAAAGACCTTCCTCAAAAGGGGGAGCAGTGATGTTGCAGTGGGATTGTATCATCCCTCGACACTTGTCCTAAAATGATTCGGTGACTTGAGTCCTTGAGAATGAAGAGGGATTGTATCATCCCAGGAAATTTATCCAGAACGGATCCGGTGACTTCGGTCCTCGAGAATGTGGAGGGATTGTATCATTTTGGGACATCTGTCCAGAACGGATCGAGTGACTTTGGTTCTTGAGAATGTGTTGGGATTGTATCATCCTTGAACTTCAGTTCAGAACGGATCCGGTGGCTTCGGTCCTCTAGAATGTGGTAGGATTATATCATCCTTGAACTTTGGTTACAAATGGATCCGATGATTTCGGTACTTGAGAATGTGGTGGGATTGTATTATCCTTGAACATAGGTTCATAACAGATCCGATGAATTTAGTGCTTGAGAATGTGGTAGGATTGTATCATTCTCAAACTTCATTTTAGAACGGATCTCGTGACTTCGATACTCGAGAATGTGGTAGGATTGTATCATCCTTGAAATTTTGTTCAGAATGGATTCAATGAATTTGGTACTCGAGAATGTCGTAGGATTGCATCAGCCTTGCACTTAATCCTAAAGTGATAGGGAGTGATAATCCTGTAATTGAATCCGATGACTTTGGTTGTCGAGAATGTGGTGGGATTGCATAATCCTGGACTTTAAGTCCAAAAGTGATCTGAATAATTTCATCTTTTTATTGTGGATTGTAGGTTGTTGCTACTAATGATGATGTTCCTCATCAAAATATTACAGTGTGATGATGATGATGTTCCTGATCGAAAGATAAGAGTGTGATGATGATGATGTTACTGATCAAAAGATCAGAATATGATGATGATGATTGCTAATAAAAAGATCAGAATGTAATGATGATGATGTTGCTAATAGAAAGAGAAAAGTATGATGCCGATGATGATTGTTGATCGAAATATCAGAATGTGATGATGATGATGTTGCTTATCGAAAGTTCAGAATATGATGATGATGATGATGTTGATCAAAAGTTTAGAGTATGATGATGATGATATTGTTAGTCGAAAGATCAAATTATTATTGATAATGATGATGATGTTGCTAATCAAAAAGTCAAAGTATGATGATGATGTTGTTGATCAAAATATCAAATAATTTTTTATGACGATAATGATGGTGTCTTATCGAAAGATCAAAGCTAATGATGATGATGTTGTTTGATCGAAAGATCAAAGTATTGATGATGATGTTGCTGATGATGATGATGTTGTTGATCAAGAGATGAAAGTGTTGATGATGATGTTGTTAACGATGATGATGTTGCTGATAGAGAGATCAAAGTATTGTTGATGATGTTTCATGATGATGATTGCTGATTGAAAAGATTAAAATTTTGATGATGATGCTGTCGATCGAGCAGTGAATGTGTTGCTGCTGCTGAAGTCTGAAGATGAAGACTATATATTGAAGATGATGAAAATCCTCCAATGATTTATAGATGTATCACCCTGATGATGATGTTGATGATGCCCTTGTTCTCGTTAAGGGGGAGTGTTTAATTATTGTAACTTCGAAGAATATTCTAAATATATTGTGTGGTCCCTGATGTTCCTATCAGGAGAATTACTTGTATTACTTTATACCCCGATTTTCCTATCAGGAGACTTACCTAAATTCATGAGGAATTCCCCTCCATTTTAAGTCAAGTCATTAGTACCCCAGTTGTGGTTACTCGAGCCTACATAACTGAGTCTAATATTAAATGAATGGAAGAATATAAATAGAAGTGTGGCTCTCTCATTTGAGACACACTCACTTGTGTAGCTCATCAGAGAGAGAAAAAGAGCTGTAGCTGGAGAAGAACGAGGATCATTCTTTTGGGTTTTACCTTTTATCTTTTTGTGGCATCTATATTGAAGAAGATTTTGCTGGGTTTTTCCCATTAGGATTTTCCTAGGATAAATATTTGTGTTCTTTTTGTGTGGTTGTGCTTGTCGATATTTCAGTGATCTTTTGTCTTATGCTTATGCTGTTATGATGCTAAATGTTTTAAGATCTGATATAACCATTAAAAATTAACAATTGTGACCATCCATGTGGTCCCATATCTAAAATTTGTTCACACATATGAAAATACACAGTACTAATTAAAACTATTATGATCACATCCCATAAAAATCACTCTTTCTCATCTAACTATTATGCACAACCAACTCATATAGTAAACAACTGATTGTTAAACCCCTTTTCATGCCTACAAAGGTCGTGACATTGAATCACATGGATGTTCATACCCAAGGAAAAAATATTAATAACAACAACAGTATAATATATTAAACCGAAATCCAAATCGTATAACCATGCTGCATGTTCTTAAAAACAAATAAAATCCATGACATAACATAGTGAACAGGAATCAACCTTATATATAATCCAACCACAATAGAATTTCAAGCCAAAATATGACACCTTGCATGTTTGAAATTCAACACTTCTCTGTCGCATCTTCGACACATGCACTTTTTTTTGCCATCGGTGGCATAACGTCAGATATTTGATGTGATACCAAAGTCAGTGGAAGATACGACGCCACCATGGTGTCACATATTCTACAGTTATATATTTCAAAGTGTCACTAAAAACTTGCACAAACCGTCGAATATCCGATGCCTACCGACACTTGAAGGGTCGGCCTTCCCATGGGCTGAAGTGTTGGAGTCATGACAATGCCATCGGAGTTTTCCTGAAAGTGTCGACTATTCGAAGGGAAAGGTGTCATAGTTTTAATAAAAAGCATTGGTTGAGCATTAGCTAAAGGTGTCGGAACATCGTCAGAAAAGGGATGCCTAGTGGTAGATTTAAAAAAAAATGATAGGTTTCCATTCAGGAAGCGGTGTAGTGTAGTTCACTTAAACATGTAGTAAAAGTGGTAACATTTGAATGTATTGAACGCATGAATATTTTGTGGTTGGTCATCATGAGGAATGTATAAGTGGACGACTTCTAGATTATTTACAGTTTTTCATCAAAGTTGAAACCACCAGGTGCAAGAAACCCTGAATAAAAGGTAAAGACATTGTGTAAGTTGGATTTTACAATTTTTATGACATTCATAAACATGAAAGCAATTAGATACTTCTCTAGCTAAAAAGAAAGTAAAGGATTACATTCTAATAGTCAACATGATCAAAGTTGCTTCAGTAATATCTATGAGAAATTTATGAGTATCCCAACCTAGACATGTTGAATACAAAATATAAAATATTAGGTCAGAAAGGGATGTGATCCATTCTTTGAAAGTGGAAACTTATGAATTCAATCAAACAAAATAGGACTATAAGCCCCACTACCTGTCTGGGCATCTCCATTGTTTGCATCAATATTACTAAAGTTCCCCTCATTCATTCGGGGATGAAGCTCTAAGATGGCTTCACCACCTAGCATTGAATCTATTAGTCACTTCCAACAAATCATATATTCCTTTGTTGGACACGTTAACATAGCTAGACCTATGATATTGGCATGAAATTTTTGTTCAACATAAAATAGAGGGATGATGAATCACTGTTTCATTATTACTTTTGAATGTGGCCTCATTTTGTTCCCTAATGCAAAACAAATATTGATTATTGTCAACTTGTTGAGCTCACAAATTCACTTAAACAACGAGTATGTCTTTACTTGTTTAAAAATCATCCGAAGTGATAATAGAATGTCATAGAAAATTTCCTTGCATATATGAAGCTTTGGAGATTCAAGCTAGTCTAGACTTGCAACAATACCAACAATCTATTATTTGTGTAGATAGAAACATTAACATAAGTGGAGATAGCGTGGTTGAAACTTCAAATACAGACAAATAGACGTGATACAACTCTTCTGATAAACAATGTTGATAATGTGTTTTCATTTATAGTTCTTTACATGACAACTCTTATGACATATCAGTATGGTATGCTTCTATATATCTTTTTCATTCTAGAGAACACACTCTGTCGATGATCATTGAATTTTATGCATCAAAATAACTAATTAGTGTTTTAGATATGATATATTTTCACTCAACATGTCCAAATGAGTGATGATATAGAATTATTTTGTCAAACACATAAATAAAATGCATGCTCAAGTCCAAGTCAACTGAAGGACTAAAATGTAAAATATAAGTAGCTTGTGGATGCCCAATGGAGATATAAATCACTTGATAAGAACTCAAGACATTATAAAGGATAGAAAAATAATTTAATTGTCAATTAAAGATAAGGTCCACAGAGAAGTTTTGTTCTTTACAAAGAACTTCATAAATGCAATAAAGGATACCAAGGAGTGTTATGAAATGGTGCAAGTAAGAGTCTTAGATCGCATAAAGTCCAATAATGTTGAGAAATGTGATACTATGAAGGAAGTATTAGTATAATTGAGTATAATGCTAGAAGAATATGTTGAGATTACACATGGTATTCCAAGCAATTTTCCTCCAAAGAGGAATATTGGGAAGAATATAGACATAATTAATTCATCCATGTATGTACATGCTTCAGTAATTACTCTTCTTCATATTACTCCATTTATCCTTCAAGTTAAATGGCATACACAACTTGTCAAGTATTGGTTTCCCATGTTCCAATATCCATTTCCATGGGATTACATTGGTTCTCTCATTGGAAATATGATCTGCATACTTTTCTTTGTGAAGGAAAAATTTCCTCAAAATGAGCCAGTTGGATTCTATAGCATATTACTGAGTTTTTTGCGAAGCTGGAAGGGTTGTTTTTTAAGAACATACATGGAAATCAAAATTTTCAACTAGAATGGTAGCTGCATATAATTTTAAATATTCATCATGCATTGAAATCACACATTGCAATAGTACAATGATCACACAGTGTAATAGCATACAAGAATCAGATGTGCCACACCCCCGTGCAATAGCATATCGTGCAAAGACCTAGAAAACACCACTAACTTCTACAAGAAATTTACAAAATATCAAAGGTATGCAAGATTTACCGATGCACCAGCTAGCAAAGAAGTTCTAGAATCTGCAATAGAAATACAACCTCTAGCATAGAAACCTGCAACAAAATGTTCATAAAATGCCATTAATATTTTCATAAGACTCCTTAAGAAGCAATCTTGTGCCCAATTAAATAAGATGGACTATATATTGACCTGTTGATTGATCATCAATGAGGAAGTCTCCCATGTCAAACTGAAGGAAATAGCAAAATCAATTTATTAGAGTATATTAATCCCATGACATACCTACTAGTAACTATGACTCATACAAAGAACATGGTATGCATGTGTTTATCCTTAAATACAGTCAATCTTAAACATAGAAAACTAACATGATTCTATTACATACCTTCTAGTAACCCTTTTGAGTATTAGGAGCATATTGATGTTTACCCTTGAAGTGATTAGGATCATCACCACCAAATTTCATGGCTGCAAATGGCCTTTGTTCAATAAAAAAAATTCCTTGGGAAAGAACCTCAAAACTATTTCCAACAAATGTGAAAATGTTTCCTTTAGTGAAGAGATGTCATACCAAATCTAGTGATCTATCATTTTAAATCAGTGAAAATGACTGATACTCTTTTTCAGGTCATGGATACCTCTAGAAGATTGCCTGAAAATGACAAAAATAAAGGTTTTTTATAACTTAAGCATTCAAACAATGCCTTCGAGAAATAAACTAGAAAATAGATATTTATTTTTTCAAGAAGATCTCAATACTTTGTTACCATAATTATCAATGCAGTCATTCTTCAATTGTATTCCAGAGGTGAGATGTTTGCTCTAAGTGACCACTTTAAACTCGGTGATAAATTGAAAGCAATACAGAAAGATATAAATGCCTAATAAAATATTTGCACAAAGAATAATTTGTAACAAATTAGCAATTATGAGTAATAAAGTGCACAGTGATGTTGGGGTGAAAATTTACAATGGAAACTGAAAATACCAATGTGTACCATGCCCAAATCACAACCTATAGGGATAAGCACAAATATAAACATAGGTTTTCCACTGCACAATCAAACATGAAAGTTGAACAAGATATGAGATTAAGAAACAAATTACAAAACTACTCGAGAAAGATAAATTAGGGCAGATAACAATATACTCATGCGGAATAATAGGGAACAATGCTTTAGATACCATTTTCCTCACAAGTCTATCGATCTTTTTCTGTCTTTTGACCTTTCATATTCCCATCAAACTCAAATGCCTATGATATTTATTGTAATGAAATTCCTACATTTAATTTTGTTGTCCTAGCTATATGGAATTGGTAAAGTATTACCAAGGGGCTAGTTATCATGATAAATCAAACTATTTAAGGTAATTGTTTAGATCAGATAGACTCAAATTTCGCCTCAATGTATGGTAATCATCATCATCAACTAAATGTATGTGTGTGCACATGCATAAATACCCAATACACAGCTCAATCAAACAAAAGAAAACATAATTATACCTTGATTTGTGGATCTTCACACTGTCTTCTTATGTCTTCTTATACTTCATTTTTTGTCATGTTGCAATAGTTTCATGTTACGACCCATCAAATAAATTTATGTTTGTTTATGAAAATAACAAAACCAATCTAAATAAATACAATTCTATTACAATGTAAATTACAATACTATTCAACTATTCAAGTAAATTAATTGTTAAGAATAGATCCCGTGATAAAACATGGATAACCAAAAATACTATGTATATAAGGTCATCGATCTAATCAAAACACCATTTCTTGCCTCTTAACTATGGAAATGTTTCTCAATGCTATCTGTAACAAGTTCCAATGGAGGACTCAAATAGAAATAGTGAAAATTATACACTAAAATTATAGAAATAGATGTTTTTTAATGTATTCTTCTTTAACATTCATTGATCTCCTCTCTGTTTCAAGAATAATTTAATATTCTCTACTAAACAGGACCAACCACATGAACATGGAATCTCTTATGGTCCCTCCCCCCCCCTCACATCACTCTCAACTCCCCAAACCCAATGCATCTGCTTGCAAATAACAATTTATTTCACTATTTCACAATCCAAATAGCAATGCATCTACAATGAAAATAACAATGCATCTACTGCAAAGTATTTCACTCAATAGTTGAAAGATGTTTTCATTAAATAATTCTTTAAATCATTCATTGAACCATTCAATCATTCAACAACTGAAGAAAAAATTCATTAAACCATTCGTTAACTCATTCATTAAAACATTCATTTAGTGATTGGCAGAAAAAAAAACAGTAAACCATTCATTAAAGCATTCATTCAAACATTCATTCATGAAACAGAGGAAAAAACCATTAATTTTTTATTTATATAAATAAGAATTACTCAAAATTTGTTTTGTCACTTCCTTTTTACTTTTCATCTCTTTAAATATTTATTTAGAGTCACATCTTCCGGAATTTGATCATCGGTATCCCTACTAGTCTGCTCGCAAGGTTGAACTTTAGCCAAGGGGCGATGAATTTCTGCAATAATGTCAAAATATTTCATTAATATATTTATATTTTGATAAATACAAGTAATTCATTTTAAAAAAACATTATGAATGAATGTTCAACATTATCTCATACACGCCCAACCTGTTCCGTGTTATGTTCATCTAGATGCTCTGCAATTGAATTGTGTAGAATTAGAATTAATTTTCATCATCTACAATGGTCTATAAAAAAGAGTAGCACATTAATAAATTCATTACCAGGATGAGAAGCATGATCTTCGTTTGGTTGGTCATGTACATCCTCGACATGAACGGGATCATTACTTTCCTGCACAAAACTGAATAAATAATTTATGTTAATTTATTTATAAGGAACAAATCGCATGAGCATTAATAAATTATCACTAAACTATACAGTTTTTACATACTTGGGCACTAGATGGATCAACAAAAGATCATGCAATATGCCAAGGCAAGCTTCTACAGTGTTCAACAACGACGTCAAATCCCTGTTCGAACGCAAGCTTCATGTAATCCACACTAGGAAATTCTTTGAACTGGTTAGTCTTCATATTTGCATGATGTCATTAATTTTACATTTTTTGTCATAACAAAAAAATTATAATAATCTATATGATATTTGGATGTGGATTCGAGTTTTGCGATACTTACATATCGGGCCGCCAAGTTGGAGTAACCACGAGGCCCAAGCTTGTGTTGGCCAATTTTTTCAATTCTTTCCTTGGTGGATGTAGATGTGTCCAAGAGCCTAATTAAGTTTTTAAATGCGTTAGTCGATGTACCAAAATTGATATAAAAAATAGTAATAATAAGGCTTACCAGTACATTTTGGAATGTATTGCATACCTCCTTGTTCCACCTGGTGGTATCTTTCCTGATTTTCTCAGGCCCTTCTCTTTTCCATCTTCCACGAAGGATTTCCAGTCCATAGATGGAATCATTGGAGGGTGCTCATACGTAGGGTTCTTTTCTAGGTGAACCCTATACTAGTCTCGAACAATCTTCAGATGTTTTCCAACCTTCTATAGGACCTTCGATGTATCGAAGGTATCTTTTCTGAACAGACTAATCAAGCGATTAGTTAGACCATCCTTTAAATATTTTGGCTGGTTGTTCCACATTGTGAGGATGGTGGGCCCGAAGATCTCCAAGGCCAAATCATTCATATGTTTATAAAATATATCATTTCCTGCAAAACATTAATGCCATCATTAGTCAACATTAAAAAATATTATCGGTATATTAGACCCAAATTATAAAAACTAAATTGCACAATCTATAATCACTTAGAATCCTCTCTATATTTATTGGAACTAGCTCTTCATTCACCAAAATTGTACACATTATTGAACCAGTGCTAGTCACACGAGAAGATCCAGAAAATTCTTCCACATCTCTATCTAACACTGCATCCACCCCTTCTTCTGCAACATCTATTGTGGGTGGGGAAACATTGGCTGCACCCTCCACTTCCCTTGTGGGTGTCGCAGAGCCAGTTTCTGACTGTTCAGTGGACAATATGGGAGCAGTATGTGGTGTACATGGAGTGGTTTTGTCACTGGGACCAACATTGCCATGAACACCACCGATAATCTCCATAGCGCGCTATAAATTAAAGCCATTGTATTATAAGTTCAATATCATATTAAATCAAATATTGTAAAGTTTTTATAAATGAATTTACATTATTATTCGATAACTTACGTCCACTTGTTTACGTTGTTGTAACAACAATTGAATCCTTTGTTCGATCCCTTCTATTAGTGGAATTGCCAATGTCAGATGAATTAGTGCCTCGTTTTGTTTTTCCCTTGTCTTTTGTGGCACCCTCAACGGGTCTACAAACTCTATAATTTCACTATCTCTCATCAACTGGGAGGCCTCATTCTAAAAAGAGTTTTGAGACGTTGTTTTGTAAACCGAATCCCCTGTCTCCAATTGAAATATATAAAAAATTGCTTAGTCTTTGAAGCAATAGTGTGTGTAAATAATTATATTAGGGATTACATCTAGGATTGTTGGACACCTAGACGAGGGTGTGGCCTGATCAACAGATGGGGATTTACCTTGATCAGGCACCTGCAAAAAAACTAGAGAGCATTATCAGAATGAACATAATATGTAAAAGCTTACAAATACAGAACAAAAATAAACACTATCCTACATGTTTTATATGTGTACATTTTTTAAGTATTTAGAATGTGGAATTACATTTAGGTTTATTGGTTGCCTTGAGGCTCTAGTTTTCTGATCAATAGCTAGGGACTTTCCCCGGTCAATCTGCAAAAAAGGTAGACAACATTACCATCATGCACGCAAACATAGAAACAAAAGAATACATAACAAAATAAACATTATGCATCACGATATACATGTTTACGATTTTAAAGTATTTGAAATGGAGAATTACATTCATGTTTGGTTGTTTCCCTGATGCTGTAGTTGATTGATCAATAGCCGACTAGCTTCCCTCATCAACACTCTGCATGGAAAATAGATAATATTATATAAATGAACCTAATTTACTAATGAAAATAAATAACAACGTATCTGTATGTGCATCCCAAATTTAATATTACATTGGCAATATTGATGTATACTTGCTTCCTTGACTCAGGTTGAGAAACATCTACAGAGATGGAGGTGCTCCTGAGAGAACCCTGCATAAAAAACATACTAAAAGTTACATAAGGAAACATGAAAAGTAGATAATTTCAGTTATATGCTAACAAAAATTACTATGGACGTTAAAATAATTAATAAAAGGGTGGTTAAATTGTTTGCTGTACCACAACCATATTAACATTGTTTGTATCTACATGATTCAAATTGTAATCAATAATAATGATGAGACACCACAATTTGGTACTAAACCCTAATATGATTAAGTCAATATAGAAGGAGTTGCACTCAGTTTAGCATCGACATAGAAGTGTTAAGGGGTTAAAATCATAAGGGTTAATACGAGGAGAAGAGAAACCTATGGGGCTAGTGGTCAAAGGGACTATAGGTCATAGTCTCCTTAAAACATTAAGAGAAAAAAAAATATATAGCACCTTTAGCATACCACCCTTGCTGAATACCATCTACTCATAGAGACTTACATATGTTTAACTGTGGAGTTAATTATATATACGTATATATGATATATATGTATATAAATACATATTAAATGGTGGTAAGAAAGTGCATAAGGAGATAGTCATGATATGGTTTTATATATATATATATATATATATATATATATATATATATATATTCTTAAGATCCCTTATCATCTTGAATACATAGGTGGATAATTGTATAGATTATATATAAAGACGTTTACATAAAAGAAGGGGCAAAAAGAATCCCTTAGATATTTAAATCGACAAGAATATTCTGTCCTTCTTTGGACAATTGAAAAAAAAAACTATTACAAATGTAAATAGAGTGCACCATGTACATAACTTCCTTAACAAATATATCTTTGTTTAAGCAAAAATTTATTAGGGTTGCCAAAAGACGATGTTGGGCTGAACGCATGCCCGGGTAATTAATTGATTTTGAGATTTGGGGAAATTTGGATGAACGCATGCCTAAGTAATTAATTGATTTTGAGATCTAGGGAAATTGGGATGAATGCATGCCCAGGTAATTAATTGATTTCGAGATTTGGGGAAATTGGGCTAAATGTATGCCCACGTAATTAATTGATTTAGAGATTTGGGAAAAAAACCTACCTCTACAAATCAATGGCATATTTTCCTACTTAATTGTGGGACTCGATGCCGAGTGAGGGAAAGCCATTCTCCTTAATTATTTATTAGGTCATGAAACTCAGAGACTGGGCGCTCCACGGGGGATGGAGGTTCATTCTTTCTTGTGAATATATTGGTCGCAGAAGGTGTGAGCGTTGAATGGTCGCCAATTGCTGGTGATAGCCGTCCACGATGGAGCTCTAAAAGAAGGAATTGGGGTTGTACGAGTGATCCCTATTTGTTTTGAGTTCTTAGTGTTGGACTAATTAGCTAGTGTGGACGGAGAGTTAATTTGATTCGCCATGATAATAGGGACAATGAAAAGTAAAGGTGATTTGACTATAAATTGCAAATTGCTTTAGGTACTTGAAACGTAGCAACGATAAGAAGGAATCCATGTTTTTTTTATTTTATATATTGACTAAAACCCATGTGTGAAGACCTGGTTTTCATCAAAATTCTACGAATATAAAATGGAGCGCAAATATTAGTGCTTCATACCCTATCGGTATGAGTGGTTGCTGTTGAGGGAAGGAATCTCTCGATGACCGTTAAGGTTTTAATTTCTTTTTATGATGGTGGAACGGTCCATAGATCAACGCCTCAAACCCCCTTTGTATGTGTGTTTGTATAATAAGGGAGGCATCTCGCTATGATGCTTTGTTGGTTAGAATACATTGTTTTATTTTGGATGAGCGACATGTAAAAAATAATGGAGGAGAGCACCTAGAAAACTATCCCTTCATAATCACAAGCACTCTAGTTGAGAAAATGTTCGGGTATCAATTGGGAGATATGAAGGAGTGAGATATGAAATCCCTCTATTGCAAAAGGAAGACTCTTCCTCACACCATGGTTACAATGTGCATGTGGCCATGGCCATCATCTTTGAACACCCTTCATTAACAACAAAGTATAAGTATTTTCTAGACTTCAACTTCCAATTTTATGTTTATATCCGTATCTTTGCCTTCATCCTTGTTTATGCTGTTAGACATCTCTTTTCTATGAAATCCTATAGAAAACAAGCAACAAGAGAGTGTTTCTTTTCCCATGTCACTTATACACTTTAGGTCAAGATTTCGCTTGCCAAGTGAATCTGACCTAGTTTTGACTTGCCAGTCCTCAGTCGCTGAAGAGTTTTCTTGGCCGACCTTGTTGGGTTTTCCTCAAAGAGCAGTCCGACTCAGGAGTCGATTTAGACTTAGACTCAAAGCATTTGGAAGGTCCATCTTAGGCTTTGTATTTTTTACGTTTCGATAAGTTCCTATTTCATTAGACTGTTAGCATAATGTTATCATCCTGTTAGATTTGGTTTGTGGTGTCGGTATTGGAATACTTGTCATGAAATTATTTGTTAAATAGTGCATGCGCAAGGTGCATAGGCTGTTAGCATGAGTTTATCATCCGGTCATACTCTTATGTGGTACCTCTGTTGGATTACTTGTCATCCAGTTCTTTGTTAAATATCGCATGTGCACATAGGCTTGTATTCTGCTAGCATAGTTGATTCAAAAAAGTCAGAGGCTAAATTTAAAAGTTCTGATACCCAATGGGAGCTCTAAAGTTTAGGATGAAATGGCATTTTTAAGGGGATGGTTTTGGGTTTGTTGTACTTATGATGTCATAAAATACAGGCCAAAGTTCAATATACTAAGCATGTAGTATTTTTCAGGAGGCATAAACTTTGACATAATTTATTTGCCTCAGTTGTGTAACTTTAAGTTTCTGATTGTTTCTTCTTTACATTAAACTATATAGAGCGAGAGAGCATGGGGATTCTCTTCTCTTCCTTGAAAAAGAAGAGGAAATTGTAGATGAAGTGTTGTATATCTATGAACTTCGAGGATTGGTTAAATTAATAAAATATTAGCACCTTTGGTGGATGTAACCCCTAGTTGGGGTGAACCACGTGTATCTTTTGTCTTTGTTTTACTTTTGATTTATGTGTATCACATTAATGCTTATGTATAAGAGGATAGATGTCCTAATGATGAAGGGAATGGTTATTTTCAATGATTATGAAATGTTAAATGATTGAATTACGTGTTATTGAATAAATTCTCTGCCTCAGGTATCAAGTATTATGAAAAATATTAACCTTAAAAGGGATTGCAATGTTAAACCTTGATACAGTTAAATCTATGATGTTTCCGTGATTGATGTAAAATGGTTTTATTTATTTATTATCATTCTCAATTCCTAGGAATGGTTTTTTCAGAAGCATAAGTACTCTTGCAACAATGATTTGGCTCTTACCTATGTGGGTATGTCACATGATTTCTTGCATAAGCCTTCATTGGACAACTCTAATCTAAGGGGCTGTTAGAAAAGATAATGCATGGATTTTGGTCTTATATAAATGCATATGCCATGAATATTTAACATGGTTACAAGTATATCTCAATAAGAAAAATATGAATCTAGAGGAGTGCTTTCGGAGTAGGAGTAGTGTGCGGTTGTACAAAAGATACAATTTGTAATATTTATTAGGGAATAATTTGTTTGACGGTTGGGGTTTGTTACACTACTCCTTAACAACAATATTTATAATAGGAACTACTATTGTACTTTCATTGACCATGAGTTTGTCCAAGGAGACTTCTATACCTCATTAAAATTTATTGGTCCAACTCAAAATAGAGACGAAGCAATTGTCTTAGCCATTCGTAAACATATTCATAAGTGATCAAGGAAATAGCCAGATACCTATGTACTAACATTGAAATCACAAAAGTAATGGCCTTCTTCATTGTAATCTTGAGTAGACGTTCCACTTTCTCCTACACAACTACAAGGTCGATAAATATCCGCCTTTGCTACATCTTAAGGTACCTTATTAATTTTTGTAAGTGTGTTTTTAACGCAAATAGGCCCAAGTGTTTCAACTCTCGCTCTGATACCATTTGTAACACAACCATTTATTATGAAGAGCAAGATCTTATTCCTTGACTATTGATGCTCCACAAACAACTATAAAAGATATTATGAATGGTAATAATAAACAAAAATAAAACACCTGGTAATTCATTCATCAATCATCATGGATCAACTATGTTAAATTTGTAATCCTACCATCTTTAATTTTAGATACAACACTTTTTTATGAACGAGACCTTTTCCTTTATCTATGGAATATTCAAACCCATGCAGTCAAACCATTTGTAACTATGAAACTAATAAGGGGATTTCTGGTTTTCCTGTATCTCAACTTTTGTTTCCATTTCTGTGACTCCACACATATGGCCTTATAATTTAAATGTAACCCAAAATAAATTATAATTTCCAAATGTAGAAGGGACTTGTTTTAATAAATGTATACTTTATGCAATTCGTAGAGGACTTTAAATATCAATATTCATCATGTTATTAAATGGACGACTAACCTTATAACCATAGATCATGATGCATAAACAATCATCCTTTTAACATCAATAACTGCAGTGTATACGATGCTATCAAATGGAAAAAACATGTGTAAATCCATCATTAATACAAACGAAATTGCACAACATAAAGTACAAACAAAAAAGAGCCACCAATAAAACACCATATCAGTGGTTCACCCCTAACCCGGGGTTACGTCCACCAAACCGTTCAAATTTCTATTAAGTTCTTCAACCAAGGTTACAAAACTACAGTTCTGATACTGCATCCTTTCCACCATTATCTCTGATAGAGAGCAAGGCTAAAATACTAAATCCTACATTGGGGATAATGCACTTATACCATCGAATGATACCACTTTCACAAAGGTTCTGTTTTAACATGGTCATATATGTTCATGGAGCATAGGTGATTTTTTGTCACTCATGGATTGCAAAGAAAAACAAGACAAAACAATTCAAGGCATTTCAAAACTCTAAAGGATCTGTATTCCTACATCTTCGCATACCTTTTAAGAAAATGTAAGCACCATGGTAAGCTCAATCATAATAAAAAGAACATTCATACTACCTTTAGATCAAATTGTAGATGAGGAAAATCTCATGAGACACTGTAAGCTTTGAGTTCATAAAAATGTCAGGAGTTCAGGTCCAAAGAAAACCTAGGTGACAAGCTATGCTTTAGATCGCCCTAATACTGAGCATTCATATCTAACTTTCATACAAAAAGAATTGCAGGAAACAAGGTCGGCTTTAGGTTGTGACCATTCGCCACAAGTAATCCCACATTTGGACCGAGTAGGTACGTATGGAATGCATGCAAAACCTTAAGAATCCCAACTCGAATTGCTGGTAGTTTTACGGTCTAGTTTCAGTCAACCTTGGACATACGCTGAGAGCTCTATAAAAGCTAATCTACATAAGCCAGATGTTGGTTTTCGAATCAACAGCGTATTATGCAGTCATTAGATCTTACTCTAAAATAAAATACTGCAAAAGTGGTTATTGGATAATAACCCAACCACCCTTTTAAAACTATCCTCGAGATTGTGTTTAGGTTCATGACTAACCTAGTAGATTCTAGAACCTATCTTATAAAAAAAAAGGGCTACTACACACGGACTAGGAAATCTCCTATCACAAGTAGTTCTCTACCAGTGTTTTGGATGGTGATGTTCAAGAAGTGGAAGAAACAAAATCCTCTAAGGGGATGACCACTGGTTATGAGTTCAAAAACAAAAAATGCAATCGAGATGGATGTAGGGATACACTTAACTCCTGGCTCAGATCCCCAACTCCAGATCTCTAACCTAGCTAATACCCATGAAGGTATGTTTTACTAAGACCATGTTATTGTTCAAAAATATGCATATATATATATATATATAATAAATCTAGTTGTATCCCACAATAGGGATGTGTTCAGTCGGGGTTCTTGCTCAACACAGGCATTTATAAAAAAACATAGCTCTGGTAGCTAGTAGACAACGAAATACCCACAAACCAACACAATACATACACAAGCACCTTCAATCAACCAACATATATATGAGAATCCCTTGTCAGGTTTTGGAAATCGTCTGTGGATTTCTATAGGTGTACACAAAGGCTTGGATGCCATTCATTACTCGATTACCATATATGTTTATCGTTTAGACAACACCCATTTCAGAAACATATATTAATCTCAAAAGAAATTCTACAGGTAAAAAATATAAAAGGCCACATCCAAAACAATATAGGTCAAAGCTGCAAACTCGGATGAATCGGTTCCGCTGCTTTTCCTTTCCCTAGAGGCCTCCTAGATCTGTCGCAGCCCCCCCCTTCTTTTTCTGTAGCTTCAAACCAATCTCCTGGTTGAGCGTGCACCCTCTTCTGAGTTTCATGACCCAATAAATAATCAAGGAGAATGGCTTTCCCTCACTGGGCGTTGAGTTCCCACAATTAAGGAGGAAAATATGCCATTGATTTTATAGAGGGAGGATTTTCCTAAATTATTGTCGTAAGGTAATTTAACCAGAGGCATGCCTTGTCCTGTATTATAAATAATAGTTCCAATGAACAATGGCGTTAGTCCCACAGGGTGTGAACCTTACCATAATTTCAGGTCAGATGTTAATATTTTGGTCACTACTGAGAGACCAAGTCTATATCATATTTTGGTTAAAATTTTTACTATGTCAGTAGTCATTGGCGCTCGCCTTCGAGTGGCCAAACTCACAATGGTTAAGGATTATAATAAATTCTAGTAGTGTCATCGCTCACCAATGTGATGCCATTCAACCATTCATCATATATATTTAAAAAAAAAGGGAGCACGCAAATAAAAGTAACATATATATATATTACAATTGATTTCTAGGGCTCCTCTTTCTGTTTGGTAGTTGGTCCCCTCATAGGAATCCTTTCCTTAATCCATTGCACTTATAGTATAAAAATTTCCCATAAGACTATCAAACATAAACATATTCACTACTTCGCAGCCTGTCCAACATAAATAATGTCATACAGATACATCAATAACTTGTGTATAACAAAGGCCTTTACTCAAATATTTTGTAGTGTGGATTTTATTTATCATCCCTACCCACTTATGCATTTTCCTACCACCATTAATATATATTTATATACATATATATTACATTTACCTATATATAATTCACTCGACATATTAGGCATATGTGTAAGTCTCTATAGGTAGGTGGCATTTAGCAAAACAGGGCAGGCTGAAGGTGCTATATATCTCTTGTTTTTTTTAAGGAGACTATGACCTATAATCCAATTGAGCATTGGCTCCTTAGGTTGCTCTTCTCCTCGTATTACCCCCTTTTGATTTTAACCCCTTATCTCTACTGAGTGTGACTCCTTCTATCTCGACCTAATCATATTAGGGTTAAGTACCGAGCTGTGGTGTCTCAGTTACGATATGTTTTGGTGAAACATGTATCCAGATAGGCGTGGATATTATCTCTAAATACCTAGAAGGTAAGTTAGTCCACTTAGGCTTACTTCGACCTAGGACAACAAATAAACCTTATGTCATTGAAGGAATACATTCACTCTTCTTCCTATAGACCCATACATCGTTTTACCTTGTCTAGTGGATTCAGTCGCATGTTGTTTAAGTTTTGTCCAGGTCTCACGTCTCCTAGTTCTATAACTTAGGAAATTCGTCGCCTAACACACAAGCTTTTACTCGTGGGGCCTTGGCCTTCAGCACCTCACCATAAAATAAGTACAATAGAAAATAAGAATTTACAAAATATTCATGGTATACAGAAGGGGTATTACACAAATGCAGTGAATACAACCAGATGAGCCTTTACCGCTCACCTTTAGGTCTCTTTACAATGGATTTAACCTAGCCTTTAAAATAGGCTTCATTACATGTAATTTCGTGGACAAAAACATACAATGGGAAACCAATACAATGCGCCAAACAACCAACTCATGCCCTACCCCTAAATATACATCTAGTTTCATAGGTAACTAAACAACCTAGGGTATTCCTTTCCAGGTCTTATAGTCACATGCCCAATTACATATAAAAAACTAAATTTTTACAATTCCAAAAAATAATAATCATTTTTCTAACATTACATATTTTTTTACCCCGCCCTTACAAATCCCACCAACACTCTCTTCCAAAATATTTCAAAGTCTTTACAAAATATTAGTAAACCATCATGCATTGTTTCAAGCATCCATTACTCCACTCAGACCTCTCCACGCGGGTGCTCGTCATTTTTGCGCAGGTCATCTGGCTTCTTTGTGCATGAACTTCAACACACAGAAGCGTTCGAAGTCAACTACAGCATACAACCACCATGTCCGCTTCCTTCTCCGCTACACAGACTTGAATATGAACCTTTGCTTCACGCGGGCCTCTACATAGACTCATATATGAACCTTTTATTCCCATAGGTTCAGTCTAACCTTTGCAATGACTTGCTATGAGCTTCTTCATGGCTGGCTCTGATCAACTCTAAACTCTTAACACTATAGATCTGGGTGAGCTCTATCCTCTTCACCATTTTTATTCCAAAAGAAAACATTCTTTAAAGCCTATTACTCTCCAAACTGCAAACAAAGTATCAAATAAAAAATTCGAGAGTCCAAACACCAGACTCATCCAATGACGACCTCCAGTGAGCTTTCTTCTCCATGCTAGTTGACAACGATTCTCTTCCTGATAGCTCTCTACATGTGTAGAACCAATCTGCATTCTATTCTCTTTCAGGTAGTTGTCGTTAGTCCACACAATATAGCATGAGGTGCATTCCTTCACAACTAGTTTGTAGACAGAACTAGTTCACGGTTTGCATTCTTCAAAAACGATTCTAGGTGCTGGCACCTCCACGCTCAACTATCAATGGCTTCTAGGAAAATGTTCATGCTGATCACATGATGTCTTTCAAGACTCTGGCTCTCATACCACTTGTTGGGCACTAATCCCACATACATTGTAAAAATGTATTACAAAAAACAAGAAAGTATAAGAGATTTACACAAAACATCGAATCACACAAGAAACACAGAAGTTATTTGGTTCACCCACTGAATGTGGGATACATCCATGGGATAAGGGAATGCAGTCTTTATTCATCATCAATAATAGTTTACAAACTATCCCGGAAAGGGCTTAAAGCCCCAGCTCAATATCATCCTCAATGAGCCACATATTTAAGCAACCCTTCAGTTACAGATAACTGATTATATCATTGGTGAAACCACCTTGACCTAAACCATCAATTGGTTGTCATATCCAAACACCTTCGGTGTCTTCCCGGTCAACATACTTCACATAGTCTCGCATGTCATATCTAAAATATTTTTTATGTCAAGAAAATTTGCAGCCTGCACAAACCAAATGTAACATACCCATTTAGCAGATCTAAAAATCTAGAAAAGAAATGGAGTAAATTTTTCTTTGCTTATAACCAAAAGGACAACTATGTTAAACTCCTGAGAGTGTATAGTCACATAATATCATTTTAACCATTCAAAACCATGGATATAAATTCTTACTTGAAATCAAAACCTATTTTAATTTCTTCCTTTATGTTTTTACAAACAATTAAAAGGACAAGTCAATTATAAGTAACAATTCCATTAAGACGTGTGTTAAGGATAAAATGGAAATTCACATTTTACTTTTGGAATTGCTACATTACTTAGTTATGACTCATTCTATTGATTCATACCATATAGTAAAACACTTTAAGAGACTATTTATTAATTCCATAAGGTCATCGCTATTCGTTAGTGCATTCAAATCTTATTTACATTCATGTAGTTATACATCAAGAAATCAACTTGTTCATTAAGAAAGTAGTAATTGATTTCTCACTTAAATAGAAACAATATATGTATCTCAATATCAAGCAAAACTCAATCACACATAAAACACAATATTAACTAAAACAGAGATGAAATACATAACATGTATAGATAAGAGAAAATATGCCAAATACAGGTGGTTCACCCAATACATGGGTTATGTCCACCAAAGGGTCACATATTATGACATTATTTCATTAAAAGCATTACAATCCGCAACATAAATGTTTCCATACTCTTTTTGTCTCTCTTGTATACTTTCTCATAGAGAGTATCTCTAAAATATGTAGGTCAATACAACTAGGGGTTCTTGTTAAATGATTCATTGAATACGAATGGATTTGCTACAGCTGCAACATTTTTCCAAAATTCAAAAAAATTCGGGACCCTCCTTTAACTCATTTTGGCTTGATTTTTGAGTTGTTTGGTGTTCTGCAGAAAGACTATTTTTATGCCAGCGATGTTTTATTATTTGTTTGAGTTTTACCATTGGAAGCGTTTTTGGATGTTTAAGTCAAAGTTTAGTCACCTGCGCTCCCGCCGTTGCGGAGGAGTAATAAGAAACCAGGTCTAATTATTTTCTCCGATGCCTTTATTCACTTATTCGTCTCAATCAGTTGTCTGTTGGAATCCCGTTGGGACATATTGTCGATACATTTTCTGTAGTTCCGGATAGCGCATTACATTACATTTTTCGACCCCACCGTTTTGTTTCGTTGATCTTTGAGTTTTCGGCGTCCGCCGTTGCAGCTTTGAAAAGCGTTGTCTTTCCGGAATGGTTTGATTTTATTTTCCACGGAACTGAGGTTTCTTGGTTTTTTCTCCGATTTTGCCAGTTTGTGGAACTTGATGTCTTTTGTGTTTACTTCGTTGCGGCTCTTCATCCTTCTATCGCTCCGATGCTTTAATCTTGCGAGCTCCAATGCTAATATCCTTTGGTTTCTCTCCGATGCCTCGGCGGTTCTCCCAACTGTTTCATCGCCCAACGTTACGAGAGGCAATGTTGATATGCTCTCCGATCCCTTTTTTTTTACTACCCGATGATTTTTTCTCCCCGAGTATAGTTGACCGGGGATATATATATATATATAATGGGTAGGGTAGTTTTTTATTTTATTATTATTTTTGGACTTTCTCTGCGTTGTCATTGTCGTTCAAGCTAACCAAGACCCTTGCATTCGGTAACCTCGCTCCTAGGTGGCTCCGCCATGGAAGCTCAACGGTTTTCCTCCCGCCAGTCACGCAGCAGTGCCAGGTAGGCCCTTGTACTCATTATCCCATTCCGTTCGACTGGATGAGTTAATTTCTTGTTTCCGCGGTTAGGGTTTTCACTTATTTTCCCGTCGTTACATGTATATATGCTGAGGCAAGTAGTGTGACTGTTAGTAGGCGAGTTGTTTGTAGCCTACAGAGTTTTTTTCTTCTGCGGTCGTTATGGTCTTTTACCCTGCACTCGATGGTCGGGGAAACCGATGCAGATGACCATTACGCTATCTGTACCAGTTTGCCCCATTTTATGTTTGGTCATTCGGGGAAGATTTTCATTGCTTTCCTGGGGAATGTTGGATTTGTTTCCACTGGTCCGATCACCCACATATTTCAAACCAAGACCTTGGTGTTGTTTTCAGTTTGCTGTTTAGAGCGACCCGGTTCACGGTCGAGTTCGAACCCGAACCGGTCTGGGGTAGTATAGCATCACCTAGTCTAAGATGGACTGTAGAATGAACTTGTACAGTGCTATCCCCTGAAGCGTCCCCTTTGAGTTTCTAAATTAAGTGTCTCACGTGTTCTGCGTCACGTAGTGGTCATGGCGCCCACAGACAGCCCAAGATTGTTTCATTTATGATGTGGACCTTGTTTTCCAACACTCGAACTTTGTTGGACTAAGTTGGTTCTAGTTTTTTGGGCAGGAGCATTTGTTGAATGAATTTTGCTCATTTTTTATTAATTGCAGTCATGTTTAATGCAGATGAGGTAAAACATTTATATTGTTATCTTAATCTTTAAAATTGTCCGAAAACTACCTAGGAGAACCTAAAATACCCTTCTATACATGACAAGGAAATTCCTCGGAACTTAAAATGTCTAAGCGTCAAAAGAAGAAGGCTCCCATAGTCGAAGAAGAACCCGACGTCGAAGTCATCACCACAGTGGAATATATTTATGAAGACACCAAATGCATAATTGGTGTAGAGACAGAATATCAGTGGGGAAAAAACTATAGATTTATTACGCGTCGAGAGGTGCCTGACATCCGATTTGAGGAAGAAAACATCTATGTCAACATAGAGAGGTCTTCATTAATGAAGATTGCTATGAGACCTGAACACTTTCCATGCTCTAAAGTGATTGGGTGGATTTTTCCCAGAGCAGATGTGACCACCATGATTCTGGAGAATGTTGAAAAACATGGTTATGCTGCCTATAGCCCTGGATATGTAGCCCTGGCCTACCACTTTCCAGAAGCACACACATATCTAACTGAATATTGGCTCAAAAGCATCAGGATGGATTTCGTTGAGACACTCAAGAGGATGCTCATGCCTAGAAAAAACTTTAGAACCAGGAAAACTGGAGAATATGACACTGCAAGCCTAAGAACCCCTTACAGGTTCATTGCCTTGATGCTTAGTACGATTTTTGGGAGAGCCCATGGTAAAATATTCAAATTGGAGTGGGTGCCGATAATTTTTTATGTTGCAACACAGGGGACCATTTTCAATTGGGCTAATATTGTGTCCAATAGCCTCTCATCCTGCATGGCATCAGCATTAGGAGGGGTGTCCCAAAAGAAATCAGAGTTCTATATGAGCTCCATACTGATTGATTGCATACTATGCAATCAACCCTTTCCTAACCTGAGATGCATCTGGGACAGGGAAAGATCACCCATTTACTCAGCATACAAGCCACTGTGGGACCATAAATACCACAATCATTAAAGGGAGGTGTGTGAGAATTTAAATATGCCATTATATACCCTTTTTTCTTAAAATAATGTGACTGCATGTCAGAGGAGGCATTGCAGGTGATTGAAGAGTATGATGATTATTACTTGACTGAGGATGGGCTCTATTTCATAATGTTTGGAGGTTCTAAAGAACCCTCATTACTGCCTAAGTATGCCACAGACTATGTAATTCACAAAGAGGTAGTTAGGCAAGTATTTCTAGATGGCATAGGAATTTTTTTATTCAAACATAAGAAGGAAGCATACCCACCTTTGCCTTTCAGATTAGGGAGTTGCAAATTTACTAGAGTAAAGAAGGGCGATGAATTCATGGAGTAGTTGGAGAAGTTACATTTTGGGTAAATGCCTTTCCATACGAATGACTCCCGTAATAAGGTTGTAGAGCACTGCAAAGAGGCAAATGTCCATTTTGAGTACACCAGCCACTAGGACAAAGAAGAGACCATTTTTCGCAGTGCACTAAACATGACGGCCTTAAGGAAAAGGTTTAAAAAAAGAATTACCAGTAAAGGTGGAAAGGGACAGGACGAGTAGACAAAGGCCGAGGAAGAGGAACAAAGAAGCTCAAAGATTATCCCAAGAAGCCGAAGGATGGCTAAAGGGAAAGGAGGAGAAGAAAAGAAGAGCTGCACAGGAGGCAGCGAGAAAGGAAGAAGAAGCTACCAAGATCGAAGAAGAAGAAAGAAAAAGGAAGTTAGATGAGGAGCTAAAGAAGCATGAGGCAGAGAAGATGAATCTAACCCAAACAGTGATAGAACAATCAGCCTTTGACGCAGCAGGTATTCAGGCCCAAGACGTGGAAAACCCCAACATTCAAGATCCTGAAGTACCTGCTGTCAGCACTGCAGGACAGTCTATGGTCCCCACCCTTAGACTAATCCCCTTTGAACAGAATAAAGGGGAAGAGGTACCTGATTTTAATACTATCTTTTATGATAAAGAAAAGAAAAGGATAGTAAAGAGAACCGAGAGGAAGGTTGAAACTTGGGGGCTGTCTGGTAAGATGATAAATGATACAACCATTGTATACGAGATAGACAGAGATCCCAGGTTCACTATCATAGCAGGGGCTGCATTGATCCACGCTTCAGAGGACAATGTAGATGAAATAATGACAGATATAGAGTAGTCAAAGAAGTCTTCTTCTCAATTAAAAGATACCCTGAGAAAGGAAAGAGAAGAAAACAATAAGTTAAAGAGAAAATTTGAAGACATACAAAAGGAAATAGGAATATGAAGAGTTGAGGGAAGAGAAGGAAAATCTTCTAGATAGGATAAAGGATCTAGAGTTGCAGAAGACTACCTTGGCGGCGAATGAGAGGCAATCTCAATGGCAGGAGGCAAAACTTCAAGAGCATATTACCTCACCAACAACAACTTTAGAGGAAGCCAAAGAACAATAGGTTAATCTCCAACCTTTCAAAGAACACGTGCTAGCACAGAGAGCCAAGATGCTTTAGCTGCAGGTGTCTATAGAGGAGGAAAGATGCAGGGCTTTCGATATAGACAGCCGGTTGGAGGAAATTTTGGAGACCTCCTCATATTTTATTGATAGATATCAGGACATCCTAGAAGTTTTAACAGCAAGGATGGCAAGATTAGAAACCAATGAAGAATCTCCTGCAGAGTTACCCCCAAAGGATCAACAGGCCCTTACGCATGACTACGACTTGCTGGAATTTTCCATCAACACAGCCGAGGAGTTCAAGAAGGCTGTTAGGAAAACAAGAAGGGAATGTCTTGAATTTTTTAGAAGACTTCTGATTACTTATAACCGATGTCAGGTAGAGGCTGAACAAAGAATGGATGCTTTTTCGGACCACAGCTTGTTTGTGGAAATTTTACAGAAAAGATACCAAGAGGATGAAAGAAGAATATAACACATTAAGGCTTTAGATGAACAGACCTTAAGGAATGAGGTAGATCATTCTGCAGTTAGTGTGCAGCTGGTAGAAGATTCGCTTCGCCTGAGTGTAGCCAGAATCGAAGTCATCAGGAACTAGGATGCAAAATTCGAGATAAATATTCGATTTTTGGAACCTTCTGAATTTGAAAGCATCACCTCAGAGGCTTCAACGTGGAAGAAATTTCTAAATAATCAAGCGGGGCCCTCCTCATGAAAATTTGTTCACTTTTGCAATATGTTGTAATTTGGTAAACACTTAGTAAAAGTAAATTTTGGGAGGCGAAGAGTTGGGGAATCCCAAGAGTTATTTGTGGGCAGCCCAACAATATTATTCTTTTGTATAAATATAGAGGACTTAGAGGAAAAGAGGACTATTTCCCAATTAGATGACTGAAAAGATATTGTAAGAAGAACTATTTCCTTTTGCATTAAAGAATTATTATTTGCCTGTCGGAGAAAGTTTGGTGTGATTTTCAAATGTTATACTATGGATTGGTTGAAGAGGAACTATTTCATTTTCATCTTTTTGTCCACTAACTGTGAGATCGTTCTGACTCTTAGGACCTATGTTCTTGTTTGAATGATATCTGGTTTATTTTGTGAAATTACCACCATGAGTAATGAATTTTGTTCATAAGCAACTGGCTATCTGGTTGTTTAAATATCTTTAATTGTTCATGTGTTTTTTGAGAAGAAATACTAGCTATCTGCAATTTCTCTTTATAATGCATGCATAATATACATTACTCATTAATAAGTTACAAATTGGCTCCTTGGGGATAGGTAGATAGTTAGATTTACTTTATTACTCTGTGTGTGATTTAGATGCTTGTGAGTTATAAGACGAGAGGTAAGATTCTATGCATCACATTGTGAATACGCACTTGCATATCATACTTTGAGTCAAAAAATACAAAAATATATACGGTGGATCAGGCCGCAACTGGTAAAACTTTTATTTTTATTACTTGAACTACAGTAGTCGGACCGCAAATTGGACGGATTCCCTACACCAAACAGTCATGGTCTAATTGGGAACGTTGACTGGGTAGAATCCCTTGCTATTGTTTCCTGCAATTTTATAGGCCTCAACAGTTTTCTGGCGCTAGAAGGAGGGCCGCCAGTGCATGGCTCGCTGAGGAAACCCATTTTGTTCCACTAGTGATATTTTTGAAAGCATTTTTGTGACCTGACCCAGATACTTAAGGAAAGCTGAGGGGAAAGAACTTCCTGTATCGAAAAACTCAATGTTGTTTAGGGTTGGACGAACTTGTAGAAACGACCTAATGGGGAGTGGTTTAACCTTGGAAGCAAATAGGCCCGAGTATACCTTACGATTCTTTTTTTCAGACTCATGTGCTCTCACCTCCTCTTTTTTTCGTCATGGCTGGTATAAATGTGAATCATCCCAACCCACCACTGGCTTGGAAAGCTATATCACCTTTGAACCTAACACCTCCATTGCATAACCTACCTCAATCTTTTGAGAACTTTCTCCCTAAGTTTGATCCCGATGATAAGGTTTCCATAGATGACCACTTGCAAAGCTTCTATTTGGAAATAGAAGGGTTAAGGGCTAGGGAATACGAGGATGTTGTATGTAGATTTTTCCCGCATACCCTTAAAGGAGCAGCAGCATCCTGGTACTTTGGTTTGCCTGCAAATTCTATCCCCGATTGGGACACCTTTGAAAGGATTTTCAGAAGTAAATATGCAGCCCAAAAGATGCATGCATCACTAATGAAAGGTCTGGGTGCTTTAAAAAAAGAAAAGAATGAGAAGGTACATCATTTCACTAAAATTTTTTCAACTTACCTCAAGAACTTCTCTACAACTGATAAAAATTATGATAAGGTTCTGATTGAGTACTATACCTCAGCTCTAGGCCCTCAGTTAGCTATGTTCACAAAAGCTCAAGTTAAACCTACATTAGTTGAGACTTATGAAGAGGCAGAAAGAGTAGAGGCTGAAAAGGAAAGTATAGAAGATTATCCCAGGCTACCTAGAGAAAAAAATGCCAGGAGAAGAGCCTTATTGCTATCTAAACCTAAAGAGGAGCGATCACATGATTTTGAGGGAATGCTAAAAATGATTCAAAAACTCTCCAACAGAATAATAGATCTAGAGAAAGAAAGGGATGTTCAGAAAAATTATAAGCCCTACTACAAAAAAAGGAGGATAACAATCAACCCCAACCTCCTCCGCACAATTCGGCATCAATGAATCTGACAGAGGTAGGGATGGACAATTTCTGCACTTTTCACCAACAACCCCATTTTGAAAAGAATTGTCCTCAATGGGTAAATTCGATGACATTGGTAATGAATCAGCTTTTGGACTCTAAATTGACTAAGGACAGTGGTGATGAGAAAAAGAGTTTTCATACCATAGAAAGACAAGATAATGATACCATGTTTTTATGGGATTGTGTCTCGATGTTTGATATAGAAAAGGATAGTTCTAAACTTGACAACATAGCAACAACAACAAAATACATGGATCTGATAGTTAAATACAATGCAACAATTTCAAAGATTAATAAGTTGCAAAAGAATGTCAAGAGACAGTTAAATGACAATATTGAAGATAAAGTACCCAAAGTCACTACTGTCAACCGGGAAACGGAGCAAATCAACTAGCATGCCAAATTTATGGAAGGACAAGTAGATGTTAACAAAGGAAACACTGAAAATACTGAGGAGCCTAAAAAGGAAGTACCCACTAAAAACCAACTGAGGGAGGAAGACGTCGAATCAATTTGGGAAGAAAAATCTAAAACTCCACCTTTCCTTCTGACTCTAGAAGTGGTGAATCATAATGTGCATAATTGCTTGGTAGATTCTGGATCATCGGTAAATGTTATGCCACTTATAGTTTGCAAAAAGATTAATGGGAAGCCAAAGCCCATAACCTGGGAAGTAGTTCAACTAGACAGAACAAGTGTCAAAGTAGTGGGGGAAATGAATAATGTTCTCATTCATTTATCTGCAAATAACACGATATGTCAATTTATTGATATTATGGTGGCTGACATACTGAATGGTTATGGGCTTATTCTGAATTGAGATTGGTCTTCCAGGATAAAGGGGTATTTTGCCTTAGAGTGGTCTCATTTATGGTTACCTCATAAGGGTACCCCAAATCAGATCAAAATTTCAAGAGAACCTTACATGAAACACACTGTCACTAAGTTGGGAGAAGGAAATGAATCTGCTAATTCTGTTCTGGGAAATTATCTAACGGAGCTTGAACTAAGATATCATGCCTCAGAAAAAGCCATCTCTATGATAGACACTCAGCCTGATCTCCTTCAACTTCCTCGGGCTGATAAGGATGACTCTAGATCAGTAGACATTGTTTCGATTTCAAAAATAGTACAATTAGACCATGGATAGGTATTTTGTCTACAAATACATCCTACCCCCTTGACTCATTAGATTGAAGGATTTTCAGGGGTGGGCACACATTTTTCTTCTTTTTTTTCTTTTTTTTTAATGTTTTTTACATGAATAAATTGATTCTATTTTGTTTTGGTTTAACACTTTGTTTCTAGTTATTTTGGTTTTGAATAAAGAGGCAAACTTTTGGTTGCATGGGAAACATCAGGGTTAATTAACTAAAATCTTGAGGAAAAGATTGTGCGTTTTAAATAATAGAATGTCTTATAGTAGGAAGTTTTCCTAATTCTCCATGCACTCATTGAAGCCCTACTTAACCCCTGTGAATAACTCAGAATTAATAGGTCTAGAATACGATTTCGAGGCTCCATCCATTTCACATCTAAGATGTCCTAGGGAGTGATGGAAAAGGGCCCATGGAGAGGAAGCAAGGTAAAAAGTTTACTATATATAAATGAACTCATGCCATGATTTCAGAAAGCCTAAAGGCTGTCAAGAGTCAAAACTCCTTAAAGAAGCAATACATATCAAAGCAAAGTATTAGAAACATGAATTTCAAATTGCCTAAAGTTCTTCTCTGTCCGTGAGCTGAAAAGTAAATTCTTCTCTCCCACAAAAGGACACTATGGATAGAAGAGCCTGAATAAAATTCAGAAAGAAAGGAATATGGAGGACTCAAAAGAACAAAAGTTCAAATGGCACAAAAGTGCAATTGGCATGGGAATGAGGAACAAAAAAATAGTGTTGTTTACCATATGTTATGATCATGTGGTGTCCAGGCTGGAAACTACCTAAAGAGAGAGGTAAAATAAATCTCACTTATTAGGCCTCAAAAGAGTTCTCCGGACTTTCAAATATTTTGAGTGTTCCCATTCCCCAAATAATGGACTACTTCTCGATGATTTAAATGCATGGGTTTTCCAGCTTAGGAATGCAAGCATCTAGAAGAATTCAACTTTTGACCTAGACAGTCTTTTACTGGGAAGAAGTTAAGTAAAAAATCTGGGGTTCACCAGGTAGTCGCAAATTGTTGCAGCTGCAACATTTTCCCAAAATTCAAAAAAATTTGGGACCCTCCTTTAACCCTCCTTTAACTCATTTTGGCTTGACTTTTGATTTGTTTGGTGTTCTGCAAAAAGACTATTTTTATTCCAGTGATGTTTTATTATTTGTTTGAGTTTTACCATTGGAAGCATTTTTGGATGTTTAAGTCAAAGTTTAGTCACCAAGCACCCACAGTTGCGGAGGAGTAATAAGAAACCAGGTCCAATTATTTTCTCCGATGCCTTTATTCACTTATTCGTCTCAATCGGATGTCGGTTGGAATCCCATCGGGACATATTGTCGCTATGTTTTTCGCATTTGCGGATAGCGCATTACATTACATTTTTTGACCCCGCCGTTTTGTTTCATTGATCTTTGAGTTTTCGGTGTCCACCGTTGCGGCTTTGAAAATCCTTGTATTTCTAGCATGGTTTGATTTTATTTTCCGTGGAACCGAGGTTTCTTCGTTAAAGTCATGTTGGTTTTTTCTCCGATTTTGCCAATTTGCGGAACTTGATGTCTTTTGTGTTTCCGCTGTTGCGGCTCTTCATCCTTCTATCACTCCGATGCTTTAATATTGTGAGCTCTAATGCTAATATCATTTGGTTTCTCTTCGATGCCTTAGTGGTTCTCCCAACTGTTTCATCGCCCGACGTTACGGGAGGAAATGTTGATATGCTCTCCGATCCCTTGCTTTTTTACCGCCCGATGATTTTTTCACGCCGAGTATAGTTGACTGGGGATATATATATAATGGGTCAGGTAGTTTATTATTTTATTGTTATTTTTGGACATTCTCTACGTTGTCGTTGTCGCTCGAGCTAACCAGGACCCTCGCTATCGGTACCCTCGCTCCTAGGTAGCTCCGTCGTGGAAGCTCAACGGTTTTCCTCCTCCCAGTCGCGCAGCAGTGCCAGGTAGGCCCTTGTACTCATTATCCCATTCCGTTCGACTAGACGAGTTAATTTCTTGTTTCCACGGTTAGGGTTTTCACTCATTTTACTTTCGTTACATGTATATATGCTAAGGCGAGTAGTGTGACCATTAGTAGGGGTGTTCTTTGTAGCCTATGGAGTGTTTTTCTTCTGCGGTCATTATGGTCTTTTACCCTGCACTCGATGGTTAGGGAAACCGGTGCATACGGCCGTTATGCTGTCTATACTAGTTTGCCCCATTTTGTGTTTGGTCGTTCAGGGAATATTTTCATGGCTTTCCTGGGGAATTTTGGATTTGTTTCCACTGGTTTGGTCACCCACATATTTCAAACCAAGACCTCGATGTTGTTTTCAGTTCACTGTTTAGAGCGACCCGGTTCACGGTCGATTTCGAAACCAAACCAGTTTGGCGTAGTATAGCATCACCGAGTCTAAGATGGACCATAGAATGAACTTGTACAGTGCTATCCCCTGAAGCATCCCCTTTGAGTTTCTAAATTAAGTGTCTTAGGTGTTCCATGTAACGTAGTGGTCATGGTACCCACAGAGAGCCCAAGATTGTTTCATTTGTGACATGGACCTTGTTTTCCCACACTCAAACTTTGTTGGACTAAGTTGGTTCTAGTTTTTCGGGCAGGAGCATTTGTTGAATGAATTTTGCTGATTTTTTTATTAATTGCAGTCATGTTTAACACAGACAAGGTAAAACCTTTATATTGTTATCTTAATCTTTAAAATTGTCCGAAAACTACCTAGTAGAACCTAAAATACCTTTCTATACATGACAGGGAAATTCCTCGAAACTTAAAATGTCTAAGCGTCAAAATAAGAAGGCTCCTGCATTCAAAGAAGAACCCGACGTCGAAGTCATCACTAGAGTAGAATATATTGATGAAGACACCAAATGCATAATTGGTGTAGATCTGGAATATTAGTGGGGAGAAATCTATAGATTGATTACGCGTCGAGAGGTGCCTAACATCGACTTTGAGGAAGAAAACATCTATGTCAACATAGAGAGGTCTTCATTAATGAAGATTGCTACGAGACCTGAACTCTTTCCATGCTCTGAAGTGATTGGGTGGATTCTTCCCAGGGCAGATGTGACCACCATGATTCTGGAGAATGTTGACAAACAGGGTTATGCTACCTATAGCCTTCGATATTTAGCCTAGGCCTACCACGTTCTAGAAGCACACACATATGTAACTGAAGATTGGCTCAAAAGCATCAAGATGGATCTCGTTGAGACACTCAAGAGGATGCTCATGCCTGGAAAAAACTTTAGAACCAGTCCAACTAGAGAATATGACACCGCAAGCCTAAGAACCCCTTACAGGTTCATTGCCTTTATGCTTAATAGGATTTTTGGGAGAGCCCATGGCAAAAGATTCAAATTGGAGTGGGTGCCGATAATTTTTTATGTTGCAACATAGGGGACGATTTTCAATTGGCCTAATATTATGTACAATAGCCTCTCGGCCTGCATGGCATCAGCATTAGGAGGGGTGTCCCAAAATAAATCAGAGTTCTATATGAGCTCCATACTGATTGATTGCATACTATGCAATCAACCCTTCCCTAACATGACATGCATCTGGGACAGGGAAAGATCACCCATTTACTCAGCATACAAGCCACTGTGGGCCCATAAATACCACATTCACTACAGGGAGGTGTGTGAGCATTTCATTATACCATTATACACCCTTATTTTCTTAAAAGAATGTGAGTTCATGTCGGAGGAGGCATTGTAGGTGATTGAAGAGTATGTCGATTATTACTTGACTGAGGATGGGCTCTATTTCATAATGTTTGGAGGCTCTAGAGCAGCCTCACTACTGCCTAAGTATGTCGTAGACTATGTAATTCACAAAGAGGTAGTTAGGAAAGTATTTCTAGATGGCATATGGAGTTTTGTATTCGAACATAACAAGGCAACATACCCACCTTTGCCTTTCAGATTAGGGAGTTACAAATTTACTAGAGTAAAGAAGGCCGATGAATTCGTGGAGGAGTTGGAGAAGTTCCATTTTGGGGAAATGCCTTTCCATAGGAATGACTCCCATAATAAGGTTGCAGAGCACTGCAAAGAGGGCAATGTCCATTTTAAGTACACCAGCCACATGGACAGAGAAGAGTCCATTTTTCGTAGTGCACTAAAAATGACGGCCTTAAGGAAAAGGTTTAAAAAGAAAATTACTACTAAAGGTGGAAAGAGATAGGACGAGCAGACAAAGGTTGAGGAAGAGGAAGCCAACAAAAGAAATGAAGAAGCTCAAAGATTAGCCCAAGAAGCCGAAGGATGGCTAAAGGGAGAGGAGAAGGAGAAAATAAGAGTTGCACAAGAGGCAGCCAGAAAGGCAGAAGAATTTTCCAAGATCAAAGAAGAAGAAATAAAAAGGAAGTTAGATGAGGAGCTTAAGAAGCAGGAGGTAGAGAAGATGAAGCTGACCCAAATAGTGATAGAACAATCAGCCTCTGACACAGCAGACATTCAGGCCCATGACATGGAAAACCCCGACATTCAAGATCCTAATGTACCTATTGTTAGCACTCTAGGACAGTCTATGGTCCCCACCCTTAGACTAATACCCTTTGAACAGAAGAAAGGGGAATAGGTACCTAATTTTAATACTATATTTTATGATAAAGAAAAGAAAAGGATAGTAAAGAGAACCGAGAGGAAGGTTGAAACTTGGGGGCTGTCTGGTAAGATGATAAATGATACAACCATTGTATATGGGATAGACAGAGATCCTAGGTTCACTATAAGAGCAGGGGCTGCATTGATCCATGCTTCAGAGGATAATGTAGATAAAATAATGACAGATCTGGAGCAGTCAAAGAAGTCTTCTTCTCAATTAAAAGATACCCTGGGAAAGGAAAGAGAAGAAAACAATAAGTTAAAGAGAAAATTTGAAGACATACAAAAGGAAATCAATTCATCGAAGGCTGAACTTCAGGTTCTCCAAATAGAGAAAAAATCTATGGAGACCACATGAGAGTGTCTAGAGAAAGTACAACAAGAATATTAAGAGTTGAGGGTAGAGAAGGAACATCTGCTAGATAGGATAAAGGATCTAGAGTTGCAGAAGACTACCTTTGAGGTGAATGAAAGGCAATCTCAAGGGCAGGAGGAAAAACTTCAATAGAAAATTACCTCGCTGAAAAGAGCTTTATAGGGAGCCAAATAACAATAGGTTAATCTCCAACCTTTCAAAGAACACGTGCTAGCACAGAGAGCCAAGATGCTTTAGCTGTGGGTGTCTATAGAGGAGGAAAGATGAAGGGTTTTGCAGACAGACAACCGGTTGGAGGAAATTTTGGAGACCTCCTCATATTTTATTGACAGATCTCAGGACATCCTAGAAGTTCTGATAGCAAGGATGGCAAGATTAGAAACCAATGAAGAAGCTCCTGCAGAGTTACCCTCAAAGGATCAACAGGCCCTTAGGAAGGACTACGACTTGCTGGAATTTGCCATCAACACAGCTAAGGAGTTCAAGAAGGCTGTTAGGAAAACAAGAGGGGCATGTACATAATTATTTAGAATACTTATGATTACTTATAACCGATGCCAGGTAGAGGTTGAACAAAGAATGGATACTTTGCCAGACGACAGCCTGTTTGTGGAAATTTTACAGAAAAGATACCAAGAGGATGAAAGAAGAATACAACACATTAAGGCTTTAGATGAACAGAGCTTAAGGAATGAGGTAGATCATTCTACGGTTAGTGTGCAACTGTTGGAAGATCAGCTTCACCTGAGTGCAGCCAGAATTGAAGCCATCAGGAACTAGGCTACAAAATTCAAGATAAATATTCGATTTTTGGAACCTTCTGAATTTGAAAGAATCGCCTCAAAGGATTCAGTGTGGAATAAATTTCTAAATAATCAAGTGGGGCCCTCCTCATGAACATTTGTTCACTTTTGCAATATGTTGTAATTTTGTAAAAACTTAGTAAAAGTAAATTTTGGGAGGCGAAGAGTTGGGGAAGCCCAAGAGTTATTTGTGGGCAGCCCAACAGTCTTGTTATTTTGTATAAATATAGAGGACTTAGAGGAAAAGACGACTTTTTCCCAGTTAGATGAGTGAAGAGATATTGTAAGAAGAACTATTTCCTTTTGCAATAAAGAATTACTATTTTCCTGTTGGCGAAAGTTTGGTGGGATGTTCAAATGTTATGCTATGGATTGGTTGAAGAGGAACTATTTTGTTTTAATCTTTTTGTCCACTAACTGTGAGATAATTCTTACTCTTACGACCTATGTTCTTGTTTGAATGATTTCTGGTTTATTTTGTGAAATTACCACCATGAGTAATGAATGTTGTTCATAAGCAATTGGCTATCTAGTTGTTTAAATATATTTAATTGTTCATGTGTTTTTTGGGAATAAATACCAGCTATCTACAATTTCTCTTTATAATGCATGCACAATATAAATTACTCATTAATAAGTTACAAATTGGCTTCGTGGGGATAGGTAGACTCATTAGATTTACTTTATTATTGTGTGTGTGATTTAGATGCTTGTGAGTTTTAAGACGAGAGGTAAGAACCTGTGCATCACATTGTGAATACTCCTGGCATTCTTTATCAAGTCTGCATGTTAAATAGGCACTTGTATATCATACTTTAAGTAAAAAAAAATACAAAAATATATACGGTGGATCGGGTCGCAACTGGTAAAACTTTTATTTTTGTTACTTGACCTATGGTATCCGGACCGCAAACCGGACGGATTCCCTGCACCAAACACTCACAGGATAATTGGGAACGTTGACTAGGGAGAATCCCTTACTCTTGTTGCCTACGATTTTCTAGGCCTCAAGAGGATAGATCACCAATTCTTTATGTAACATAACAAATAAATACTAATTGTAACCAACTGAAGTCTTAAGATTAAACACTTCCCTTAACTTATTACTTCTTTTATTGTCACGCAAGCTCTAACCTATCTAGGGCTAGGGATGTGTTGTCGATGGTCAATACATAATTTATAACATGAGTCAAACAGACCTAGTGTGTGTTATTAAAACACACTAAGAATCTACCCTACATACATATAAACTATATCCTTTTCAATAAAATATACTCCCTCTTTGAACCATAGAGTAGTATCTTGACTCCATTCTATTGAAAATGCCTTCGGCCAAGTTGATTGTGTATCTTCTTAGTATAGCCTTAAAGTACATCAAAGTTGGGATGATGTAAGTATCGACATCTATACTTATTTCCTGTAAAATTCAAAGATACACACTTAAGCTCCTATCAAATTAATATATGTATAAGTCACTTGGCGGCTATGCACTCAAGCCAGTAACTATATATATAAGCTCAAATATTTTTTTTGAAGACTAAGGAAAAAGAAACAAAATTGTAACATTATACCTAAATCACATCCCACATAAATGATTCTTGCTTAAATCATAAAATCACATAATTCATATCATATCATTAATTAAATGATATCCCACATAATACTTAAATCATATCATAGTATAATGCTTAAATCATATCATTACTTGACTGCTCCTTCTTATCCCATTAATTATCATTAATGGAATACCAATCGTCAATAGGTACGTCACGGATATGCATTGTTTGGACTGATCCTGCAATTTTGATGAGTCTGTCAATGAATACCTTCCCGACAAAATTTTATTCCCTGCCAAACATTTAAATATTTTGGCTACTACCAGGTCATCTGGCAGCGGAAGAGTATGGTAATCAGTTCACTAAGTTATGCACATATGTACATTTTTCCCACTAAGCAGCAGTTGTGGCTAAACTAGTTCGTAAAATTAAACTTAAGTTATAAATCCTAGATATGAGGGTTGTGCCAACACACATATATAATTATCATACCTCTCATATATGGTTGTGAAAGTAAAACACCAATGACGGAGCTCATATTTCCAATAATCCGTATCCAGAGGAAAGTAATGATCACTACGATGGTTAGTCCTAATCGACGATTTAAAAACTATAAGGAAAAACACTTGAATCCATAAATAATGCAATTTGCAGCCTCAAACCAATCGAGGGGGTTCAGAAACAAAGCAATTGTGCACAACACACCTAGGATGGAATCACAATGGGGTTCAGATCTGTAACTTGCAAATGTGGATCACGCACAAATGTATACAATAAACAAACAACCTCAAACAAGGTTCAATTCATACACGGTAAGAACCTCCTATCATATTGTTGACAATCATAAATACAGACAATAGGAAGCATTTTTCTCCGAGGTTATCACTCGTTAATGTCGGCATTGGGAAAACTAAAATGTAGAGTCAAAATTCCTAATTGCAGGTATATAATAAATGATCAAATTTCAACTCATGGAGACGGATATTGGGTTACTCTATTTGTGAAACGCATCCATGCTTGATGCTAGATCTGAAATGAAAACCAAAAGAAAACCTAGAATGCAAGATCAATATTCTACGGATCTCAAGGTTTATTCAAATCGTCGGTTTGACATACAATAGAAGAAACTCCATAAGAAAACGAAAAATGCTAGCTTGAAATGAGAGTCAAGAAAAACAAATAAATATATAGATATACCCGCAAGAAAGGAAACGATAACAATATTTTTCTAACAATTCTATCATTGCATGCTAAGAGAAATTCGTAAGTAGAAAACTCTCAAAATTGTGAATTGGGGTGAAATCTTAATACATGGTTGAAATCGTCGAGATCATTTTGTACCAGGGTTGGGGTCGTATTCCTCTTATAATAAGAGAGCACAACGTAGAGATAACTCTCTCAAGAAGCACATAGATCACTTTGGTGAACCCCCAATGACTCCATAATCAATGCTTATCCATCCCCGTAACGCCTCCAGAATCGGTTGCCATAATACAGGGTAATTAAAGCCTCCATCTTCAATGCCTCTCAAAAAGTTAAAATGAGTCATGGGATTTTAAATGACGCCTCAAAAATTAATGGCTAATAACTAGGTAACGGGTCCAAAACCTCGACTATTACTCAAGGTAAATTAATACTCCA